>VZSE01000989.1:408956-481102 GCA_013398275.1 Promerops cafer | reverse complement strand
GGCCCGCCCCGCCGCGTCACCGCCCGCCCGCACCGCCCCTCGGCCCGCCCGGCCCTCCGCGCTCCGCCCGTGACACGGGCAGCGACCGGCCCCCGGGAGAGGGGCCGACCCCGGGTCCCCGGGAGCAAGGGCTTCAGCCCCAGGGCTGTCCGCTGCGCTCGGGCAGAGCCGGCTGAGGAGCACGGCAGAGGAGTGTCCGGTGCTGCGGGAGCTGCCAAACGCTGTCTGGCTCCAGCATCCAAACACCGGCTCCAGCATCCAGCCCCTGTTCTAAACCGCACCACAGCCCCGAGGAATCCCCGGGTCAGAACCACAGCAGCGGAGGCTTTGCTTAGCCCAGGCCACACAGAGTCAGGCAAGGCTGCTATCACCCTAGAAAGAGGTAAGTATGACCTGGGTTCTTTAGCAAAAATGGTTCATCCTTTATAAAGGGCAACCCCCGGCCCAATGGATTAAACAAAACACGTCAGCACTTTTTTTTTGGAGAACTGTGAAACTGGACCTGTTGGCCGGCGAGCCTTGACTGGCCCCATTGTGCTGTACCTCTCTTCATCCTCACCAGCCAGAACTGCATCAAGCTGAGGCTCTTATTTTTAGTGCGGGATCAACCCCAGTTATGTTGCATTATATTGCTTTCTTACACAATTTCTTTAATTTCTTTAAATAATTTAAAATCCCTGTCTAAATATGAATTCACTTACAAATATGACCCAGAAAGCACATGTTTAAGTCTATCAGAAAGTAAAGCCAAGCACATGAATCAATAGTTCTTTAAATAACATTTGTTGTGTCTACATCACAAACCTACCTACGTGACTGTCCTTCCTGGCAGGTGATGCCAAACAGTATTGGCACACAACAGTGATTTTTCTGATTTTTAGGCTGTGTCATAAATATCTGGAAGTTGCAGCTAGAAAAAGAAATGCTCTCAGCTCTTTGACCTAGAGAGCACACAGCCAAAATGCTCTGTCCGGTGCCTCTGGCCCCAGGTCAACACTCCTCTGCTCTGAGCTGCCAAAAGCAAGAGCTCAGGAAAGCAAATAGTTATGTAACAGAAAAGACAGGGACCGAAGCAGGTTGCTTTTTCTCCCCCTTGTACACAGTGGTAACAGCCATCAAGCACTGCATTTGCAATCTGGACTTGACCTATTTGCTTGTGGTCCAGGGTGGTTTTTTAGCTTTCACAACTGCTGCTGAACATTAGACATCGCACACACGTACCTGACCTGGACCACAATACTGATTAAAGATTTACCTAATGCTATTTACACACAAAACCTATGCTTCAGACATGAATCTGGAAGCATAACTCAAAGGGCTTATGCCTCATGTTACTCCATATTCAATGCTTTAAACCAGATCACTGCCCCAAAATACCTCTTCAAGAGTTTCATCTCATCATGACTCCTATAAGCCCTTCTGAAACCTGTGGCAGACAAATCACTGCCTCCTGCTATGTACTATTCACAAGCCTTCAGATTTCTCTCAGGCAGGCAGTGCTCTGTGAAGGCAAGTAGAAGATTTATGTTAAATCCTACATATTTATAGAGGTCTAAAGACAGTGTTAAGCAAATCAGGTTTTTTTGCTAAGTTTCTTTTTCTCAGCAATCAGTATGCATTTCCTGAACCCAGTGTAAAATCAGCTCAAGGTAACTGAAGTGCAGCCAAGAAACAAGTGCTGAGTACAATCTGTTGGAACACCAAGCAAGGAAACAAGAACTCTGCACGGCAAACTTTTCTGAAACATCTCATGTTATTCAGGGGAAGCAAAGCCAGCCTGTTTTAAAATTTCAGCTTGCTGGGGTAGCACTAACCTTTACAAAACCATCCAGGGGCTGCAGCACCTGCAACGTTTGCAGTGGATTGTATCAAGCAGCTTCCAAGGTTCGAAGAAGGCAATAAAAGAAAATTACTCCAATTGGTAGGTCCTGTCCTCAGCTCCTGTATATTAACTGGATTCAGCATCCTGTGAAACAAAACCTGTTACCTTAGAAGAAGCTTTGATAAAGAGGACTCTTGCATTTGAGGGAACTGAATAAACCCAGTCAAGGTCTTTTAACATGAAGTCTCTCCAAGTGGTATTTACATGGCTTGCACTTACCTTTTATGCAAGTAATGGAGCATGCCAGACAGCTTTCCACAGTTTTCCAAGATGGAAAATTGCTCTTGGTCAGCAGCAGTATTTATGATATTAATACCAAAGCCATCAGCAACAGTTTAAGTATCTTTTTTAATTTTCTTACAACCACTTAAAACTGTCATATAACACAAACTTTTGTACACTATTTACAGACAAAACAAGTAAAATATCCATCCAAAATATTTTTTAAAAAATCCTCTGATTAAATTGTTACACCTGCTCAAACAATGGTGGGACTTAATAGGCATATTTTCTTGTGCATGTTTCTCTTCCATGTAGTACTTCAGTCTGACTGCATATATATATTTTCTTTTAAAAGTTAAAGAAAGATAAAACAAGCAGAAGGGACACAACACAATATGCATTTAAATCTTTGTTTAAGAACAAGCAGCTAATTAAAAAAGGCAAAATACAGGAAAAGTGCATCAGTTCCAATGAGTTAGTATAAGAAAGAGGCCCACAGCTGTGGAGCTGGCACCCTTTTGGGTAGAGACTCCTAGAAGACCTCTGATTGTCAATAGAGATTATTTTAAATTTATTTTAAACAGAAATTATGAAAAAAAAAAAAAATTAAAAAGGAGAGGAGAAACATGACACCTCCAGATCTTTTTTTCTTTTGCCATGAGGTTTCTTGGAAACTGGTGCTCAACAACTTTCAGAATGGGTGAGAATTCCTTTGTGCCCAGGGCTCAGTGTTGACCCTGTGCCATGAGCTGTCCCCGAGCCCCAGGGCTGCTCCCCCTGGTCTGTGCCAGGCCAGGGGTCCCACTGTTTGTGCTAAGCCACTCAGACCCACTGCCTTGGAACTCTGTCAGCACAAGATCTGCTCGCTTCCATGGCTTAAAGCTGAGCCAAACACTGCTGGCTGGGCACCTGAACAGAGCAACTTTGTCTTCTCATCAAAAGTCCACTTGCATGTCTGGTGCATTTCAGAACAGATACCATGCTGAGGAAGCCACAAATGACCATGGAGACAAAGTGTCACTAACCTTAACTCATTTTCGTTGTGTTTCATACGGATTGGTATTTTGGTTTTACAACAATAAAAGAGGCTTTTTGTCTCTGGTGTTCCCAAGTCCTATTGCAATCCTTCACCCAAAAGGCTGCCTTTGAAAACAAGGCTACGTGCATGTTTGGGGAAGGGTGGCAGCACTCTGAAACAAGGGGTCAGCACACAATCCCTTGGAAGGGGAGCCTTCATCCTACATCTGAAGTCTCCTGACCGAGCCTATGTCTTTGTGCTTAGTTACTCTTAGGTAATCTGAGCTCACAGTAGGCAGTAACCAGGCTGACACTTTGTGACAGGACTGGTTAAGGAGTAGCTTTGTACAGGATCATATTTTTGGCTTTCTGGTAAGGCTACTTCATCTAGTAACACAACAGATTTGGTCCAAAGATATCCAGTCTCCAATTCGAGCTCGATAGTTTTGAAGCCTATTCCATTACATTCAAAAATCTCACGAGCCACTGGGCTTTCTGCTAAGGAAGAACCAAGGCTTTGTACTTCATACAGAAGAAGGGAGTGCTCAGTCCAACTGACTGTAAATATATTTACTCTTCTGTGGACCTAGCAGCTAAATACTCCTTCCTTCCCTTAAAGCATCACTGGAATAATGAACAAACACTGGCAAATCTTAAAACAACAACAAAATACTGCTAAAAGTTGTGACAGAGAATGTAATCTTTAAAACCACTCCCAAACTCTCTAAGTACTGTTTCCATTAATCCCAGGACAGACTGCAAACACTCTTGGAGTTCTATACAGTACAGAAATTAATCTGCCTTTTATTTCATTCCTCAAAGAGAAACTTTCAGAAATGTTTAGAGTTAGGAAAAAAGTAGTCTTCATTCACTAAGATCAGTGCTGTACCTCTCCTCTCCTGGAAGGACTGCTTTCAGTTTAGGATGGACTGCAAGCTGCTTGTGCTTTGGGAATAATTCTACCACATTAACCTCCATGGCATTTTTGGAGGTCAAATACTTCATTGTTACAGAATCCTTGAGTTGGTGCAGAGAGCACACAACAGTGACCCAACAAAATCTTCCTGCCTAACAAGGCTAAGCTTAGCACAGTCCAAGTGGCACCACCAGGTTTCTAAAGCTATGATGTGCAAACCCAAAACTGCACAATGCATATGAAAATATGACAAGCAGGAACACAAACCCTCAGTGGGTCAAGCCAAGGGTAAACTCCTGTTACCAGCCACATCACCAGTACACTAGCCTCAGTGGAGAGTTCATTTCCTTGTACTAGAGACATTTGTAGGACATCAGTGCCTTTCTCCTGGACTCCAGCTTTGTTGTACTGTATGGTCAATTATGTGCTAGAGGACAGCACAAACCCCTGAACCCTAAATTACTGCAGTCCCAGCAATTTCTGATGGTGAAACATTGCTGTCACCCTAAACCAAGATTCAGCCACCAGCTACACAAAATCCAGTTTTGAAGAAACAGTGACCAAAGCAGCGTGTGAGCTCATTTCAAGTCATACTGGAGTAAGGTGAACAAGTAAGTGCAGTTGTGTCATCTGCCACGCATAGAGAAAGAGGAACTTGAAACAGAGTCAAGTAGAAACACCATCCATCAAGATAAAGCCCCAATTATCCCTTTTAAATCCAGCAATAAAACAGAGTGCATTTTTTCCAGGAAACAGAGTGTACAGTACCCGTGTGCAGCATAAAAACATTTCACAAATAATGAAAACATCCCTTTTGAAAATCTCAACAAAAATAGATCCCATTGGGACCAGACTGTCAGTGCCTCCCAAAACAAGGCAGAAAAATCCAGCCTATAAAACATGCCAAAGGTGACCAGTAAGTATCCCACTAATGGCTGAAACTGCTGACTGCTTTATTTACTGAGAAAAGGAAGTATGACATTTGTATTTTAAACCCCAGGCACCAAGTTAACAGGTCCACTAAATTACACGTGCAGCTCTGTTCTCTCCTGACAACTACTTAAAAAGACATCTATCTGTCTATGGGGAAAGGTGGAAGCAACATCTCTTGGCTATGCAGCTCAATCCTGCCAGGCATCAGGACAACAGAACTCTGGGAATTCTACTGCACTGACCCAAAAGCATCATCTTTCAGCCCAGAAGTTCTCTACTGGTCAAATTTCTCAAGACAAGATGCTGACAGCAAAGCAGCAGTGTTTCTTTAGAAATTTTTTCAAGCCTAATGGCTTATGAATGAGTTTGTCCTAAGGGACTGGAGTACAGGCAAATGATCTAAGCACACTATGAAGAGCCAAACCATCCATTTATTGGCCACATATCTGGTGTAAGGAGGAAAAAGGGACACTTTGATTTCAATTTAATTGTCTTCACACTCTGCTTACAATGTGGGAGAAAAATTGTCCTAGCTACACACTGCCCTCCCGCAGGAATATTCAGCTAATTGTCTGACATTTACATTTTGATTCTGGAATGAAAAAAAAGTCTGATCTTAATACTTGTGCGAATAGCTCTGCCTTGACTAGGCAGTTATTCTATGGGACAAAAGCAAGCACCCCCAGTTACTGAGCTCTGCTTAGTCCCAGCAGTTTTCACTGGAGGCAGCTCCCCCTCAACACCAGCGTGGCAGGTAAAGTCACAGGCTGTGCCAGCTCAGCTCTCAGCCTACAGACCACATCCTTGCTGAATCCTGCAGCTCACAGCTTTGGAATGGCCAGTCACACTGGGCCTAAGGGACACTTGAATCATTCCATTTGACCAGAGTAACCCCCGTCCAGCAGAACCCAGTAACTGCATCTTTCCTAAACCAACTCCTGCAGCAAGCACCTTCCTAACTCAAATGCATTCGTAGGCCAGGGGCTTCCTGCAGAGATGGATTTGAATAAAACATAAAGGAGCAGAGCTGCACACGTCCAGCTCCTGCCTGTGCTCCCCCAAACACTCCGAGAACAGGCAGAGTGAAGGAAAGCAAGCCAGCTGAAACTCAACACTTATTTGATGCAGATCTTGAGCCTGATGCAAGTTTCCCCACACCTTTAATGGAAAGTAATGTAAGCCCTGTTACTCAAAGTGTAAAGCACTGGCCTACAGCAAGTGGCTGATTGGGTTTTATTACCCTGGAAAATTAAAATCAGCAGTTCATCCTACTGTGAGTCTACTGATGGAACTAAGATGTCCCACTGGTCCTTTTCCTCTTCTGCAATAAAAGCACACAAATCCCTTGCCAACCCACCAAATTTTCATCAGGTCTGATCCTGAGCATCTGTAGATAGTTAAAAATACAAAGTCAAGCTCATAAGAGTTTCCAGAATGCAAACACTAGCAGAGCTGTGTTGCAGTCCTCTATTGATTGCAGTTTCCTTTGTGTATTCTCTAAATAGATGTTCAGGTAGCAAAGCAAAAGTCTGCTGACAGGCTCTATGTACATGGCCCAATTGTTTGCTAGAAGAAAAAGGAAATAAACTTCATACAATAAAGAAAAAAATAAAAATCTGACAACACAAATATAGAAAATGCAGAGGCACTTTCTCTTTCCTTCCTCAGGTCCTACAGCCTGCCTGTAAGAGAAGTGCAAAATAATTAAGTTTTCTGACATCTGAAAAAAGGAAAGATCCAGGTTATGCCTACAGAAGTTTCAGCTAAAGCTTTGGAACAGAAGCTCTGTGTGCTGACATTGGTTTGCACTCTGGACATGCCCACAGAAATGAGACTGCTGCACAGCCACAGACCACGTGTCCAGAAAGAGCAGTTCCCTCCCTTTTTAGTTCATCACTTCTACTGTTCAGGCTACAGAGGTAGTAAAAACAAAAGCAAAACCAACAACAGTGAAACAAACCAAAATAAACAAACAAAAACTTCAAAAGGAACCACACTCTTGCTATACTGTACATTCAGAACCCTGTGGCCACATTGTTGTCCTAACAATGAACAAATTCATTAAAAATCTCAACATTAACACACGAATGTGCAAAGAACACATTCCAAAGTCAGTGCTGTGGTAAAGCAAGTGTTTGTCCACAGGGAGGGAAGGGGATTCTGTGAAACATCAGGAACAGAAAGGTTATTTCTGGCAGCCTACATGCGAACGTAAACAGGATCTGTTTCTTCTTTTAAAGTTCTGTGCCAACAGAACTATTGAAATGTCATTTCCCACAAGAGGAGACTTGTCTGTAATCATTAAAAAATACATTAAAAAAAGGGAACCATAGAGCAAGAGACTATTGTGTTCCCAAGCTGGCAGCTGCTAGAGTAGGCCCTGTATTTGCATTGGCATTTTGCTCCAGATGTTGTCTTCCTTATGTTGAAATAGAAAAAAAATTGAGGCTGACACACACTTTTAGGTCACCAGGGCCTCAGTTTAAGTCCATTTGGCTTTACTTGCTAGAGAGGAAGGAGCATGTTTTTGTAGTTGTGCTTCAAAGGTCCACTTCAACTTGGCTGCTCCTCAGTTTGCAAACTGCTGGTAGAAGGCAAGTTTGACCCTCTCAATGTGATGGCAGAGTTTAATAGCTGGTCCAAGCTTCAAGTCCATGCACTCCTGAACAGTGGGCAGGGTCAGCAGCAGCAGTGCCTGGCCATCGATTTCCTGTTGGAAGACAAAAATCCCATAGTGACTTGGTTGTTCTTCTCCCTACTCCTTCAGCTTTGACTTGCTGTAATTTCAGATTTGTGACCGTTTGTCAATTACATGTTTTTCATGCTCCCTCAGGCAGCTTAAAAATCTCTCTCACACACAACAAATTAACTCCTTCCTTAAAATGCCAGCTCAAATTCACTGAGGAACAGACTCTCAGGAGATTCTACTGTAAAAAAATACAACCCAACAAAAGAAATCAAGGGAATTTCATGCAGAAAGTAATTTTAACCAATCACTGCATCTTTCTGTAAAAATAGAGGTTCCACAGGGTGAAGTGTATCTGGAACATCCACCACCACAAACCACCCTAACAGTTAGTTCTAATAGTACAGTTTTACTAGATAACTGGTTTTATGGCAAATTTTAACCAAGATGCAAATAAAACGTTGACTCTTGTAATGGTGCTTTGTTGTAGGCATTATTTGTAGTTTTAGGATTCAGATGCTCTGCAGACCAAAATCTCCTTCCCCCAGTAGTGAGAAACCTGAAAAATTCTGGTCATTCCCTGAACTCTCCTCTCTCAAACTGTTGCAGGTTGCACAAGTGTTTGTTTCCTCAGAACCCTATTAAAAAAAAATTATAACTCCTTAGGGGATAAGAAGCCAAGTGACAGATTCAACATTTAACAGATAGAAAATGATACCTGATCAAGGAAAATCCTTGCCAGGGGAGCACAGTCAGTGGATTTGAGGAATCGTACCACATCAGCCACGCTCCATTCCAGAGGGTTACTGTCCAGCTGCAGCTTTTCAGCAACTTCCATCTTTATGTCCTAGACAAGCCAAAAGAATTCCCAAAATTACACATGTGCTTAGTCTTTATTACAGTCCTATGACACAACCATAACAAACATCATGGATTTCAATTATTCTGTAGAGTTTTCACAATGCCCTTCATGGGGAAACAGAGATATTGTGGTTAATACTCTCAAGATTTTGGTGCTTGCTCAGCAGGGAGCAAGCCAGGGCAGAAGTCTACATTCCAAGTTACCTTTGGCGAAGGAGGTTTATTTTCATCATCAGAAAAGGAAAAGGTCCTGAGCTTCCTCTTCCGCTTGTCTCGGTCCTGAGCCAGGGAATGAGACAGTTCACTCTGGGTGGGAGATGATGACAGGGATTTCTTCTCTGACACCTCTGATTCTTCAAGCAGTTCATCTTGGTGCTCCGAGGTGCTGTCCTCAGTCAGAGACTCTTCATCCACCTCGTCCTGGTCATCCTCCTCTTCTGCCCCACTGCCCTGAAGAGTTAGGAAGAAAGAAAAAAAGCAGCTGTAACCCTGCAGTTACGAGGAACTAACGTTTGCTGTTTCAAACGAAGCAGGCAAAGGTCACATCCCAGATCCATGAGCGCTGCTGCAGCGCCCTACCTGGGGAGATCCAGCTGGAGTGTTATCCACGGATGTAGAAGAACGTTTTTTCTTATGAACAAAGAAATGTTTTCGTCTCTTCCGTCTTTTATTTGGTTTCTTCATGGCTACTTCCAGGTTGCTGTGGCCACCCGGGGGCCGACCTATCCGCTTGTTTTTCCGCTTTCCATAATAGTGTGCTGCCAGGACAGAAGAAAGGAGCACAGTGTTGAAATGCACCTTCAGTGTCACTAGTTATGTTTGCCCCTCATCAGGACTGCAAAATTAGCAGAGGAACACTTCCCAATAGGAAACCCAGATCTGCAAAACTTCAAAATTAGCATGTCTGTATTTTCCACTTCAATTTGGTTTAAGGAACAAGAGTTACTGATCAATTTTGTTTGCCCTGTAAAGATTTACTCCCTCCATCTCTAGGAAGCTCCCAAATGATCCTATTTTATACAAAAATTATCAAAGATTTGGTCCAATTTGATGGCGCCTTTTATGACGATTTGTAGTTTTTAAACATGGTCTCAATGCACAATTTGTTCTCACAGTGTCCAATGGTTAAAGCCAGTCTACAAAAACCCTAAAAACTGAGAAAAGAGCTTGAAGGTGTTGCATTTTTTTCCCCACAACAGATTGGTAAAAGCAATTATAATGCCATTTAAATTACAACATCAGTCAGTTCTTGTCCCAAAAGTTGTTCTAAAAAGATAAAGTTTTAAGCACACAACGTAAGTTAAGCCATGGTTAATACAGAATTAATTCTTTCTCCCCTACGCACTGGAACATGAATATTATGTATGTATAGGCCTCTCTATGTAGTGCTGCTCCTTCTGGAGTCAAAGCCAAAAGAAACTAAATTACAACACTCCAAACTCCACCTTGGCATGGACCAGGGAACTACTCACTGTATTTTGTCTTTGTCAGGACAGAGCAGTTCTCTGAACACTTATCCAGCACCATCTGAGGGCCGAAGAGGTTTGGACAACATTCCAGCTTGATGCAGGTTTTCCTGCAGAAATCTGCCACCCGATCTGCCGTCCTCACAACCTCCACGGTCGCACGGTAGCTCTTGCCTTTGTATCTAGCATTGAAAATATGGGCATCATTAGGAATCTGCTAATTACCAGGACTTTGGTTTTCGTTGTTCACAGATGGTTTGCTCTCTCTTTGCTTTTATGGGACTGCAGAAATGCCCACTCTGACATGGACAGCTGGTTCCTCAAACCAAGGTTGAGAGCACCCACTGAGCTCATTCAGCAGACAGCTTTTGGTGAGCCTTTCTGTGCTCATCCTATGGAGGCAAGGGGACCACTGCCACATTTCCAATCAGCTTTTGTCCAACTGCTGAACCATTCCCCGGGACAGTCCCTTGCATGACTCCACATACTGCTCCTGTTTGATTTAAATGAAGAAATCATTCCTTTTTGTTCACTAACCTTGCCATTACACTGCAAGAGCTGCACTGTGCAGTATCTGTCAGAGCTGCTCAGCATTTCTGCTTTGTCCTTCCAGCACAGCTACAAGCATGTGCTGATATCTACCAGAGATGTTTCAGGCCTGCAAGTACCTAATTAATACCTTGAAAAAAACAGCTGTATCATCATAGTCCAGATACCCATGGTGTCACTACTGTGGCAAGAGAAAGGAAACAGCAACTTCAGCAAGACTAAACAAATATTTTTTTCTTTATTCCTCAGCTACACCTTCTATTTACACTAACCTTTGTCATCTTCCTATTGCACAATTCAGAGGAGTGCTTCAATACATGGAAAGATGTCTTTTTATACATGAAACTGATCCAACAAAAGAATTACTGACACGTTCAAAATTATGTAGGGAAGTATGCAGTGGCACATTGGGAAAATCTAATCTCTAATATGCAAACACAGTGACCTAATTACAAAACCATCCCTAGACTATAAAGGAATATCTGGACTTATCAAATATATGCAAATATGTTCACTGCTCTTTTCCTAGCTGTAAAAGTAATCTTGCAAAGAAGCTTCAACCCAAAAAGCTCAGCAGGAAAACTGGGAGTGCTTTAGGGTAGACTGCTGTAGAAAGACATCCATGTCAGGCCATTTCAAAGCTTCTAACTTTATTTCTGAAGAATCTCTTTCCACTAAGAATTTTGTGTGGAAATGCCGGAAAAGCTTCCCAAGCAGTACATGTTTCTGCTTTAAAACACTGACAATTACCTTCAGGTGAATTAAATAATCTTAAACCTCACCCACAGGCCTGTCAGTACAATGTGCCACACCAGTCTCTAGCTGCTCACATGCCTGTATAGCAGAGTACACTGCCATATTATGGAGCATTAAAATCACATGCACTCCACCAGAATTCATAAAGAAATTTATAAAGAATTCAACATTTAATGGCTGTTGGCATCTTGCTATGCTCCAAGCCATTTTTCCTTCCCTGAAACACAAGCTAAAGCACAGACTGCAGAGAACAGCTACTGGGACTGACGGGACAGGGAGCAGGACAAGAATTTACTTGGCTTTTAGGGTCTCTCCATGGCCATGCCACGCAGCCTCTTCATCCAGCTGCAGCTCTCGCAGGACACGGCTGGGCTTGTAGGCGGCGTTGATCAATAAAGTGAGAACCTACAGCGCGGGAGGGGAGAGCAGAAAACATGTGTAAGTTATTTGTACAATAAATCTGTTTTAAAGTGCCAGGGCAGAATAGGAAATTACTCCTATTCATCCAAATTATCTAGCATCAAAGCACTCATTCACAGCAGGATTACAGACACCTCCTGACAGTGCCAAAACGAACACTGAGAGCAGCCGACACTCTGGGCCTTCCCAGCCCTCAGAATTTGTCTGCAGAGTCACG
This sequence comes from Promerops cafer, assembly GCA_013398275.1. Taxonomy (NCBI): domain Eukaryota; kingdom Metazoa; phylum Chordata; class Aves; order Passeriformes; family Nectariniidae; genus Promerops; species Promerops cafer. Next base: position 469,177 of record VZSE01000989.1, on the reverse strand, counting down.
AGTGTATCCAGCAATTTCCAAGTCATTGCCCTTGAATTACACATCACTAAATTAATGCCTGGGGCTGAGAACTCCCAAAGTTGCATAACCTTGGCTAAATCTGAGTGATTATCTTAAAGATTGTATGTCATGTGAAGATGTGCCAAAAAACGCTGCAGGATTTTGCTGCCTGCTAACCTACTGTTTACAACAAAACCTTAGTGCAGAATCCTAAACTCTCATCTGTTTTGCTTCCATGAACAGGTCTGTATTTTAATAAAATGANACTCTCATCTGTTTTGCTTCCATGAACCATGAAAAGGTCTGTATTTTAATAAAATGGTAATTTCTCGGGTATTGTAAAGTAACTTGGAAGTTGTGAATAACCTGAAGTTAGTGGGGGATGGTACAAAATGTGCACTCTAATTGTACTTTTTATGCTCACTATGTGCTTATTCCAAATCATTCCCAACTGGGTGCATAACAACCTTGACATTACAAATTTGCAGTTTTATTGCTACTAATGCAGCAGTCCAGAAATCAAAGAAAAGTATTAAATACAATGCAAGCACCAAACTCTCTCTAGGATTCCTACAGTGAGCAAGACTCACAACTGAAATGAATACAACTGAGCATACTGGCTGAACTTTCAGCACCACTCAGCACCTGCACAACAGCAGGATTTGTGCACACTCTCTGCTTACAGGCAATGAAGCAGAATAAACCTTCAAGATTAAATGAAGCTGCCACAGAATTTCACATTTGCTCTTTTGCAGTTCTTACAATAAAGTACTGAAACAAGCAGGAAGGATAGGGTACTTTTCTGCATGCAAAAATGGACCTTTTTCAATAGTCTGCCTGATTCTTGACAACCAGACTCCTGTTTTACAGCATGTCTGCCAGAAAGTCTTTCTTAAGGTCTCTCCCTGTTACGATACATGGAATTTTTACCTTCCCGACCATGTATGTTGAGCCAATTCTTATATATAAAGTGATCATTTCATGACAGCTCAAGTGTGCATATCCAGTTAGTTATGTCTTGGGAAATTTCCAGCCTCTCAGGTCAGATAATAAGCACCTCATGATCTTTCTTGAAATTTCAGAAAAATAATTATTATGTTAAGGTATCTGTAAATTTGCTGTGAAACACATTCTGGGGAAGAAGCTCTCTGGCATTAAAGAATGGCCTCCTCCTCCCTCAATTACATTAAGAAGCCAAACTGTAATTTCACCTCATCTATGCAAATTGTGTCCAACTTATAAAACACAGATAACTCTTTTCATTTCCCAATTACTGAACGTAGTTTGCCATTTTGACTACGAAAATCTGTATTTCCTCTGTTTTACCATCAACAGTGCAAACCGTAAAGGAATTTTGGGATTATTTCCAGCTAAATTCTGTTAATTAAAATGGAAACATTTATTACAGCTATAAAAAGATACTAACTCCTTTGATTGTGATAATTACAGGTTATATTGTTTTAACAGAAAATAAAATTTAGCAGTAGAAGGCTGAGTGTTACTTAGATAAATGAGAGGCTTTTACTCTTATCAGCCATTCATAAAACCATTCATGACTGATACTCTATTATATGCAAAAAAACACTCTTTACTTATCATCAGCCTAAATTTCTGAATTACCCGTCAGTAATTAGAGAGACACTCTGGTGTTTAAGATACTCTGCTCTTTGCAGCTCACCTCCTTCAGCACCAGCACGCAGTTCCCAGGGCCCACGGACTGGGGAAGCTCTGCAATCCTGCCTTTGTTCAGGTAGGGCCCCGAGAAGCACCGGTGGTTGAAGTAGATCTTTGGGCAGCAGTACTTGCCATTAATTACCACTGAGAAGTGAGAAATGAGAGGACAAATGTTTAAATCACACGCTGCAAATGCCCCAGGAAAGAATCTCGCAGGACGTAACAGTTTGTTTGCTGTAAAAAAAGGAGGGGAAAAAGGCTTGAATGACAGGATTTGAGGTAGTTTCTGTGTCACGTTTGCAATGGCAGCATTAGTTATTCCACGTTGTCAAAACATTTTTCATACTTCACACCCGTGCTTGCAGATTGTCAAGCTGCAGTAAATAAAGATGGTCATGTATCAGGAAAGAAACATTCCTTCCTGGCTAGTCTGCTGCTTCCTGGTATCACACCAGAGAGAACAACAAAGACAAAGACAATCCCAACTCTTTGGAAGCAGAAGCAGTTCCTACACAGCAATTACAGAGAAATTTTCCAGTCAGTTTTCTCTCCCCAAACTTCTGCCACCAGAGAAACTAGCAGCTATTCTCCACTGTTTATCCTAAACTGCAGCATCACATTGTTTTGCATTTTTAGATTCTTTTCTTTTGATTAGCAAACAAAAGATGCAGCAACTGATAAACTGACCTTTGATGAAGTGACATCAAGCTCTCTAAATCTATTTAATGGTTCAGAATTGCTCAAAATGCAAGTATTAATATATATTGCAATACACTTACGTACAAAACCAACATTGTTTTACCCAGCAGTGTTGTAGTTTTTCTTGACTGAGCAACACTATCACTTAAAGACTTTAAATTCAGCAGTTGAAAACTGGCAGATAAATAAATGAAGTCAAATATACATTATGACTCTATTAAAAGCCAATTAAAATGATAAACAAGCACACATCATTTTCATCTTGCTTTTGGTGAAGCTTCAGATGCGCACTTCACTGTACAGAAAACAGCAGAGGAGGAGGCACTGTGTTGCCAAATGGATGGATCTCTGTGACTTCCACCAGCAGATGTACTTATTCATCACATTCCTTCTTGCAACAGTTGAGAAAATTATTAGATTTTGCCATCTGGCACACAAAGCAGTTTGCTGTTTGAATTGGTTTTGTTTATCACCGTGATGAAGTTAACATAAAAACCAGAGAGATCTGCTTCCCAAGGCCAGAATCCAACAACTCTGAGCACAGATACAGCACACCTGCTTCTCCCACATTACCAACCATAACAGGTGACAATAAAAGGTCACCTGCACGGGCCACAGTACATGTTCAGCCTCACATATCCTATCCTGGAGGGGCAATGTTCTGGTGTAAGAATCTGATTTCTAGGCTTAATGCACATATGAAATGCAGAACACAAGTAACTGCAGGTTTTTGTTTATTTCATTCAGTTTTGAAGTTCAACAAATCATCAAGGGATGAAAATCTCCAAACCCTGTCCTCCTCTTCCCTCTCCTAACAGGATAGAGCAGGTGAACTCTTACAGGATATTGCCTTTGTTAGCCTGACCTCTGTGATCAATACCTGAGTCAGAAGAGTTCAGCTCCTGGTTCTTTAGTCCATCATGAACTGTCCTTGAAGATAAAATTCTGAAATGAAAAGAAGGTGGTTAGGAAAACAGACAGATAGTCATGACAGTCACCTCTCTTACTAAAACTCCATTACATTTTTTTTCCTCAGCTCCAGCCTTATAAACCTGCTTTTAATACCTCCCCTGTTTTGCAATAACATGCAGAAACTACCAAATTCCATTTGGAAAGGACTGCTGTCCTGCTACAGCCAGCAGCAATCCTTCCTTGCTTGAAGTCCATGGGCCACCATGGTGACAGACACCTCCCAAGGCACGCAGGAGTTTATGTCCCCTGACTCCTTTTAACTTCACATTTCACAGCACAAGGCAGTGTGCCTCACCTTATGCATTCTGAAAAAGCTGGATTTTAAACAAAATACAATCAAAATGACTCCAGAACTCTGGTAAGGATCCCAATTGCAAAACATGGAGGAACAGTCTGCTCAGTATTTTAGGAGCAATGCAAACACTGGCAGGACTACTGACAGCTCTGGTGTTTGTAAAGCTGTAAGAGTCAATAAAGCCAACTGTGAGCATTCCATGGAGCATTTCTGAGCAGGCTCACAAGACTGAGTTCCACAGAGTTCCTAGACTAATTGTAGATATGAGTAGAACTCTTCTTTTTGCCTGCTTTGGGCCAAATTTCATCTGGGAAGGAACAATTGCAAAAAACCAAATTCCAAACTTTCTATCTCTTCCTACCATAGTGCAAGAGGTCTTTTTGAACACCAGCAGAATCTACCAGCATTAACACAAATGGACTGTGGAATCTCTCAATCCTCAGTACAGCACTTTTGCAAACCTACACCTTCCCTAACACAGCATGTTTTCCAATTGAAAAATAAAGAGAAAAAACTCAACAAAAAATAAAAGCAAATAACCTGTTACTTACTGTTTCTCTGGTTGAACTACTGCAATTTTTTTCTGCTTGTTTACTGAAACAACAAAAAAAAGAGCAAAATATGAGAGGCAAACAAATAAAGCATCTAGAACAACATATATATATATAGTAGACTCATTTCTTTGAGTTATACAGCAAAAAGGATCTATGTTCCCACCACTGCAGTGTCAGACAACTGACCCAGCTGCACGAGAGGTACACAGGTCCAAGTAATTTGAAGAAAACCAGAAGGTTTATTTCAACTTTCATTAAAAATTATTTAAATCAAGTATGCATATGCCCAGTTTTCTACAAAATCTAACCTTCTGTACCTCTTTGTTTGCATCAGAGCCCCTAAACCACCTGTACTACCAGCCATAGGAGAATGACATGCTCTCTTTTTCAGCACCCAAAGGTTATTTTGTTTGGCCCCATGTGCCACTTTACTGGCATGGTAACTTCAACACTTTAACTTTGAAATGGAATAAAATCAGCTGGTTAGAATCATCAATGACTTAAGAAAATTGCTATGCAGGAAAACACTGTTGCAACCAAGGCAGTTATTTAGGCGATGGGTCCACTTGCTAATCCTCTGGCTTTCACAATCAGGTAGTAAAATAAAACAAGGTTATGCAACATTATGCCTCTTCAGCAATTTCAGGCTTTGGCCCCAACAAACTTCTGGATTTTTTTTTTTTTTCAAATAATCTTTTATCTAATTAGGATCCCCCCTTCTTTCTCATCTGTCTTTGGCAGTGCAAGCAGATCAATTTCTTTTGCTTTGACTTGCAGAAAATGACAGCTCATTTCAATTTTAAAAATTTTATCTCACCTAATGAACACTGAAGAAATTCTTGAGTTTCTCCAACCCCCATTAAACTTTAATAAACATGCCTCACTAACCAGTTGAGAGAAGACACTATCTTATTCTACCTACTAGTATAGTTAAAAAGGTAGGTTTACTCTTCAGCACTTTGTCATTAGGGATCATCACCACCTGGTCCATTGAGAAAATCAGTCTCCTTTATTTTGACTCCAAAATGTGCACACAATCCACACCCTTTTTGTTTTGTTGTGGCATTAACTTTACTTTGCACAAGTGCAAGTGTAAAATCAGTATGAGGGTCAGACATGTGGCAAGAACAGCTCAGCCAGAAGTAAATGCAGAGCATGGGGGGTGTTCATACACAGATAGGATTTATTGGTTATGGCCAGTGGATTGTCCCCACAGCCCCCTACAGCGTGCAGGGGCCTCAAGCCAACGCTGTGGGGCTTGGAGTTGTTGTAGGGCTTCCAACTGGCCCCAACAGCCAGGGGGACAGTTGTGCAACACACAGATTTCTCTGTGCCTGATGAAAGTTTCCAAATTCAGCGATGCCAGTAATAATTCTGCAGTAATTTGCTCTGGCAGGTCTCACCAGCTCTAACCCAACACTGCAAATAGAAGAGAACTGGTACCTATTGCTTTGCGAGGAGGCCTGAGCTGATATCCATTCGTCTCACACCAACCCACTGGAAATATATTCATTGATTCCACACTCACTATACACTCAGGGACAGGTTTCTTGGAGCCTGTTCAGTTGAGAAAAGGAATAGTTGAAACAAGTCATAAAACCCCTGATTTGGTTAACACTTGCTGTACGTTTGTTAGTGAAGCTGCTTTTATTTATGCTGTATCTGGAACACAATAACAATCATTTATTCATCCCCTTTTACTGACCACATTATTTCCTGACCTCATTTACTTCCTCCTAAAGGCTGGAGATAGGAATTTTCCTTCCGCAGTTTAGCAGAGATGCACAGTGCATAGCAAGTGCATGCTGATGTACTTCCAATCAAGAAATGGGATTATAATGGCGAACAGCTGACACAGGCTTACTCTATCTTAATGAAGAAACTTTCCTTCCTAGGTCTGGCCAAAGCTTGCTCAGAATGCAAGTCACTCATCTGTGAAACTGTCACAAGGCCCCTGCTTTCCACAAGGCCCCGCTCAGCACTTTGCACGGTGCATGAGCCCAGCACTGACACTGCAATGCACTAATGCCATTTTTGGCTTAAATAAGCAGTGCCAGCCAAGGCAAACTGCAAACAGACAATGCAAGTGGGTTTTGATTGTGATTTCAACGAGGAAACTGTGCCTTGCTGCCCATATTCTGCACACAGGGAGTCTGCTCCAAATACTCCTCAGGCTTGGGGACGGCACCACAAGCAAGTCTAGTGATGGGCAAGCACTCCTCTCTTCCCCCAGATCAGCTTACCCTCCAGCTGAAGCCAGAGGTAGGAATCTTTTAACTTGGTGACTGTAGCAATGCAAACTTCTTCAGGATCAACTGGGTTCACAGCCTCGAGTTTCATGTTCTCTTTAAATCCATGGTCAGAAGTTAACTAGGAAAAAGCCAGCATACTTCAGTAAGACACCAGCTGTGCATATTCAGACCCAGGATAGGATATGAATATCCGTGAACAGGAGCAACACATAAAACCCCCAGTGCCTGAATAACACAGAAACAAACTCAACACAGACAGAGGAGATTTCAGATGATTAGCACATTGAATACAACTAAGATACATCAGGAACTGCAACAAATTTAAGTTAAAAAAGGCTCTACAGACAAACCTAGCAAAGAATGTATTTGCCCTCAAAAAATAAGGATGCTGAGGCTCACTGAAAGGACTGAGTGCATTCTCAGCAATCAGAAATTCTCTGCTGCTTGCCACCTGAGTGATAAGTCTGACAAATAGTCTGACCAGGTTCTCTATTCTATCATATTAACTTGGAAATCCACTTTACGTATGCAAATAACATTCCTGCCTCATCTGAGTTCTGGCAGGCGGAATAGGAAGCTTTCTTTTCATTTTACATTTTTTTGGATAAGTAGGGTCTTACTTTATTCACCAATATAGTTTGCATTTATATAAAAAAAAAATCCCTAAAACATAAGAATAGGTATTTATCCAGCTCTGGAGCTCTTGAATTAAAGATAAGAAGTATCAGCCAGACAGAGGACTCTTCTTCCCAGAGCCACTCTGCAATGTAATTACAGGATCAATACATTATGAATTCTGGAACTAGCCTACAGTGATCAACTCTTCTCAGAAAAGGGATAATAAATTCAGTGACCTGTTCTAAGATGCCACAGTTTACAAGACAGAACAAGGGCAACAAGAATTCATAGCCAGCAACACTCTTCAAAAACTGGTAATTATTCATTCTAATTTCTCCCCCTAAGCACTGCAATAGCCCAGGTATAGTAAATGGAACTGGAAGGCAGGTGTTAATAGTACCCTTTCCTGCTTGACAAGGTGTTGTGCTTTGGGGGACAGCAATACTGTCAACTGAACCAACAAAAGCCCAAAATCTTGCACGTCCTTCAGGCACTGGTTAATGTAAAATGATTATTTGGTACTAATTTAAGATGACTTTGTATTGATTAATACAATGGAATTAATTCTTCAAGCTGAAAGGATGGAAGATTGAAAGAGTACCCTCAGTAAATGAAAATAAGATCTATTAAAAGGCCCTGTTTCCACAGTTACAGGAGTGCCAATGATTGATGCTGTTCTATGCCTCTTCCACGGACTCTTACACATCTCAATTTCACAAAACAAACATTTGTTTTCAGTCTGCTTTATCACAACTGAAACATTTGGTCCACTGCTTTCCTATCTAGGAAGCTGGCACGCAGCTACTTCAGCTCACACTCATTTATACTCTCTTATCTCTTCTGCTTCTTCTGTCACAGGTAAGGTGTTAAGGTACCCAAATGTGTCCAGAGGAGGGCAACAAAGCTGGTGAAAGGGCTGGAAGGAATGTGCTGTGAGGAACAGCTCAGGACTCTTGGTTTGTCCAGTTTGGAGGAAAGGAGGATGAGGAGTGACCTCATTGCTCCCTGCAGCTTCCAGAGGAGGGGACGTGGCGAGGGAGGTGCTGATCTCCAGTGACAGGATGTGTGGCAATGGCTCCGAGCCGTGCCAGGGCAGGCTCACACTTGACACTGGGCAGCACTTCATTACTGAGAGGCTGGTCAAACACTGGAACAGGCTTCCCAGAGAGGGGCTCAAAGCTCCATCCCTGTCACTGTTTGGGCAACACATTACCAACACATTTTAATTTCTGGCTAGCCCTGAAGAGGGTCACGCATTGGATGGGATAACTGATCATTGCAGGTCTCTTCCAGCTGAAATACTCTGTTCTACTTGGAAAGGCAATTAAAGTAAGAAACACACAGAAGGTTGCTCTCCCTGGAATCAGGAGTGCCACTGAGGCAGCAGAGGAGAGGCTCCTGCAGGAGAACCTTACCGAAGGGAAGCAGCTCTGGGGAGCTGCCTCAGCACCGCACTGTTTGAGGTAGTCGGCCCAGTCAAAGTCCTGCCCAGGGTAACCTAGGACAGCAAAGAGCCAAGGGTTAGAGTTCAACAGCTGAGACTCATTTCAAACCCACCTGACACACAGAGACTGGGATCTGTTTGGGTCACTCAGGTTCGTGAGCTGACTTAGGGCTTCAGGGAGCCATGTGAGGTCAGACCACTCCAACCTGAGTCATGAATCTGCCAAGCAGACAAGGGCAGCAGCTGAAACATGGGAAAACAGTTTCACCCTTTCCACAGAGTACAGATGAAATTCAGGAAAAATTTCTGCAACTGCTGTTGTGTCAGCTCTGAAACTACGTCTTAAAACAGAGCACTCAAAATGTGCACAATATCAACATGCTGCTCTTTCAAAGACATGTTAAATACTAAGCCATTAAAGAGAGCAGTAAGATGTGCCAAGAGCCTCATCAAGCCTGATAACAGCTGTAGATCTGCACACGTTTCAAGGGAAGTGTCTTTACAAGGAGTCCATCAGGAGACAGAGAATCCTTCCAAGAAAAATTATATTCTTCTTGGGGGAAATTCTTGGCTTCCCTGTGATCTAACAAAAAGCAAATAACTGAAGGGGATGGGGCTCAAAAGTGTGCTACCATGTCAGTTTGAGGCTGGCAGTAAACTACCAAGGACACAAGTGCTGCAGTTATTCCACTCCCCTTAAAGGGACACCTGTGACAACAGTTTAAGAAATCAAACAAAATTTTAAACCCAGTGTAAGAACATAGTATGAACATGACAATCTAAAATTGTAGAGAGCCAAAGTTTCCCCCTGAGCCTCCTTTTCTCCAGGCACCCCCTGCTCCCTCAGCTTCTCCTCCCAGGACTTGGGCTCCAGACCCTTTCCCAGTTCCATTCCCTTCTCTGGACATGCTCCAGTCCCTCAATGTCTGTCTTGCAGTGAGAGGCCCAAAACTGAAGCCAGGGTTTGAGGAGTGACCTCACCAGTCTAACCTAATTTATTCTGTGACTCTTCTCCTCAGAAAGGGCTGAACCACAGAAGGACTTAATTATTCATTTTTCTCAGTTTTACCAGTGCCAGTAGGGCTCTTGAGACCTCACACAATTCAGAATGTCCACCACGTCCAGGGAGACGAGAACAGAAACTTAAAATCTTTGTCAGCTCCAGTCACATGCCTATAAAGTGAGATTTCACTTTTCACATGCAAAATTCTAGGAAATGCTGGTCAGGCAGAGCCACATTTCACATCTTATTCAAGGAAAGGCAGGAGACAAACATCCTACAGTGTCTGCTCCTCTGATGTAAGGAGCAGCTAAAACAAACCATTCTGAATTGTGAGGTGGAGAATAAGAGAGCAGGGGACCAGGTTTTACAGTACCATTGACATTTCTAGTTTGAGAAAATGAATAAATATTTCAGCAGTGCAGGAACACTACCCTATTCCCTTATGTCCTGAAGCAATGTTTCAACAATCTGCAAGAGTGCCTGATAGGCCATTGGTAAAAAAAATACTTCATTAACTTCTGAGTGATAAGATAGCCTAAAAATATTATAAAATGTTGGATAACAATGTTCCATCCTGACCAGAAGCAAAAATCCAATGCAAAGACTACAGGCTTCTGATATCACATTAACTATGTCTGAAATCAACATTTCTTTCAGGCCTGGAACACTCACTCCACTCATTCCAGTGTTCAGGTTGTTCTGCATGACCAGCATCCTCAGCCTCTCTCATCTTCCCAAATCCACGCTCGTGCCTGGGAAACTTCAGCTCCCCAGACTCAAACCTCCTGATTTGCAGAACTGGATCCTTCTCGTGCTGCTGCGTGCCATTGTTTTGCCCAGGTGCTGTCCTGAGCAGAGGGTGAGCAGGGGGAGGCTGCAGAGGCATACCTGGGGGGGGGCTGAGGTGCAGCCCATTCTTCAGGCTCCACTGCACCGGGAAGATGCCGGCGCTGTCGACGTGACAAACGTAGCGCTGGCTGCTCGCACGCTCGGGTCTCAAGTCATCCATTTCTATCATGAAATATTTGTCATTGTACACCTGCAGTCAGCCAAAAGAGAACCACGGGCTCTTGTGAGATTCTGGTAACTTTATTAAACAGCAACATTGCCTGATGGAAAAGCTTTACCTTGCAATACCGTGAGGGTTACAAAAAAATAAAATTAAAAGAATCTTTGGGATTCATAAACCAGCGGACTCCTCTGCGCTATCCAGAAACTTAACAAATATAAATAATAGAACTTAATGTCTGAGCACTTTAAAGATATGGTGACCAAGTGCTTTAGGGAATTTTCTCATTAAAAATGCACAGAAATTAGCATTTATGGTCTTCCTACTATTCTATAACAAACTGCTTATTTCAACAAGGCTGAACTGTGTCCTGGGATGGACTGCCACAAATAAACCCCCTACACTCCTGAAGTAAATAGAAGCAGGGCAAGCAAATAGCAAGAAAAGTAACACCTGATCATGTTGGAGAGTTTTCATTTCAACTTTGAAACCCCTCGTTTGGAAATCAGGACATCTAAATGTCATGTGTACACAGCAGTGACATAACCTTCACAAAATCAAAACCCCAAAAAATATCTCCAGATGGATACTCAGATTATGAGGGATTATAACTCAATTTTAAAAATCTGAGTTTGACAATTTTCATCATTTGATCTTTTGAGCTTGTATCTTTATGGAACTTTTCCCCTCCATTGAAATCCAACGGTTTCACCATCAGCAGCTGCTCTATCAGGCACAGGGAGAGGGAGACACACAAAACACCTCATTTGGAAACTAGCACAAGATTTTAAGATAACCAGTTAATGAGAATTCCCCGAGCATTTAAGAATAGAAGTAGCAGTAGAACTGAATCTTAGCAGGACTGGTTGAGGAACCCTGGTACCTTGAGAACTGTAGCAGGAGAGATAACAAACGGAGCCACTGGGTCCACAGCTTCCAGCTTCATGCCTTCGGAGAACGAGTGCACTCCGATCACAGGTTTATCCTGGAAAATGATGTGTTGCTCTCATTACCTGCCCTCCTCCACCAAAAAAGAGACTACCTCACATAAATCAACTGAAGAGGATGAGTTTTTAAGGAGCTATCAGTTCATTCCAAGAAATCAACATGTCCCAGGATCAGCGACTTCTCTAAACCAAAAGGCAACAATGCCCCCTGAGACTGACAGTTTTTGATGAGTTTTAGGAAATTGAGTCCCTGTGACTTCTTCCTCTGACATTCTCCACACAGAAGCAAGATTTGATAATACAGAGTGGTCTCATAAGTCGATAGAAGTGTTTTGAGGTTTTTCCCTGTAACCTTTAGCACTCCTCATGAACTATACTAAATGAGAAGGATACAGGCCTCCATTTCCAGTCTAACAGAAACCTGCAGAACAGGGCTCCTGCTCCAGAATTATCTACACCCTGCTCTGTACATGACCCAACAAATTCAAGAGCAACAGCACCTCTACTTCTATTTATGGGTCCAAACAAAGCTGAGAAAAATGAACTAAGAACCTGAAGGACTAAAATGTGTGAACCATGACAACTAATGACTCACATAACTGTGATAGGTACATTGTCTAACTTAGCAAGAATTGATACCAGTATGATTATTGTTCCTTATAACTACATTTTTAAACCAGAGAAAGGAAATACATTTTAAATAAAAAACAACAAAACAAAACAAGGAAAGAATTTTGGGTGACTGACTTCCCTGAATGATTTCTCAGGAATATAGCATTTCCATGGTATCATCCACAGCATTAAACTACCTTAAAAAGATCTGTAGGAACAGATGACTCCTCCTCCTCCTCTTTCACCTTCTTCAGGATCTCTTGCCAATCTGCTTCACTCCTCAAGGACCTAATGGCTTGAGGAAAAAGAAAGGGAAAGAGTGAGTAGTCATTTTTCTTCCTATTTTCTCTCAGAACACATAGCAGTAAAGTTAGATTTGTGTCCCTCTAAACTGCCAAATTCTTTTTCCCAAGGTGTCCCCTCATCAGGAAACATGTTACATCACTAGCAAGCTCACAAGCCATTCCTTTGTGTTTCAGCCACTTTTTGCCCCCTCCTCTGATGACCTGCCCTGACACGGACATGCCTGAAAGATGTGTCCACCTGTCCCAGCCTCTGCCTCCACTTCCACACACTTGTTCTTTCTTTTAAGGAACATTTTCTTATCTTTAAACGGTATCTAAATCAGCCCAGTAGGCTTGAGGGTCTCAATGGCAAAAGCTCCTGCTGAGCAGTACTCCAAAACCATAAGACTTTTTCCATCCCAGGAAAACAAAAGTACCAAAAACAACCAAATCATGAAGGCAATCCCTTCCTCACTTCTTTCCTTTGCACACACAGGAGGGAAGTTTTGACATGTAAAAGCATTTAGCAGCTTTAGAACAAGTGGGTGAAAAGTCTTGTAGGACCATCTGTGCCTTCACCTACATTTTATCAGGTACAGGACTTGTCAGATCACACGGATTATGCAACCACCACGTGCACCCAGAAGGACAATTCAGAGCATTAAAGCAGCAGCCTCTGCCCTCTGATGACTACATACAAGACCCGTGTCTTCAAGTACCTAGAGGTGGCTGCAGGCTGTATCCATGCTGAGCTGCCCAGCCCACTTGGTGAAGGAAAGGGTCCAAATAGAAGAGCCACTGATCAAATTTGTCCAAATCGTCCAGGCCTTCATATCGCAGCTTAAGCCTCCCCCCGACATTTTCCACCACGTGGACTATCCAGGCTTCCAGGGAGTCCCGGATGTTTTGCAGTTCCAGTCGGGAGCCGGGTGCGATGAGATCCAATGGATTTTTCCCCCTGTGAAGCTGCAAAAAGAATACAAATTATTCTGTACAACAGAACAAAACAAATGACACACCTCCACCTCTTTACACACATTCTGTCTGCATAAAGTATGAACACGGGCGCACAGAAATCCCTGTCCCTTCCTGACACAAGCCAGAAGTGACAATGTTCAGAATTGCTGGTGTTTGTGTCAGAGCTTCTGCACTGCCTGTAGATACAGCCACACATTTCACTTAAGTCCTCATTATCATTTTCAGAGACATTATTATTTATATATTCCAGGTTTGAAGGAAACATTAATAACCTCTTTCTAAAACTGAGTCATCCAGCATAAAAAGATGACTAGACAGAAACATACAGACAGAACTGTTAGCTGTAATGAAGGTGTCAAAGGCATTTTCCAAAACCCATTATGTTCTGTACTTTACAACCAGACGCTGATATAAGGTGCAGATATCGTTTTAAGTGCAGAGCAGGGGATAAAAAATTTGGTTCTTCACTAGCAAAGGTGTAATTAAGTGAAAGAATAATGTGACTGTTAGTAAAAAATGCCAAAACAAAACAATGCAAAGTGAAAGGAGTCAATTGAGAAAGGAGACAACATGAAAGCCAGATAAATAAAGCATTATTTTCTTAGAGCAGTATGGAGGAGGAACAGAATAGGAAGAAGACTGAAACCTTAGGGAGTTGAAAAAGGTCTTTCTTTTGCCAGGATTAATGAACAACCCAAACCTGCAGCAACAGATGTGTTTCAGGACAACACTATAAAAATTAAATACTGTAAATAGGGAACACTAGAGAGTGGAACTCTCGGGTCAACAGCATATTACAGTGCTCCCTAAACTTACAAAGGGAATTGAACTGACAATTCAGCTAAGGTTCCCTTAATGATGAAGGGCAAAGCCAAGACAAAACCCAGTATGCAGCCCCTTGCAGCACTTACCCCCTCCAGCAGGTTAGCAGGGGCACTGCAGGCCCCCTTCAGCACCCGCTGAAGGAACTCCTCCTGGTCAGGTATCTTGTCCTTGATACCTAAGCAAAGAGTGAAAGAGAAAGACAGTGATTTTTCCTGCCAGATAAAGATTATTCACATCCAAGATGTTACCACAACCTTGTGCTGCCTAATTCAAGAGAATCTGTCACACAGCGGTAACAACTTAAAACAAAGAAACAAAACAAAACAAAAAAATTAAAGGAAATGTCAAAGCAGTAGATTTTGGTGGTGATGATTAAGAAAACCACAAGTCTCTGTCATGAGATTTCAGGAAAACACAGCAGATCACCTCAGCCTGTCCCCACAGCAACAGCACCTGCACACCACTGCAGCTGCACAGGCTGCCTGCCTGGCTGACACAGGACAACAGCAGCTCTCGGTGTGTTCCTGTTTCTGCACACAGAGCTGGTACCTTCAGGCACTTTGAGAATCTTCTTGTTCTGCTCACACCAGCCGATGGGGTGCAGATCAGCTGTCAGGATGTCACACCAGAAGTCGGCCTTGCGGTCCTCGCCGTAGCCATCGTAGCGCAGCAGCAGCAGCTGCCCGCACGTGGTGATGATGGTGGCAACCCAGTAGGTGTTCTGGTCAGACTTGACAGCGACTTCCAGCTTCATGCCAGGGGCAAAACCATTCTGCAAACTTGTATCCACCTGAAGAGGAAGAAGATCATCACATCTGAGCACCTCTCAGAAACTTTGCTGAATAACAGAGGGAACAATTTAGACAAGTTCATTAGCAAAAAATCTCAAGCCAAATGCCACCCAGCCTCTTCAGAGAAACAGCTTTATCACATCATGGGACCCAAACTGGAATGCACACAGAATCATCATTAATGAAATCTTCTTTGCATTTCAGAGTATCTTTTCAAGCTTAAAGCAATACTGTGCCATTCATTTTTCTGCCCTGGACAATACCTTCCCCCATCACTGAAAGGCTTTCCCACTCACAGCTGGGCTGTCAGCCTGAGCAAAACTAAAGGCCAAACTCAGCACCACAACTTTGACTTGTTGTGTTAAACTGTGTCACTCAAGGTCTTTGGACAAAAAGCCCATTTAAAGTACATACACCTGTCATAGGTAACAGTATCTGTCTCTTCCACCATGCTCATCTAGGAAGTCACAAACCTGCACAAAGTGCAGAGTAAGGATTTTTAACCTCTCTATATGCAGAACCTAAATAATTCTATATGCAGAACTGTTACATAAATTGCATGGAACACAGTCAGTCTGTATTCTTCATGCTTTGACAACAATAAAGCACCAAACACTGGGAGTGCTCTGTTTGTGGGTGTGCTCTGTGCAGGTGACCAATCCAACTGCACAGGACTGAGACACTGAAATGGGAGACTTAGAAGAGAAGGCAACACCTTAACCTTCTCATGTCCCTAACTTCTCCTAACTCAAACAATCCCAAAAGAGCAGAGGGTCCCTGTTCTGCTCTCTCTATAGAATGTCCTGATCTATGCTTAATTCCAGGACCTCAGTCCTAATTAAAACTCCGACATGTCAATTCCCCGTTCTCAGTTGACTGTAAATTGTGTTTTCTTTCTTTTTTAAGATGTCCCAAGTTCCATTTCCTCTTTGAACCAACTACAAGAAAGGCTTTCGGTATGATGCAGATGGAGCAGATATTTTCTGGGGTATTTATTCCCAGTTCTGTGCTGACAGTTCAGTAACTGCCATAGCTATTATGGTCTCATCAGCTAGCACATACTGGTTTGCTAAAAATAAAACTAAGAGAACCACACCAGAAAGAAAAGCACATGCCTGTGTTAACTGTTCATATCCTTCGGGTTAATACCGTTCACTTAGAGAATCTCTTCTTAAAAACCTAATCAGCAGGACCCAGTACCTGCAGGCATTTTGAAGTGGTATTATAGAGAGTACATCTTAAAAAAGACAGTTTTCTTGCTGAAGAGATATTCCCAAAAAC
Organism: Promerops cafer; assembly: GCA_013398275.1. NCBI lineage: Eukaryota > Metazoa > Chordata > Aves > Passeriformes > Nectariniidae > Promerops > Promerops cafer. The sequence goes on along the minus strand of VZSE01000989.1, from coordinate 452,939 downwards.
TTCATGTTCTGATTCCTGAGAGAAAAGCCTCGAGCCCAACGCAGCATTTGAAGAATTGGGAAATCTGTGCTGCTCCCTATACCCGATCTTTCAACAAAGCCTCACAGCAGCGAGAGCAGGCTTCAGCAAAGCCGAGAGCAGCAGGAGCAGCGTTCCCTGCAGCCAGGTGCCTTTCCTCAGCTCTCCCGGCCCTTCCCGGGAGCACCGCGCAGGCGGAGCCGCTGCCCGCGCCCTCTCCCGGCAGCGCCGCCGCGCTGGGGCAGCACAAGGAGCTGCGGTGCCTCCAGGGAGGCTCCCGGGTCAGCCCGGCCAGCAGGGCAGGGTGGGCACCCTGCAGAGCATCTCCTCTGGAGCAGTGGGTCCGAGAGGGCAGCTGAGCTGGCCAGGAGTGTGACTCCAGCCCCCGTCCCCCCTTCCCATCAGGTGCTGTCCCCCAGGCTGTGCCGCGGCAGGAGCCAGACCCAGGGATGCGACTCAGCTCCGGGGGAGATAATGACAAGGAACAGACAAAAAGCACTAAGAGCATGCAAGAACACACAGCAAATAAATGTGTGCAGATGATGCTGAACACCAACTTGTTTTTCATGGTCACATACATGTTGTAAAGGGCAGAAAGGAATTAAAAAAGAGCATTCTGTTCTAGAGGAAGTGTATTTACACTCGGGGGGGATAACAACACTGGCATTCATTACAGCTCCAGGTTTTGGTAAGTTCTTTTTCCTGCTACATTTTATGCCAAACAGTCACTTTGATCTCGATATTGTTTAATTTTTAAAATGCTAGCAAATTAAACATTAGAACATCCTTAATTTGAGAAGTAGCTTAAATTTTCCAATGTGTCTTACTCATAGCAAGGCAAAACTTTCAGAATTAATATAAGCATACAAACATAGAAAGTCCAGTGCTTTGCTAACACAGGCTGTGTAATCATGGATTACATTTTCTTAACCTGACCATGTATTCTCCTACAACATGAGTTAGGTATTTCTCACCCACAACTCATATTGGGAGCTCACTACTTTAGCATTTAAAAAGAACCAAACTAAAACCATACAGTTCCATTCAAAAATGCATTTATATTAATTAATTTATCATATATGTTCATTTGCTCTTGTGGCAATACTATCCTTCAGCTCAGAATTTTCCACTCTGTTTTTTTGAGAGTAAAGCTTGTTAGCTTTCCTGATGGTGGATTATAAAAATATGTCATTCCTAAAGTCAAGAAACTGGGACCAAGGATTTGAGCTGGAGGGAATCACCAGCACAGCCACACCAGTGCCTGCCTGCTCACCACTGAAAATCCCTCACCTGATGTATCCTGGAATCACACCAACCTTGTCTGAGTCACAAGGACAGGCTGTCACTCTCCACTGGGAGGCAGTGAGGCTCTCTACTCCACCTTTTCCAACACATTACCTTCTAATGAAACCCCCAGCATGTGACCTTGCACTCCTGCACTTCTATTAACAGCAGGACTATGATATAAATACACTCCTCCCTCTGCCTGTCAATTCAGTGTCAGCAATAAGTTCTCAGAATTTTATGCCAAGCTTATTACAGAGAACATCAACACTGGTCTCCAGACAAATTCTAAGGAGCTCTGGTAGAAAATGCCCAATGGTTCCATTCTGAACGTGCAGGCATCTGTTCCCACACTCACTGATGACCTCCTTGCAGAGGTCCAGGCCCCCCCAGCCCCCCAGGGCAGTGGGACAAAGGGGCTGGGCTTTGCCCACATCTCCTCACCAAACCACTCTCCATCACAATGTCACCTCACAGCAAAACTGCACTGTGCTCCTCACAGGTAGGGATTAGTAACAATACAAAATGTGGAGGTTTTTTAAAACCTAATTGTATTTTTATCAACCATGGCCACAGCCACCAGACCTCAGACTTGACACAACTGAGCTGGTGCAGGTGCAGTGAGTCTTTCAAAGTGTGTCTCCTGCTAATTAACAAAATCCAGCTACAATATTAATTCAGTTGGCCACTGCTGTAAAGCTGGCATTACAATTAATTGTATAGTGTCCACGCTACGATAGCAGGCCTCTTTAACAGAGATCCAGTGAGGCAAACCACACCACAAGAGACAGACCATTCCTTGTACTACTGCAAAATGCCATTGCTCTGGTTCCATGCTGTGCCCTCAGTGTGAGCTGCATGGACACCACCACTAAGCTGGCTCTTGCTACAGCCTCAGTACACCCAGGAAAAATAAGGCACAGTCCCCTTCCCTTCAGAAATGAGATACCTGAATTTTTACTTTGAACAAAAAACTTACAATTACATCCCAGTGCTCTAACAGCCTCTATGAAGTCTGTATTTTCTGTGCATCTTTACACAACTGATATATTTAAACAGATTATTTAATAGTCTTCATTTCTCCAGGTGACTCTTGGACTCCAAATGCTTCGTGATCCTCCACAAACAGACCTCAGTCTGCTTTCCTGCTGATTTAAGTTGCCTGATACTGAAAGTCATGCTATTGGACCCAAAAGCCTGAGCACCACAGGGTGTCTTCCAAGCAATGTGTCACACACAGTCACCAGTCTGGCAGTCTGGAAGGTGCTTTAATTGTTGGAAGAGAACCAACAGGTTTGGACACCAGCTCTGTACAGCTCACCTTCACTGAGGACCCTGTACAAGAAGGCAGATTTTACATTCAGATCTTCCCCAATGGGACAGTGCTCTCCAGGACTTTACCAGCAAACATTTAAGATGTCCAAGGGCAAAGACAAGGGCTTATCAAGACTTCATCCTATTCATTAAGCCTGTGATCAACAATTATCCTAATCAGTTTTCTAAGTACTACAGTCAGGTGTTTGGCAGAGCTGTTATTTTCTCCTTGCCTCCTTGAGGTCTGCCATAAAAGCCTTCTTTAAGAGCACATTTGAATTCTGCTGTTCAAGAACTATTCTGCCACCAGCTTTCTAAAGCTACTCCTCCATAATAGTTGTCCAGGAGCAATCACCGAAAGAAGAAAGAGACTGGATATTTTGAGCTTCTTGAGAAAAATCAAGCTTATCTTCTGGTGCAGAAAAGACCTTAACTCCTTACATTTCACACCACACCACAGCACTTGTGGGTGGGGTTTCAGCACTTGTGGGTGGGGTTACCCTGTGCTACATACAGAGAGGAAGACAAGAAACAACACTAAAAAGGTTAAATTCTGCATTTCTCTATAAAAATCATGATTCTAGTTAGTCTTCCAAATTTGAGACCAGCAATTCATTCAAAGAAACCCTAAACACTCAGTGTACCAAAGAAACAATGCAGGAGATGCTAAGCACACACACACTCCCTTACTCACATGTTTAAAAGATCCATGGGGGGCTGCAGTTGCTCCTGTGTCTTCTAGATACTCATCCCAGTTGAATTCCATTTCTTCCACACTGGAACCAGCATCTGGAAGAGAAGCCAAACACTTCTAATTCAGTAGCTTTAGGCTACTACAAACCACAGCAAAACCCACTTCAATTCCAAATGACTGAGTACACGAGAGTGCAGTGAAGACATTTCAAGAAATGGACAACACTACTTGGCCTTTTGTTGCCTGTGAACAGCACTTTTAAGCTGGACTTGGTCTGGAAAACAGTGAAATCCTGAGGATTTTGATTTAGCACAAATTTGCTTACAATTTGTGAGAGGGAAACGTAGGCAGAAGAGCTCTGTATTTGTATCAACACATATGAGAGACTCAGAACTCCAGGCACACTGGACTGTTGGTGCTTTAAATTAAAAAACACTAGTAAGAGATTTGAAAAGAAAAAAACCTTTGAAATATGACCGTGCTCTTTTTAAAGTTAGATAGTATGCATTTAGCTGTTCTAAAACACCAAAGGCAAAGAGAGGGATTCAGAGAAAGAAAACAACTTGAGACATAACTGAAATAAAGTCCACTCAACTTGGTCACTTTAAAAGCCCAGCTCATAAGGTGCAACAGCTTCTTTAGACCAAGAAAACCTCATTATGGGATGCATTTAAAGCATAAATGTGCTAAAACCACTCAGATCACAGTTCAAAGCTCACTCAGGCTGTTAGGGAAGCAAGCACCTGTAACAAGCCACACTACAGATCAGTCAAATTTTCTATTATTACTGTCAAGCCTGCACCCCAGCCCCAGTCTCCCCTTCAGTTCTGGCTTGGCCCCCTTCCCCACTGCTCTCCTACTCCCATTTTCTCCACCATGTACCCACTCTGCTAAAAAGACACCAAGCCAGCACAGGGTGTATTTCAGGTCCCCTATTTAGTTCAGCAGGCAGCCACATGATATTTTTCCTGCAGGAACACAGTGGGATGGCCAGTGAAGGTCCCAGCCCATGCAAGCAGCATTTTTAACCTCAACACACGAGGTTCAGGTTCAGCAGCAAAACGGGGTGGCAGTGACAGCACACAAGAGCAGAGCTTTCATTTTCATTTTCAGGCTTGATTCCACCATCTGCACCATGGCTGTCTTTATGAATGAACAACAGAGCTTTCCCCCTCTCAGGACCAGGAAACCTGATACCTTGTTTATATTTAAAAACAGAGAAATCTCTGTGTATCACAAGCCCAAGGAGAGCTCAGCAAAGGTTACAGGACACCAGCATTTCCTAGGACAGGCGGTAACTGATCTTTCCAGAAGCAGTAGTTTGAATAGGAAATGTTACACACACATAAAAAAAAAAATGAATGAATTACCATCACATGCCCTTATCAGACCCCTGGGCAGGCAGGCTAACAAGCTAAGTAAGCTCTGGGACAATTCCCAGTCCTCCAATAGAAAGGAGGAAATATTTGTCCAAATATCTGAGATACATTACATAGACTAAAAACCTACAAGTCTTGAGTTTAATAGGTTTGTTTTATCTTCAGACTGATGGTCAAGCTCATCTTTGACTTTTCATTGTAACTCTAGGTGTTATCACTTCCCAAAACTTAAAAATGTATATTCAGTTAGCTGTTGTTTGCTGATGACATTATCTATTTTAAAACAGGCTCTTATCTCTCCAGAACCCAACTTTGTCTGTTTTTAACCAACCACAGCTGGTTATTTTGGCCTTTCATAAGCCCAAGAGCTCAAAAGATTCAGAGCTTGAATATCACCATCACTTTTAAGGGATAATTTTTAACTTACTAAAGAAATTACCTGGAGAAATAAATAAGGAGTTTTATTTAGAAATTTTTTGAGGGAATAAAAGGTTAAGACACAGACCACAGTTGTTTGCAAATTAGGGTGGAGCTGATCAAAGCTTTGGCTGCAAGCCATTCCAAGAAAACAACATTTTGCAATGAAATTGTTTAAAATAGATTAAGATTTCTCAACTCATTTAAACAGAATTTTATTTTTATATGACCATAAAAACGCTGAAGTTTTCTGCTCCAGAATCAAAAGGGAACTAACACCAGCTCTGGTCAGTCAGACCCAGGAGCGAATTCTAATTTTCCTTCCACCCAAAGAAAACCATCTCACCCTTCCCATCAAACATCACCCTGCAGCAACAACCCAGCCCCTCGAGCCCCGAAAAGCAGGTCCTGCATGGTGTAACACTGTCCTGTTTGACGGGGAGCAGAGCAGTGTGGGCGCTCTGCCTGCCAGGCACTCGAAGCCAGCAGCTCCCCGGGATGCCGCAGGGACCGGGGCTGTCCCCAGCCCTGCAGCGCGACTCCTCAATCCCGTTATCATCAGATAACTGCCCGAGGGCCACTTAAGCTCCTTAAATGAGGCACAGGTCACTTCACACACTGAAAGGGTCAATTAGTAACTTATGTTGCCACTTAATTGCTACAAGGAGCTCCCAGGAAAGCCGGTCTGCCTGCCGCTCCAGCGACCCTCTGCCTTGCACCGCGGCTGGAACCATTCCCGACCGGATCAGCGCCGCAGCTGCTCCGTCCCTCGCTCACCCACGGTCCCTGCAGCCCGTCCCACACCCCGAGCAGCTCCTTCCTTCAGGGCCGCGCTGCCGTGAGAGGGGCTCAGGTTACTCTGTACTGCACAGTACCCACAGCCCACCAGCACGGCCAAAAGCTCACTTAGAAACCCATTTTTCATAGGAAAAACAAATAAAACCCCCCAATATTGAAAAGAAAAAAACCAAAACCCCCCCCCCCCCCCCAAATAAAACCAGCAAAAAAACAACAGCAAAAAAACAACAACAAAACATAAACCCCTATCCAACACTCATGGCAAATTTAATACTCTTATTATTTTATTTTAGGGAGTTTCCTTCAGTCAGGGGGATTTTTAAGAACTTCTGCAAAAAGTACCTACAAGTTCTTCTGTTCATTCATTCACAAAAGCTGAACTCGGCTTGTGTTTACACTTTAAAAAGTTTTTACAGCTGAGGTGATCAGCCTCTCACTTCCAGCACAGAGCTGGGGAATTTTTGGAGGCTGACCCAGCTGAGGGCTGTGCTTTGCCATGGTTTGAACCATCCTGTTTGCTGCTTCTCACAAAGCTGCCACAGCACCCCCGGTTATTTAGCACAGCTCCTTCTGGAGAAATGTGGAACAGGAAAAGCTCACAGAATAAAGCTCTGAGCAAAAATGCTGTATGAGGATTCATAGTGAGAGCAATAAATTAGCTTTTTAATTGTGGCATGTGGCAGTACTACATAAACAAAGAAAAACCCCTGAAATAAGTCTCTCGTTCTCAACACCTGAATGCAGAAGCACTCCAAAGGTGCAGCAAAGGACCATCTCTCTGGTAAGGCTTTCAGAGTCAGAATCCAATCACTTTTCTGGTTTTATTGGCAGGACTGGCAGCAGAGCAAGCCCTGCTTAAATCAAGCCTTTGAACTGTTCTGTTGGTATTTTTTGCAAGACCCTATTGCACAGCTCCATCCTCACAGGTTAGCAGATCCCTGGAGACACAGGACCAGTTTAATGAAGCCACATTCCTGAGGGGCCCTAAGTCTGCATTAAACACCCTGATCAGTCTGAGTTCAGAATGTTCAATAAAACCTCAGACATTTACAGCACAGGTTCTTGCTACTGTGAGAAAACTTGCAAATCAGTGTGACAGATGACAACAAGCAAAACTATATTTAATGCATTTGATTCCAAAGCACAATTTATCCATCTAATTCTGCATGGGTGTACATATTTATGCTCTCTCTTTCTCCCCATATCCTTAATTGCTACAAGCCCTAAATGAATTCAGCTTCCTACTACGTGGAGACTTATTTCTCTGTATTAGACAGGATGACTGAGCAGCACATTAGCCCAGAGGCAAAGCACAACTTTGGCAAAGGCAGGGGAAGAACCCTGACACAACTCCATCTCTCTGGCTTTGCCATGTGACCAGTTTGTGTCAGAACTTTCAAATCAAGCTAACATTTTCTTAAGTAAAATCTGAGAAGTGTCCTACAGAGGTTCTGTAGAGAATATTCATCCACTTTGGAGGTGAGAAAATTCTCTGTAAGAATATCAGCAGTTTCCTAGGCAGGTGCACCACTTCCAGTTTGTCACTATTTCTACTGGCATTAGTGGGAACACTCACTCTTTCTGAATTTTATCACAAATTACATCCTGCTGCTCTCTGGTACATACAGGTAGAGAAAGAATATGGAATTATACCATTTGGACTGGAGAATGTAGTGAAATATTAAGGAAGTTAGCCTTTAAAAATATCTGAAATGGAAACAGTCTACACTAGGCTGTTCTCATCTTTGGATTTGAGCTAAATTCTCACTGCAAATAACTTTCATGCATCTTTAATGTGATTTAGTTGAAGACTGTCACATTGGACATTTAAGTACATCACAATTGAAGGTCTTGCAGACTTCAGTAAGGCTAACCCAAAGGTTTCTCACCCTGAAATGTAGATACAGTTCAATCTGATTTTAATAACAGTTAATCTTTTTCATCTCCACCAGCTGCGAGGCCATGAATAAATAAAGACAGGTTGGAATTTCAGGAGTTGAGAAAGACTGTGACAAGAATAAAAGCTGTCTTTTCCCCTCATAGGGCAGGGGAGCATCACAACCAACAGCTCTGGGCTCTGTCTGGGTTCTTGGAGCCAGAGAGCCTGGATGTAAAACCAGAAAAACAGAGGAGAATCTCCAAAAGCTGCTGCAAATTATTAAGTGGGAGAAAATTACACCAGTCAAAGAATATGAAGGCAATGTTCCAGCAGTGGTTTGGACTGGTGTAACTCAAAAGCACTTCAGAAAACAATATTAGAGGGCACAACAAAACCAATGTGCTTATGCTTACACAGGCATTTGCTGGGAACTATCTCTGAATGCAAGTAAAGCTCTCATCATTTATTGTTTGCTCTTCACAGCCTCCTGTACTCAAACCTGGCACAAAGGATGCTCAGGGAAATAGCTGCTGAGTAATTTCAAGCCAGTATCAAACCTTTCCTTAGCTATTCAAAAGCACACAGTGAGAGAGGACTCTGTGACCTGCTACGTTTTGAGGAAGATGGAAAAACATCAATAAAGGTTTTAAGACCGAGGGATGTGCTATCACACCACTGCTGACCACGTAAACAACTCCTCACTCTTCTTCTCCCTTCCTTACACTCTGTGACAGAAGCCTGCAGTTTCCACTAGGCAAGGAAAAAGTATTTGCATGTGCCAGGAGAAATTCTACATCCACATCCATGATGCCTTTTCTTGATTATTTGAGGACGTAACATTGACAACAACTTGACTGACTTGCTGTAATTAATAATCAAAAAGCGTATTTCAGCACCATAAAGCAGAAGACAGCATCCTCCTAAAAAGCACTATAGATTAAAATGATTAACATTTCTTCAGCTACACTGACAACAATTAGATTTCCATAAAGTAAAGGTACAAAAACTACCAATTGTGAATTGTCTTATGAGAAGAGCAGCTTGTTGGACAAGCACCAAAGGAAAGTAATACTCAGATAAAATCTTGATCCAATTGTTTACACTGATAATTACAAATTAAAATCTGTTTCATATGAACTGTAATAGGTAGGGACCTCCTCAAGGAAAAGAGACAACCCATGGCAGGCAAGACAGAAGATGGATGGCCCCTACCCCCACAATTCCAGAACAGTTTCAGAAAGCTGTTAGTATTCCCAGCCATCCCAGACTAACACTCTTCCTGGCCTGGTGTTCCAAGGTGATCCAAAACCTGAGCTGATTTATCATAATATACCACTCTGTAGGAGCTTAGGTATTGATATCACAAGCCTATCAAAGAGGACACACCAAGGCACTTCAGAAAAACAGGACAGATTACAATGGCAGCAAACAGCTTCAGTTATCTGACTTTTTCAACCAGCAGCAAAAGCTTGCCAAAATATTAAGAAGATGAACACAAGGACAGAACTAGGTATTAACCACTCTGAAAGAAAAATGCCTTAAAATAATGAGTGTTAACACCACCAAGCTTTTCATAATCCCATCTCATAGTGGTATCACAAAAAGGAAAGTCACAGCTTCTTGAAAACACAACCCCCAAGGTGCGCCAGATTTTGTTTCCCTTTAAGCCAGTGATACACCCTGCTTTGATACAGAGCAGTAACAAACAACCATGACAGCCCCACAGCCAGAACACAACCCAGAATCTGTCAAACTGGAGTTCATCCCTGTGCACAGCACCAGGAACATGCACTACGAGACACTCACTGTGCTCATCTTTCTTCCACATTGCTAATATTTTTAGAAAAGTTGGCCAGGGAGCTGGGCTGGGCTGTTACCTGCATCATACTGCTGTTCTCCATTCATCTCCACAGGAGCCCAGTGGTTGTTGCCAGCAGCCAGAACAGGGGAGTCCAAGGCTGTCACTGTTTGGTGCTCATGAGTTGCCTCCTGCCTTCGACAGCAGCTGGGACATTCAGGAAGGGATCCTGCAAAACACCTGAAAGGAACAACTGCTAAGAAAATCTCCATGGGATTTTTAGCTACTTTTAAGACAGAATCCTAGAGTGGTTTGGGCTGGAAGAGAACTCAAAGATCATGTCTTTCCAACCCCCTGCCATGGGCAGGGGCACCTTCCACTATCCCAGGCTGCTCAGGTCCCATCCCAACTGGCCTTGGACATTCCAGGGATCCCAGCTTCTCTGGGCACCCCGTGCCAGGGCCTCACCACCCTCACAGGAAGAATTTCTTCCTAATATCCAATTTACAAACCTATTCCTATTAGCAATTAAATTATTATTTCATTATGAATGCAAGAAAATAAGTAAAAACAGGTCTAAAGCAAGCCCACCAGTTCATTAGCAGTGAACCACAAGCTTTGTTTCTTTATAAAATTCTCCACAAAAGCTAAGTTGTATAGTAAATAAGAGTCTAGGTAACATGTTTCTTTACAAATAACACACTTTGACTGACATCTTTATATAAGTCAAAGAGATGAGTGGTCATAAACTGGTCATACCATAAAGTGGTCATCAAGATTATTGGCTTGAAAATTCTTGTAAGAAAAAGGTAATTTCAAAAAGCATTTGCATTCTTGTTGAATGTCTGTGAAGCACCTGTTTTATTTAAGTGAGATAAATAATATAGAGGACTAAAAACCAGGTTCTAAAACACACAGAACATGCTTCTGAAATGAACACATTTTGAATAACAGTGGTTTATAAAAAGGAAGTCCTACACATTTGAAAAGTCTCTGATTCTGAGTACCCTCAGAGGTATACAACACTGGTAGCTTCCTTCATGCACAAATAAATCAACAAACTTGAACAGAACAAAATATCCAGCAGCAGTGCTCAGTCATGTAGGAAGTTCAAGTACAATCAAAACTACAGCCAACTTCAAAAATTTTCATTACGTGTGAAAATAAAAATTTTTTGAGAGTAGCAAGAGTTATCATTAAGAGCTCCTATTGAATGGCAGCCTAATGCCACGAAAATCTACTGTGCAGAAGATACTTTTACTCATTATAGCTTCACAGGAATGTGTCTGGAGTAGAACCCAGCTGCCAATTTCTGCTACACGCTTCTAACCTGCTCCACTCCAGCTCAGAAAGTCTGTGCTCAGCATGTAATTACAAGCTCACACGTCCCAGTCCAGCTCTGCCTCTGTGAGAAAGTTACTGAGGAATTAAGCAGAGGCTCCACTCTCACTCTCCACTGGCTCCTCACAGTTTTTCCAGGCTCACAGGACAAAGCAGTGCAGGGTAAGGGAACTCAAGCACATGTTCCCAGACTATCCTCTCCCTACACAGACTGAGCTTCCATCTATTCCATCTTTTATAAATGATGCTGGAAGAGGATGTCACTGGCACGATGCTCAGCACACAGAGAAGAACTAACCAACAAAACACTTTTTAATCATTAATCAAAACGTGCTTGGTAATGGCCTATCCCAAGTCTATCAGCTGTCACAGTGCTAAGCCAAAACAAAGGCAATGCTGTGAGCAAAGAACATATTCCAACAAGTCTGGGGATATGCCACTGCTTTAGAATAGTGCAGCCCTGGCAAAGTATACTCAGAATAAATTGCAATTAAGCTATTTTCAGTTTATGGGATACGGTTCTCAATTAGCTTCTATAACTAAACTATGTGACGCAACTACACTTTTTTTTTTTTTTTTTTTGCAACATGAGAATATTTAGGACACTACCCTCCCCACCAAAAAACCCCAAAACAAACCCACAAAACCAAACCCCAAGAACCAAAGAGGCTGTTGATTTAGAAGATGCCAAACACTGGCAGCTCCTGTTGAAGCTGATTGATATTCTGCCCAAGTCAAGTTGGGTTGTTATTCAGGATTTCATAAGCAGTTGTGGTGTTTTATGTACACAAAATTGAGAGCACTTGTAATTAGCACCCACCATGGCTGCTGCTTACAGTCTGGCACCCCAAAGATTATCTTTTGATAAATCTCGAGGGAAGTGGAGCACAAGTGCTGCTGGAACAGAGCTGCTTTGGAAATACTTTGGACTCTTCAGTCTCACTTCTGCATTTCAAATCTCCTTTCAGCACATGAAATATTCAGATGTTAGCAACTGGAGGCAGCATTAAAAACAGTTACAGTTCATTAAAGCCAGATGGCTCACTTGAATATGAAAAGAAATCAAACATAAGTTGGATGTTGAATTAAAGAAAATCAGCTGGTGTCTGAGGCTTAATATTATTTTAAAACAAAGGCGCACGAGACAATGGGGACAGGAGACACCCCTTAGGACTGGGGACGGAGCTCCAGCAAGGATCAGGTTTCAGCGAATTCCTTCATGCCAAGGCACCAGTCACATCTGCTTCAAAGCGGTGTGCACCGCGGGGCTGCTCTCGGCTCGGGCAGGCAGGAGCCCTGCTACAGCTGTGCCAGGGCAGGGCAGGGCTGCTTCAGCACCTGGAAACTGCAGCTCTGCTCCCCACAGTCTGCTGCTAAGGCAGCCAGGGAGGCGAAGATCCCTTCTTTTGTTACTCTCGAGGTGGGAGGAGAGGGGCTGAATGTCCTCCTGGTCCCTATGCCCGTTCACGCATTTACCTGTGCTTTTCTGCTTCGAGAAATAGAAACTACGCGTTTCCTCGGAGGGGAAATGACACGTGCACTTCTTCCAATGAAGTTTTGTAACTAATTTTTTTCCAGGACTCACGGTGGGCCCGATGCTGGCGCTGGACAGGGCTCCAAAGCACAGGGCACAGACCCCCTCCAATCCTAATTCCTGATGCTGCCGTGCAAAACCGCAGCTCCAGCCTACACTTCATTTGCCTCTGCTTCTATTATTGCTACAGAAACCAGCAATTCCCACAGCCTACAAAAAACCCCACAGCTCCAAGGGCTTTTTTTTAACCTTTTTCCTAATCTAACACCACTACAGTCAATCATGAATATAGGTCTCAGCTGGCCCTTTTGCTGCACGAAGATGAGACAGGGGAAAAGGGGAGCATGTTGGGATCAAGATTTGTGTGCGACTGGGTACTCGCAGGCCACGCTCCTTATCAATGTACGAGCAGATCTAAGGCAGAAATGCAGTTCCACGGGGTCCTCCACCCTAGGAGATAAGCCAGGCCTAAAACATCAGCCCCTTGGAAAACACACGTGCACCCGCTCAGAGGACAGAGACTCCACCCAGCCTGACTGGGACTCTGCCGACTCCTCCCGGCCATAACAAAGTCAAAAATGGTAAGGACCTGCTTGGATGACAACTTAAGTTGAAGTGTTTTATTTAAAAAAAAAAATATTCTACAGCACAAAAAGAATCCAATGCAATAAACTATTTGGGTAGGAGCCAACTTAATTTTAGGTTCAACTTACAACACGTAGTACTTGATTCATAAACATTTTTGTCAAATGCATTCCAGGTATACTGGCGAGTTTCATATCACTCTTAGTTAAGTGTTTTCAGCACAAAATAAGACATATTGTGCAAATTTCTCAACCAAAACCAAAATCAACAGTGCTGGAGAAAATTAATTTTCAAGCCATTCAGTGTGAGTTTCATTCACCCTTTTGAAGCAATACATTTGCAGTTACAGAAATATCCAAACTCCCACACTGGGGTCAGTACATTTCCTCAGAACAGCCCCATCCTTCTGGGGGAAAATGCCAGAGTCTCTGGCTAAGCACTGCTGCCAGCTCGGTGGAAGGATACAGCTGATTACCTGCCATAGCAGATCAGCAACCACCTCCATCAGGCACAATGGCAGATTTCTGCCTCCTTTGAACAAAAATCTCACCCTTGAAATCAGGGCTGAGAGAGGTAAAAGCAAACAAACATTCAGAAGAGCATCTGGTGTAAGAAGTCTTTAGTACCTGTAAAGGAACAGTTTGGGATTCAGAGGTCAGCAAGTGCCTGCAGGATCACTGCTGCTGCACTTGGGAGAGCAGCTCACCAAACCCCACAGCGCTGCAGGAGCTGTGAGACACCAGCACAGGGTGTCTAAAGCCACCAAGGCTTTGCCCATCTCCTCTCCCCGACCCGAGGGATTTTTAACTCCAGTGACATGGTGCAGGAGCAGGGTGGGCACAAACCCAGCCTCTGTCTCAGCTGCCACATGGAATACCACTCATGTTTTGTCATTCAACAGCCACATCAACTCTTCTGTCAGAAAAGACATTAAAAATATTTTCTTGGGAAGCAAAGTATTATTGTACACACATCTGTGCCCTTCGCTCTTGCTCCATCCTGCTGCCATTCTCCCTGCTGGAGTCCTTGGCAGAGGTCCTACTTCTCCAAGAAAGGGTCTCCAGAGTCCCATACTTCAAGCAAGCTCCTAGTTCTCCAAGCCTTTTAGAGTCAAAATAGGGTTTAAGGCCTTCCTTACAATTTTGTCTCCTCTTCTTTAGTCCCTGTCAGCTGGAAGCCTGGATAACATTTTAGATATTTTCTAACTTTCAGTTGTATAAACAAAACAATTATTTCACAAGCCTTCCTAGTATCTGATCTACCACAAACAAAAGTGGAAGACTTCTTGCAATCTCCAATTTATGCTGAAATTCCAAATTTTCAAGCCATTTTAATTGCTGTTGTGTGACAAGAAAAAAAAAAATCAGTTTTGGTTGTTTCTGTAGGAAAGAAAACCACCTGTCACAGAAGCCTTGGCTCAGCATTGTTAGCACACTCCAAATCTTTCCAAAACCTGCAAGGCCCAGAAAGCACACTACGGATAGGCAAAATAAAGTTTGATGCCTCTATAACAAAGTAATTAAAATACTACCAATTTCATTAGTCACAGCTGCTGAAGGAATTATCCCACCCAATGCGGAGAACAGAAACCTTTGGCTGACTTGCAGTTCTTTAAAGCATTATTTTTACACACACAAATGAAACAGCCGGTCTGTGAAAAGCAGCTTATTTGCCTGCTTCTGTAAGGATTTACCAAAGACAAACAAACCACTGAATCACCTTTTATGCAGGTAGGACCACCAACATTTCCTTTACGTTGTCTTAATCTGAACAGCCAAATTCTGCTGATACCATTGAAGATTATATATGTATATAAATGCAAATAGGAACTATGACCAGAGTTAGATTTATTATTAAAACTTACTATCATTTCTCTCACACCTGCACTGAAATCTCTACTCACAGACCAGCAGCCCTAACAACTCCCTGCTGCTTGCATTAAATCTCTTTTAGCAGAAGAGAGCTCAGGTTCATCCATTCCACTGCAACACCAACGCTGAGACTCCTCAAAGAGAAGTTCATTTAAGGAACACACCTTCTGTTCTTACACTCCCAAAGAAATTCTTGAAATACGTAAAAGGGGCAAAGAATCTGCTGTGGAGGATCCAGGCCATTGCCAACAACAGCAGGCCAGGCTTACAGAGAGTTGTGAGGCTCTGGAATATGCTTCACACCTTCCACATGGAAGGAAGCACCCCCGCAGAGGATGCTGAGCCAGCCTGCACCTCTGCACTGCAATGCATCAAGAAATGTATTATTTCTATTCCACAGGTTTACTCAAAATAAAAGGCCTGTGTTTGTGACAGCTCCCCTGCACTGACCCAGCGCCCACCATCAAGGTGGGCAGAAGCAGCACAGGCTGCTCTGTGCACACTGACCCAGCAAACCCCACAGTTCTTCACAGGGCTGAACATTGCTGTTCTTTGTGCACAGACACCTCCAGGACTCAGACAGGTGCCCGAGCAATGCACTCCCACAGCATCCTCCCAGCTGTGCTCCTGGCCCCTCCTTGCCTGCAGCCAAGGGAAGGCACCTGCAGCAGCACACAGGGACAGGGTGGCTGTGTCACCAGGACAGCAGCAGGACAGGGCAGGGGGATGCTGCACCAGGCAACCAGAGCCCCTCACATCAGGTTAAATACAGCAAGTGCTGGCATTACAGAGTCAGATAAACAGGAACCTCGCAGCACACTGAAAGGTTACAGCCTGGCAGTCCTTTCTGCTGATACCATACGTGATGTTTATCTTTCCCACTTAGATTAGGCCAATTTATGTCTGTTTTCCAATCCTGACCCCTGTCTGAAGTCCAGTGGCTTCCAGGATTTGACTCAGTGCCTGGATCTGCCTGACCATCCAGGTAACACACCTAGAACTGGGAAGCCTGGTTAATGAATCTTGAAACACACACGTCCAGCTCAACAAATTGCAGGATCTGACTTTACAACCCGTGCTGTGCTACCCGGCCAGTAAAGCAACCTCCATGGGACTGCAGGTTAAGTCCAGGTGAGAATGTAAAAGTCACCAATGTACAAGTCTATTCCCAGCTAATTTAAATGCTGCTGGACAGAGAGAGCATTGACTTGACAGGGGAATAACACACAACAGGGTGTCCCAAAAAGTTCCCTTGTGTTTGTAAGTGGTTGCAAGTAGGAGCTGTTAAATACAGCTTGCCTCTAACGTTTTAAGATAGTCGGGAGTTCTGTCAAGTCCTTAAGGCTTGTTTTTCTTTTTTAAATGCAAAATCTTCAGCATTATTCTGCTCCCTTGTCTACCTTCATGGCGTGCAGACTACAAGCACGTTGGGGGTTATGGGCCAAATAAAGAAACCAGACAGAACAGACTGCTCTGTTTTCATTGTTGATTTTTTAAATTCGTGTCCTATTGCATGAATATGACTGCCTGAAGTTACAAGTTGGAAAAGAAGATGAAGGACAAACGTGAAGTTCCTGCTGCTCCCAAGTCCCAGACAACAGCCTGGCAGCTTCTTATCCTCCATACAAAGACAAGCAGCACGAACAAGCAAAACGTCCTACCAGTAAAATGTAGTATGATCCATGGTGAGATAAAATAGAGCACTCAGATGGAAATAAACTGACTTCTACCTCTGGATCTGAATCCCTGGTGCACGTAAGTATGGAATCCCACGGGAAATAGTGACGGGGAAAGGGAGGCTGCCTGTGAGGAAGCGATAGGCAAGAGGTAATCTGCTGGCAGAGGAAGGAACCCCTTACACTCCCTTTGAGGAGCCCATCCACCATGTGAGAGAAAAGTGCTTTAAATCAAAAAGTGTCTTCATTGCACATACACTGAGGCAATTAACAAAGATAAAAATTAATCTGTAAGTGCCTGAAACATGAGAATTACTGGAGAAACCTCAGAACCCCAAGTTTGGAAACTAATTTCAACCTACAAAGGATGTCAGGCCTGCAGACAACATATGAAGGTCAACGCAGTCTTCACAAAGTTAGAATAAATAGTTCCCTAACACTGCCACGAGGTTCAATTTATCCAAACAAGTCTTTGCTGCTGACTAACATTCTGTGCATATGTTATAGGAAAATCTTGGAAAAAACTCTGAACAGGACACTCAACTTGATTCAGCACACTCAAGTCACATAAAGGGAAAAAAAGTCGGCACAATCTCCCAAGCCCTCCTTTGAAAATGAGCTCCTGTGTCAGATAACCAACTAATGGACGTCATCACTGCAGACAATACAACAATTAAGGGACAACGCTGGTGGGGGAAGGAAGGTATCTTGCAAACAAGACATTTAAGAAAAAAATCCATGACATAAAACGCCTTTTGTATGTAAAAGCACACTCCTACTTGTTTCCTTCTTTTGTCATGCTATTGAAATGGTACACTATAAGAAAAAAGTAATATATTGCACTCATTTCTCATCCACAAGCTACATTCTGAAAGGGCAACTCTCCCTTGAATGCCACCACAACCACAGGACAACTCAGATTTGGGTTTAGAAATTGATTCAGTTGTTGAGCTTTATGTTCTTATTTATAAAATATTGGCACTTATACTAGGGGAAAACAAAGGGAGTGGCATTTCATTCATATTTCTTTGCATACATGGACCATCAGGCCTTTTTCCTTGGACAAACAATCCACTGGTCAAATTGTCAGTGGCAGGCTGGAGTGAAAATTAAAATGGAAAATAACTTATTTCAAATTTGCAGTTTTGGTATCATATAATTTCAATCTAAGTAATTTAAGCTTAAATAATTTCAATTTAAAAAACCCTTCATCACAGCATCTTTGTTTTTATGCCCATTAATGATAGCTGAACATAAGGTCTGTACAGACAGATGCAACTGCAAATCAAACTGTCCAAGAGACAGAAAACCTATTTTAACAAGCAGTGGCACTAAAAAAAACCCCTCCATGATTGCAAATAAAAGCTGCAGAAACAAATAGGACACAGTTTTAGCAAAAGCAGTCATCACAACAAATCAAGTTGGCTCAAAACAGACTAAGAACTCACAATTTTCCTTACAAAGAAATTAACTTATTCCTGAGTGGCCAGCACAGGGCACAGAACAGGCAAACAAACAGGGAAAGCCTGCGGCTGCAGAAGTGGTCTTTGGAAAGTGACATCTGAGTTCATTTTCCCTAACAAGGATGCTGTGGTACCTACTAGCAATAAGATTAACAGGAAGAGGACTCTAAAAGGTGACAACCATACCCAACACACAATGACCACACTTTACAAAGCCTCATCATCACGGCCATCAGTGCTCAGGCCTTGCTTTCAGAAATGCTGAGAAGCACTTCTTCATTTCAGATGAAACCTGAATAAATGAGACTACAAATTTTGAAGAGCCACATCTTGGGGCTTGCCCTGTCATTTTCTTCACAAACCCATGTTTCAGAGTCCAGCATCACTTCAGGACTTGTGTGCCTCAGGTTTTCATTGTCATAGCTTAATCTCACTGTTTCATTACCGTGCAAGGCAAGTCTGATGACCAGAGCAGTCCTGGAACATTCCCAAACAGCTCTGCAGGCAGCAGGTGCCAGCACCAGCACAGCATCTGCAGAGGGAGACAGAGCCCAGCTGTGCCGGCCTGGGCACAAGGAGCAGCGAGTCAGGACACCCCTTCCTCCTCTTCCTCGCAGCTCCTGCCACCCAGCACTGACCCACCTTTCCCAAAGTCCTCCCCCAGCACGGCACAGAAACACCAGCAGCACAGAAAATTCAACAGCAGCAAGTCTCACTTCTCCTGTAAGGATATGTTCTCTTCTCCTCCTCCCCAGCAGACCAGCCCAACTGAGTGCATGTTACCTATATACCATCCAGACCTTAATCCTTGCCAGGACTACAGTGATTTCCTACTCACAGTTTAGAAGTCAAAACATCACTGTCAATTATCACCCTAAAACTGAGGCAAAGCCAAAAACAAAACCACGATTCTACCATGCATGGGCGCCACTGGGGAATGTATCTCAAAGCCTGAGTCCCTCTGCTTGAGTCTCCAAATGTGAATATGAGAACTTCTAATCCCATTTTTATTAAATAGAATCACTTTCCATCTCAACCACTGAGTGAAAATTATCACCTCAAGTCAGAAATCCTAGATGAGGCATAATTCAACTTCCTACAATAAATACTGAAAGATCCCTTATAAAAATAAGTGCTGAGAGCAGGTTACCTACATCCTAACTTCCACCAGTTGTACAAGAAAAAGCCCTCTGCAGTCTGGGTTCAACAGATCTTTACTTTGATCCCCAACCTGTTTCATAGGTCTCCTGTGCACTCTTGAACACCTCCTGTGCTGTTACCACGAGATGCATTCTGACCTGAGCTGCTCTGTATCTTCCAAAGACAGCGTCGCTGATGAGGAAGTCTTGAGTAGAATCACCTCTAAATAATCTAATCTAAGTTACTTTAGGACTGATTCGACAAGGTTCCCCAGCCCAGGGCACGATCTATCACTCCCAAGTGAGACATGACAAAACTGCAGAGGAGGTTACATGATTTCCCTGCAGGTGCAGGGAAGCCCATGGCAGAAGCAGCCCGAGGTGTGCCTGTGTGAGCTGCTCAAGTGGAGCATCTGGCCGGGGCTGCAGAGTGTAACAGCAAAAATAAGTGTATTTTCCCTGACGGTGACAAATATGAATTTACTGACACCGCTCAAATGCTAAAAGCAAAGCCAGTGATACTAAATAACTAGACAGAAATATCTGAATTATTTAGTAGACAGTGCAGAAGCACCAAACAAGCCAAAGCATGATCTGACCAAGAAAAGAACAAGGAAAAAAAAACCCCAACAGCTATTAGTTTCCTGCTGGAGAGAAGAAACAGCTGACTGCAGGATTAAGACAGCAGCCACGGTAGAGAGGAGGGCGAGACTGCATGGCCAGGGATGGTGACAAGCATCACTGCTGCTTTTTGATTGCCAAATACTACACTGACTAAGCTGCAACATGAGATAACATCCCCAGACTTTTTTTTTTCCTCTTGGACAATCTTTCTGAAACACTATCCGAAACCCTGAAGTATTCCTTGGCTAGTATCAGAAAGGAATGGAAAATCCACATTTCAACCACTCCTTTTAATAATCCTGTAGAGAAAATCCTGACCAGCTGATCACAACTAATATTTCTTCCTCATTTAACTTCCAAAACTCTGTCTCCTGCAAATGACATTTTATTTATAGCAGTGGTATTTGCTGTATAACTGATTGGGGAAGGCTGTAAATGAGCATCATTGCATATATATGGAAAACAATGATAAAGCAGTCATCAAAAAGCTACAGAACATTTAAATATTCAAATAAGGCAATCTGCATAACCCCCCACCTGAATTTTAATTTTACAAAACTTATTTCATACCTTTGTGCCATGGATGAACTGTGCAAGCTACTTCTTTTCCACAGAAAAATGGCACCTTTCACTTTTAGATGTGTCCAAGTGACATAATTTTAATTCTCGGAGTGAAGGGTAAAGAGGGCTTTGCCATAGGAGGAGAGGTTATTTCTAAAGTCTCAGTGCTCAAGGCAAGAAGGCAAAGGTGAAGATGCTGATGAGCCACAGGAAGGTTGCAGTGGCAGTGAACTGCATCGAGGCTCCTCACCCGCCAAGCAAAACAAGGTTATAACTTGCAGCTCTCTAAAATGGGAGCTATAGAAATTGGAAGGAGAGAAAAACAGTGCTGTGAGGTAAGGGAGACAGACATCACAGCAAATCAGCCTTTATAGCAAAGCAGGGACTTCCAAGGGAAAAAGAGGATCAACTTGTGGGGGACCTCATAAAGCAGCAGCTTTTACCAAGCAGGTCAAAAAGAAGCAATCATGAACTGGAAGGTTAAATTAACACCTGACAGCTCTGGAGCTGGGATCACTCAGAAAGCACTTTACTTAAAAAACACAAAA
The DNA here is from genome assembly GCA_013398275.1 of Promerops cafer. NCBI lineage: Eukaryota > Metazoa > Chordata > Aves > Passeriformes > Nectariniidae > Promerops > Promerops cafer. Next base: position 432,016 of record VZSE01000989.1, on the reverse strand, counting down.
CAAACCCAAACACAATGCTCTTGCAGCCTTGCAATGCTGAAGTCAGAACATTCAAAAACTGTACCTTTGCACTTCAGATGCTGCAAACGTAAGGCAGATCAGCCTTTGAATAAGAAAAGTTCTTATCCAAACCTTCCTCTGAAATCTTGAGCAAGGCAGATTTTAAACACTTTTTCTTTCTATGGGCTTTTAAACATTATCTTACACGTGTGTTCACTCAGCAGTACCAGTTACTTTTTTAGCATTTTTGAGTGTGGAGATTCACTACTGCCTTAGAAACAGCACTGTTCCATCCTTAGTGCTGCTTGGATTATAAAGAGCAAACACCAGAATATTCCTCAGACAACAAGATCACTTTTAGCACCACTCAATTCCCTGACCACAAACATATTAGATCATACATATTTAAAGAAGTCTCATGCCTGAAAAACTTAAATTTGATAAGAAAAGCCTCAAGAAGGAAAGGCTCATCCTCCTGGTACACACACACCTAGGGATAGGTGGGGAGCAAGGGAAAGAAGAGGGAAAAGAGGGGGTCAGTAAAAGCAATCACTGCAGTTTTGCCCTCAGGCTCAGAGAAACTAAGGGGAAAAGGAAGAGTAAACACCTAGAAAATAGCCAGTTGCTTCAGAAAGAAAATTTCCTTCTTTAAACATTAACCAGTTAGTCCAGAGATTTCCATGAAGAAGCTGGGGACCAAGCCCACCAACGCTTCAGCAAAAGACTTGGTAATTTATTTTACTGCTTTCACAAACAAGTGAGCAACAACAAAGAGAGCAAAAATCAAAGCACTAACAGTAAATGTCCAAATAAGTTCTTGCCTCAACATGTGCTATGAGAACCTTTGATGTTAAAGAAAGAGGAGGAACCTGAAAGAAGAGGTCAGGCTTTTCTTGAGAATAACAGCTCCTCAGGGCTCAGCCTCAGCATAGAACAAGGAAACCTATCTCAAAATGCTTGTTTCCAGACTTCACCAATTACATGTTCTTAAAAGATTTGAGAACATTCCTTGTAACTTGGCTGTGGTTCCACTCAACTTAAGCAAAATAAGGCTGCAGTACTCTGAAGAAGGCCAAAGAGGAGACCGTGTCTAGGCTAATGAGATTTATAAACAACTACTACCCCCTTCATCTTCCTGATCAGGTACAGTACTCAATTCTAACAGCAGAGATGAATGGAACTGCCAATCTTCAGTTATTTATAAGCCTGTCAGTGTCCCATCATTCTGGCTGTCACACAGTGTGCTTTGACTCCACAGGATGATGGAGCAGTGGCCCCCTTCTGATGGAGCACAGGAAATATCCAGGCACAGACCAGAAACTACTGAGCTCAAGTAAGAAAATGTTTACTTTCTACATTGACCTGAACTCCCCCAAGTTCTCGAGCAGGCATTAACTGGCAACATCAGCACTGGCAGCATTCAGCACACAGGTCAGTGACTGGGATTTTGCTGAGAAGGGATGTGCAGCAGAGGCTCAAGCATGAGCTTGTCCTGCAGGCACAGAGCAGGGCTCACTCAGGTGGCTGCCACGGAGCAGCACAGCAGTCTGGCACTGTTCTGTGGCTCTCACATCTTGGAACTCTCCCCAGGCATTGTGCCAGGAGAAGCCACGGGAAGCCAGCTCTGTCATCTAGGACTTGGCTGATCAATGCAACTTGACTTTGGAGCTACACAGCAGCTTTCAGTGAGTTATGAAGTGCAAAACAGGAGTTTGGATCATACTTTCAGGGTACCTGCACTTACAGCAACAGCTGATTTCTTTGGGTATCAACCCCAAGTAATGTTTGAGAAGCCTTGAAACCCTTTTTCTCCTTCTAGGTGTTTGCTCTCAATGCTTTCCACCCACTCGCTCCAGAGGTTCTGTGCTGTGAACAGAAGAGCAGTGCTCATACAGCTCTAGGAGATCTACACACCACAGCCTTCAAAAATACCAATTCACAACCAGCACGAGGGAATTCAGCCTTGTTATGTAAGTTAGATCTTGGTATTTAACAAGCTCCACATATTCGGTCATTGGATGGTTGCACACACAAAGCTGACCTGTTTTATTTTAATTATATTTTAGTTACCCTAAGGACAAAATTCCATACTGCACTTTCACTTCTTTAATCCAAGAACTTGCAGAACTGAAACACTTCTATGGGATCAGTCTCCTTAAAGCTGGTTCTGATGAGAGAACCACTATGCCCAGATTGTCTGAAATAAGCACAGCCATGCAGAGATTCTCATTTATCAGCTAAGCTGTATCACTATGCCATTTCACTATGCATTTAATAAGCTGTCCTTCATAAACTAAAAATTAAAAAAAAAATAAAACCCCACCTTCTCTCAGTTAGAAAAAGAGCCACAGGAAACACAAGCATACAGTGACCAAAAAGAAATAAAATCAGGATTTCTGTATAGATGGTTTTTACCTCTGCTTCCCTGACACCAGCAGTATTGCCAAGGACTTGAAGGGGCCATGTCCATCAGCATCCACCAGTACTTGATTAATTGCTCCTGACCAGTTTCCCACTCAGTGCAGAACATGAGATGACCTTATCTGTGCTGATATTTGAAGTACACACAACAGCAACCAGCATTCAGGCATGTTATATAAACTAACTTAACCAGCATAAGTAACATGGTTTGCACATCACTGCATGGATTCTTGCAACACAACAATCCAAGGAAGGAACTCCCCCTCTATCCAATCCTTTGGGTGACCAGGAGATGCAGGTTTTCCCAGGGAAGCTCCAGCACTACCCTCCACGTGCATCCTTTATCAGTTAATGGAAGGCCAAGCACATGGTGAACTTCATGGTTTTAGTCTGCCAAGGAAGTCTACAGGCAGACTAACAGTTAATGAAATAAGCATCTATTATTGCACTAACACTGAACTTGTATACTTTAGAGAAGACTGAAGCTATTTTACTCAATAGCAGCTGTGTTTACACCATAGCACAGTCTGGTACCTCTGAAACTCCAGTGAACTTACATCTGACAGTAACTGTGCTGGCTCCAAGGGGAAAAAACCTGTTCAGAGGAGAAACATGCTTCAGCTTCTTGTGTCAAATGAAAATCTTTACTTTAGCAGCTGCTTTTAAAGGTACAACTTCATTTATGATAGATCAGGAATATAAACTGAACCCCAAATATAGGGCAAACAGTTGTTTCATTTATCCACTTCAGTATGTTTAATTTACTAATATGTGAAAATTCATCTATGCTCACCAGATCAAACTTTTAAGGTACACAAATACATTTTAATCAATATGAAAGCCAGCTTACAGTTTAGACCTGAGCTGCATCCATCAGTCACTGTCAAGAACACAGCACCTGTACTCCAGCTTCCTTCAGATGAAAAAAATGTCCATTGTCAAGAGAATTCAGTGCTACTTATTAATGATTTAGGTTAGTGGATATCTTCCTTTCTCCTCTTAGCACTTACTGAACAGAATGGGAAATAACACTTTTATCTAGAACTAACAAAAGTCTCAGACATCTACCCTGCACGATGTAGTCAGCTGGACCAGATCTGTGAAACTCACTGCTCAGAAAAGGAAATATCTCCTTGCTTGATGCCAGATCTATCACAAGAATACCACCACAGAGCTAATGTGGGGAATGCCATCAGCCTTTGAGCAGCCTTCTGCTTTGGCTAAGCAGAAAAACCATTTGGCACAGCACTGGCACAGCCACAGCCACCAGTGCTCTGAAGCTGCCACCTGGCTCCTGGCACAAACAGCACCAGTTGTTCAACCTTAGAAAATCGACCCTTCAGCCTGGTCATTTCACTCCTTGCTCAGGATAATATAATGTCATTTTGTGGGTTTTACTTAACAGTTCTCAGGCAATCACTCTTTAATTTTAATTGAGGCTTACTCAGTTTGCCTTTGGTTTATGGTGCCAGATCTGTTTTGGACTGGTGAATAAAGACGATTTCCCCTGAGCTTAGAGTAACACAAGTAGAACAGATCTAAAGAGCAGCAAGTTCTAAGTTCAGAGGTCTCTACTGCCCAGCACATCACGTTACCCTGCTGCCCCTAGAGTGCAGCAATAGGATGGCTGCCTGCTGCTGCAGCTGAGCTCTGGAGAAGGGAATGTGACATCCCAACTTTCCTGCCATGCCCTGCATCCCTAGCACTCTTCTCCTCTAAAAGCAAGGCAATGAACCCTAGTGCACCAGTCAGTTTGTCTACCTAGTCTTGGCTTTCTTCTAAGCCAGTAAAGAAGGCAAAATAACAGAAATTAGAAAGATCTGAAAGTGCTACATCTAAATACAGAGGGATGCAATCCTCCCAGCCATATAGGGGAAAACACAGTGAGAAAAATGAGGAAATATGGAATTCATGGCTGGCTTTTTCCTCAGGCTGGCTTTTTCCAGCTACTTCCACTGCTGTAAGGCTGATCAGAAAAGCCTTCCCAAAAGGCCACTGCCTTCCTGGGAGGCAGCTGGGGATTAAAGATGCTAAAGCCAAATGCTGCTCAGGAGTCGAAGATAAAATTCAGAGCTGCTCTTAAGTTTCATGCCCTCCCTGCTCCAGAGGCAGTTCATTATTGTCACCACAAACCCTAATAAAACTGAGCAAGTGGTGGCAATGCCATCTGTGTAGCACCACCAATGCTGACCTGTGAGCAGCTTCCACTGAACTGATCCATGAGACAATGACCAGCAGCCAGTGGGGACACCCAGCACTGCCACACAACTGCTCAGGCAACACACAGTCTTCTCATTCTTTTAAGCAAAATCACTAAAAGTGTGATGGGTTCTGGTTTTAGTTGCCACTGAACACAGACACGGTGGATCAGCTCAGCAATGCTGTGTGACATTGGGCGTGCTCTGGATTTGAGTGAACCCCCACTGGCTCTCTGCCTCTGCTCTCAGTACCTCTTCATTTAATGCAAAACCCCAAGTTTATTTTTTCATAGCTGATGCATTTATAGTCAGTTCAGACAGAGATCACATCATTAACATCTATTAGCAAGAATTTTTACCTACCCAAAAGGCACATAAATGAGTGTCTTTAGAAATATCCTGTTCTTAAACAGATGCCAAAAAAAAAACCCCCAAAACAATTCTGTTATAGGGATTCTTAGTCATCACTATAGCACAGCCTATAATACTTTGCTATGAAGAAATTGTGGGCAGAGGACACTCAAAATTAGCTTCCACAATTTATGGCAGCACTGATATTAAAGATAATAATTGCAACAGGAGTAAATAAAGTGGGAGTTAGGTTAAATGCCATGAGGGCTTCTTAATTTATAATGTAACCAAATTAATCCACTATCAGTATCTAAAGAAAAACTACTGAAATCAAGTGCTCTTGGGGAGCTGTTAAGAGGAAATGAGAAATTTGATTTAGTCTTCACTGCCACTTCACTGTTTTAACAATATGGAATTCCAGGTTCACACTCCATATCTCCTGTTTTAAACAGTAAAGCTGAAAATAACCTCCTACTTTACCAGCATGTGCTTTTTGTTCTCTGATGCACCAAGCTAAAGACTTAATATGGGAGTGTTGTCTGCAGACAGCAAAACAACATCTGGCAGCTTTCCGAGGATCCTGTTTGAAGTGACTCCTCACACTGCAAACTGCACAGGAAATCATCTGGTGGCAGAGCTGGCTAACGCCCCAGGTACCATCCAAGTCTTCACATCAAATTCCTACTTACCAGAGATGCAGACTCCTATTCTAAATTGCTGAACTACTGTACCAGGTGTCCCAGGAGGGGACAGGTGCCTCCCCCTGGTTTGTATTGTACTTGTACTTCACAACAGCTTCTCCTTGTAACACAAACAGAGCTGGAGAATTCAGCTCAGCTGTGCCGGGGCATGTGGGACTTGTGTGGTAATACCTGAAGTGATACTGCTGTACAAACACCACTGTGCTTTGCAGTGCCAACCTCGTAGTAAAAAAAGGGCATTCTTGCAAAGAGACAGTACTTAGGGTGATTTTTAAAAGGGAAAGCTAATAAAGATCAAAATTTTGAAAGCATCTACAGAGCAGACCCCCACAGCCAAAGCTAAACCAGACAGGTCACTTCTGCCACTGCGTGAATGAGACCATGCAGAAGTCGTCCCAGGAGCATGACATCATGATGATGTGATGTCACACAGGAAATCAAAATTTAATCAAAACTTGGAGGAATTGCAGATCTCGGGTTGGTCAAAACAACCACATTTCAGCACAGCTTAAAACATGTGCAATATGTCAGCACTTCCTAGAAATCCACTATAGTTATTCACATCACACCTTCCTTATTCAAAATTTCTACCCAATTTTTCTACATAAGCTCCAGGGAGCACTTATTCCAACAGCAAGCTCAGACTGTCACCTCAGTTATTCAAAAGTATTAAGTTATAAACCTTAAAATGTTTACTAAATTATTAAAACATATTTATCAACAGCTTTGCCTTAGAGATCAGATTAAACAAGACCTAATATCTAGCTTTTCACTGCTCAGTGAAATACCTTTCAGCTTTATATACACAATAAAATGATAACATTAGAGAAACTGATGATGTAAATTTAGGAGAGGAACCAGACATCATCAAAAGAACAGGAAAATTCATGGTTAAGGAGAAACTGAAATCAAGTAAAGGGGAGACAAATTTTGCACAGCACATGAGTTTCCCCACACTCTTAATCAGTCACGGTCAAGCAGCTGAAAAGGCCACCTGACATATTTATGTGGAGGGAGCTGGATAGCTCAGGGGATTTGCAAGACATTAGAGCTCACCTAGAACTGCTCCCCAGTTTGATCAGTGTGAGTGTCTCCCTGGGGCACTCAGTGCAGGCTGGAGGGCTCCCTGCTGCTGTGTGAGCTGGGGTGAGCACAGATAAGCTGTGAGAGGAAAGCTGGTACTAAACCAGCTCTGATAGAGGCAGAGGAAGCCCTGCACGTGAGGCAGCCCCAGGCTGGCAGCACGAGGGCAGCTCAAGCTGGGAGGTCAGAAGCCACTGATGGTGTCTGCACAATAACACAAAGCAAGGCAGGCACCACAGGGCAGTGACAACAGCCCATGTGCTCCCTGCATCCTTCATCCTGGCCAGAAATGGGCTCGACTGACAGGAAAAACAGCTCCTTTCTGCTCTAACTAGAAGAGACAAATGGGTTTGCTGCAGTTACGTACACAGAGCAACGACTGAAAAGCTGCAACAGCCAAAACCAGGGGTTTTTTTAAACGTTTTTTCTTTTCTGGTCTCTCAAGAAAAGATTGTTATGGAAGGTCTTCAAGCAACAAAGAACAGGCAGGTATCAAAAATGGATCATTACATCTTGTGTATCACGTGCACATTAAACCAAGGCCACCCCATTCCAGGCTCTCTCACTCTGGCAGCCTGTTATTTCTGGGACATACTGTTAACCCCAGTCCTTCCATGCACTGGTACCTCCCCTTCCCCTGATCAAGACTCAAACGCTTTCCTCAAGCCATGGTATTCACTGTAACACTCTTTATCTTGTGCCCAAAATCATACTGATAGCATGAACGAGCAAACATGAATTCTCTATTTTCCTCATGTCACTTTGTATAATTTTTAAGGGTTTCTTGTATTTGGGTAGATACAATCTTGTTTTTGTTCTAACACAAAATTCTATTTCAGCTCTTAAAACCTGATAGGAAACCCACAAAAATACAGAAGGCACATTACACCTCTTATCTGCTGCAACTCTGAACAGATGTTACTGCAAACTTTGCATTATTTTCATGACAGGACAAATGGTTTCAGCCTTTTTATTTATATAATGTCTGCAAAGGCTTTGTCATTCTGCAGGGGAGAGTGTGGTTAGAGGAGAAAGAAGAGAGGTAAACTAGTAAAGTCTTGGTTTTCTAATGTTAATCTAGCATGATTATCGTGTCCACATCAATGAGACGTTTTAGTCTAAGCTCAATCTACTTTTCAAATAACAGTTAAATATATAATGAAAAATTGTCAGCAAACATTAGTTATCAGCATAGCTTCCTACAGAGGACTATCAAAACTACCTTTTTAGGCTTACAACAATTTATAAAACTGATTATTGTAATAAAATCAGGCTAATGAGCAGCCACATATGAAGTCTTATTGACCAATATAAGGGAATAACAATACAGAGAAGTTTAAATAAAGTTAAAACAATCTTGCTACAACCTCTTGGTTTACAGTTGATTAGTTATTGAAAGACACATGATAACAGGTCATAAAGATCAACTCTGTATTAGCATATCTGCAGCAGAGTTAAAGCCATGCCTTTGCAGTTTATATATATTTTTTAAATTTTCCGAATCACTCTTCCTCAAGTTTTTCAGGGGGATGAACTAACACTAGGTTCACTTTCCATTAACTTCCACTCGCTTCCCTGAAGCAAACTTTAGGCCATAGAGAAAGAAAAATATCCCACAAATCTGGGGACTCTCCTAACTCTGTATTTGTAGCATAGAAATGACTCAGCCTGTTGGCAGAGAAGGTATTTTATGACCAAGCCAGCAAAGGCAGTCCTCACCTGCAAGAGCATCTGCAGCCTGCAAACACCCAGGAATGCCTCGTGCATCTCCTTGTACACGGCTTGTGATGAATAAGGAAAAACAAAACCACTGCTGAAAGCAAGTGTTGGCAGAAGTGTATCCCCAGCACTGCAGTGACAATAATAATCAGACTTCAGAATTAACAACCTCCCATCAAAACTGGGAAGATACAAACGTGTGAAAGATACGAGAGAGTGTGGGTAACTTATTATTAAAAAAAATAAACTAAAAATACCCTACTCATATAAAAGTGGCAGTGGTAAGAAAGGCACATTCCTGCTGTTGGGGAGGAGAGCCCCCTGTGGGCATGTACAACTGCCCCGTATTTAATCTGTTCTGTAAATCATTCTCTGCACGTTTGGCACCTACAGCAGGTGAAAACTGCTGAGCCCTGTAACTCTTTGTGTAAGGAAGCATCAGAAACATCTAGAATATATTTGCTCAACGTGACAGTGTGCTATAGCAACTCTTAGGAACAATCCACAAAGACTTTCAACATTTATAGACTACACAAGACCTGCTAAAAGCAGAAAAGTTTGTTATATATTTTATTTTTAGAAGTCTCTACCTTTCCCTTGATGTGGTTTTCTACCAATACTCAAACTTCTCAAGATATTTCATGAAATACTTGAAAGTCACTGTTAGAGTCTCCAAGACCCAAACATCTACACTGCAGTAGCATCATTAATTCAATTCATCCTAAAAGTGGGTTTAGACACCATAAAGACCTTCCCTGCAATCCCAGCTCCATCCCCCAGCAACACCAGCCCACTGCCAGCAGCTAATTATCAAACCCATCATAGATGAGGCTCCTCAAAGGACTACAGCCACTTAAAGGCATTTAAAAGCTGCTGTGAAACTTTTAATGCAAGACACGTTTGGCAAAGGCCAGTTTCACATTGAAGGCCAGAACTTCTCAGTCTGACACAGCTGCCAGGAAACATGTCCTGAGGGAAGGATCCCAGTCACACACAGTGTTTCAATTCATGAAAAACACTGTGAACATCTTTAGGTTCCTCCATTTCTATCTCCCAGCAGATCAGGAGAATACAAGCAAGCTCATCTCTTGCAGAAACAGGTTTTCCACTGACTTTTTCTGAAAGGATTGTGATTTTTTTTTTATAGATTCAAAATGCAAATGCACTGGTTGCAACCTGAATTCAGGAACCTGTTCTCTGAGCAGTGATTACACACTTGCTCTCTCTAGCTGAAAAGCATAGCTACTTTTAGTTTCTGATTGCATATCTTCTAATTATTAGTTTTATCAAAGGAACTAAATTGATGGCACAAGCTATTTTTACAGAAGCAGACAAACAGGACATAAGGTATTCCAGGTAAAAGATGAATAGAGGCAAAAATGTTTTCTGACTAAGAAACCTCATGACGTAAGCTTACTCAAGCAATTTTTCCTTAGGCTTGCACACAATATTTAGGCAGAGAACAAGACATGAACATCAACTGCTATAAGAAATGGATACTTTCTTTACAATAATTCAAAATATTTCCTTAACAGAGAAATTTTTTGCACAAAATAATTTATGAAATAAAATATTTTATCAAGCTATCAGCCTAAAATATTAAATAATCCAAGGAATTTGTAATACTTCTCTCTAGAGTACTGGGAAAGAGAAGAGTTTCTGAATGGTATCAAGAGCAGAAGAGAAGAGCATTCAAAAGACATTCTGGAACCTCTTGACTGTCAAGTTCATGTTCCATCCTCATCTCTACACGCATCGTCATTTTTCTTTCACCAGTTCCCTCCCACATTTCCTTCCTCACAGCTTCTTCCTCTCCATCAAATCAGGCATCATCCCTGTTTGTGAAATCAAACCAGCTGCAGTTCCTGAAGGAATGAGGTCTGAAGATGGACAGCCTGTCAACTTCAATTACTCATGAACACCTCCAGGTTCTCCTTTCTGACCCAGCTGCAGAGCAGGTCAGTGTGTGCGAGCACCTCACCCTGCTACAGACAGCATCAGAATATTTCTATCCTAAAAGCCAGTCCTGATACAGAAATGCTTCAACTCCAGCCAGGGAATGCCTCACTACCAAGAAGATGGGTGGTCTAACACAACTCCTGCCACTAGCACAAGACTAAGCTGCTAATTAGCAGAGAAACAGTCTGGCAGAGCAGAGGTGTATTTACTACAACACCGCATTGGCACTGGGCACAGAACTCCAGAGAGGTTTCTCCAGTTCCCAGACTAATGTGGACCTCGGGCTGTGCATCCTATCAAAGGATAGGATTTTAGGCACTGGTGTGGATCACTTCAGTGGGAGCTGGACTCCAAATGCTCTGAAAATCCAGGTCCAAACTGCTGAACTTTGGGAATCAAGTGCTGGATTGGATGTAAGAGGGGAGAACGAACTGTCCCCGTGCTGCCTCTGGTTCCTCCTGCTGCCCGAAGCACTCGGGCTGACAGGACAACTGCTGGTAGCGTGAGAAAAAAGGAGAAGCAGCACTTCATTTCAGCCTTTTGAAATTCTTGTTTCAAAGAAAGATTAGCAAGCAGTGAAGGAAAACTCTCCAGCAAACTGCCTTAAGTAGAATGCTGGTGTGAAATCACACCAACAGACGTCATCCTTTTCGCATCCTCTCAAAAGTGTTTCCCCCAGGAAACTAAATCAATAATCTTAAGCAATAGCAACTGCACACACAACGCAGTCTGCTTTAAATGTAACATGAAAAAGCACTGTTCATGTTGTTTTTAGGATTATGTGTTTTAATTACACCCCTTCACTCTCCTTCTTGCTTTGTAATTGAATTTTCTTTTATCTTTAGAAGGCTAACTTTATTCATAAGAGGCTGTGGATAGCAGAGTTCAATCCTTTCACTGTAGAGTCCCGAGGTCTCCCACTGCTTTCCAAGATTTTATTCACATTTTGTTTTAAAAGGGTTCCAGCTCAGATTAGCTAATGTGTTTTTAATAGAAATGCATGCATATCTAGAGGAGGTGCATTATAAGGACAACATACAAAATCTTCCCTTTTTATCTGAAGGTAACCCAGAAATATCAATGTCCCTAGTTCCATCACAAATCTCTTAGAATAAGTCTGCTCAACCAGTAGATATTTACAGGACACACTATTCCATGTGAAATTACAGATCTGGGTACCATAACATATTTTTCATTCTACCTGTGAGTTCCAACAAATCTCTCAAAGACAAGCTGGCTTGAATACACTGCCATTGTGTCAGCAATACATGCTCCTGGCTGCCTGATGCCCTGACACAACTTCTTGTGTGTGAAAAGAAAATCCCTCTCCAGCTATCATTACTGACCCAGCCACTATTTCAGTTCCACTGCCAGCACATCTCTTAACATTATGTCCAAGCAGAAATAACAAGAGGCTAAAAGCACAGAAATATGGGGTTTTGCTCACAGTCTGGATTACTTCATACACTTTAGGTGTTAAAGCAGTACCTTTCAAGTGAAGTAAGTGAAGCTTCAGAACAGGCTGAGAAAACATCTCAGAGTAACAAGGCTTTAAATGTGGCACTTTAACTCCAGAAAACTGAGAAAAACATACATACTAGGCTGGCTATAATGCCAGTACAGGTCTTCCTGGATTGATTTATTCCAAGAGACTTCAGGCATCAACATAAATAATCATCATAAGTCCCTGCATGTGATCTTGGAACATCTTCAACCAAACATGATCTCCAAGCCCTCTGACGAGGAGCCGAGCAGGCACCTATTCTCACTGGAGCTCGTGAGCTGTGCCTGCTCCATCCACTGAAACTATCCATGCACTGTCCATGCAGTTTTAACTTGCTAAAGCTCCCCTTGAGTCATCTACTGCTCCTTGGGCATGCAAACTGTGATGGCAAAATGCAGCTTTCCCCTGGATCTTCTCCCCCTAAATAGAATTACTGTATTACGAGCTGTGCTAAATTATGGAATTCTCTCTCCCTAGGCAATGCCACAAAAATATGGCCTTGCCTTTTTTTATTGCTCATTAGCTGATGTGCTCCCTTCTCATTACTCCCTTTGAAAAGTACTGAAAGCTTAAAAAGGGGAAAAAAAAGAGAAATAATAAGAAAAGAAAGACAACAGCTTTCAACTACACATTTTGAATCAGAAGAACATTAACAGGCCTAAAGGCCTAAGAACAGTTAAAGTACAGGGTTTTAGTAAAGAGCTCACAGTAAGGGATGATGCTCTTATTACCCCAACATCAGGAATGGTAAAATTACAAGAAAATCTGTTCTCATTTTAAGATTTTTTTTTTTTCTTCATGACTGTTCATACAGAGAGAAAAACAGGACTTGAGCCTAAGGGCTCAAAAGACAGAGTGCAACTAAAAAAGATTTCTCTATTTTTAGGAGTACAATTTCAAAGCTTGATCCTGACAACACTGGAACGTTTACACTGTCATAAAGAGTGTTTTCAAATTCATACTTTTTCCCCCCCGACTCTGAATTATTTTTGCAGCCCTTTCCCTGCAAAGTTCAGTATATATTTTTTTTCAGACATCACTGTGCTGTCACATGCAACCTTGTTTCATTAATACATACAAAAGAGAGATGATACTCTGCTATTCAAGTTCCACTTCAACTTTTGAATCATTAGTTGTGATCATTAAATCAGAATTTTAATTCTGTAGCAGGATGTAATAAAAACAGTGCCTCAGAAAAACCAAAGGATACCTTTGTCCTGAAAACACTACCTTAAGAAGTTATTTTATGAAGTCTCCTGCACTTTCTTCCCCATGTCAATATTCTGCATCTAAGTGTAGCCCATGGAAGTTCTTTAGAGCTAAACCCACTAGAAATACCTGTATGTATTATAATCACCTGCTTCTGCTGTGACATTCAATTTTAAATATACTCTTGATTAAATGGAAAAGAAAACCGTTCGTCTGGTTGTGTTTAAAAAACACATCTCTGCTGACAGCCCGAGTCTGTTTTGATTTGCTCCCTATAGAAATGGAGCTGCTAGAAAACATTAAGTGGCAAGTGCAGCACTGGATGTAAATTACACCATCTCCACTTAAGTGCTGCCCTCAGCAGCAACCGGAAATTGCAGAGCCCAGCACTGCCACAGTCGCTCCAGGAGCAACAGGGATGTAAAAAAATGAATTATCAGATCTCTATGCAAAGCAAGAACATCAATTGAGTGAAGAACTGGCCTAGAAAAATACTCCCTAAAAGCTTTCCAAAGCTGAGGTCAACATCTCTGCAACATCTTAACTTTAATTCTCAGTAAGGTACTTTGTTAGCCTTTATGGTTATAAAAAGGGTCTTCTAAACACAAAAGATTAAAAGCTTGTTCTCTGATATAAGGGCTGGGCACACCCAGAAGAAGTGAATGGCCACAAAATGAACAGAGAACTACTGAGGTACAGAGAAAGAGTGAAGGGATTTTTCTAAAGGGCAACAGAAAAACACTCATTAATAGCAAAATGGAATCACTTTTCTTAGTTCAATAATCTCCAACATACTTATAACCTTATACCAAAGTAAGTCACATGGAATATAAATCCTTTGGATTGTGGCATATTCCCATACAATAGGGATTAAATGTAAGATCCATTTTCTCCATCACACAGGTGTGGCCACAAGGCACCGTGGAGCCGCCACAAGGACACTGATTTATCTCATTCTTCCAGACCAGGGATGTTCATTTTGTCCTTTTCCAAACTGAAGCAGCCACTGACCTGTTCACACCACAGCACGTAGGCTTGGTGTCTGGCAATACATATCTGAATTTCCAGCATTTCAAAAGCTTCACAACCTGGGAACTTCAGAATAATATTTTTTAAATGTTGAAAATATCAGTGTAAAATACAATACCATATGCTGCACAGCAGATCTAGTCAAAGATCACTAAATGGTAAAACTTCAATAAATGAAGGTAATTAATCAACTAATTTGTCAAGAAGTAAGAATTTTAGAAAGCAGATGATACAATCTGGGCATTAAGGCCAAACCCAAGTCCAGTGATCATCTCAGGTTAGAGGGTGCTCTCATCCAATGAGACTTGAAATATTGTGGAGCTTCTTCTAGAACATCTCATATTTAAAAGGCTGATTATAAAGACATGAAATAATGATAGAAAGAAAAAGCAGTTGTTCACAATACAAGGAGGACTAATGACTGTACTGTGTCCTGCTTTTCAAGGGAAGCACAGAAACATGAAATGAGTGTGAAGTTTTAAGACAATACAGAACCATTCAAGACATAAAAAATAAATGCTGTTTGCTAAGAACTGCAGAAGGATAATAGCAGATGAAATTAAAGGCAAGATAATAAGACACAGAAAAAGAAATAACCTCACCTATACAATGGGATCTAAATTAGCTACTGCAAGTCGGAATTTTGAAACTGTTACAACTAATTCTCTTGGAACATCAATTTCAAACTCATTAGGAGCCCCAAGGAATGGAGAAGAAAACAACAAACACTGTACTACAATTCTAGAAATCCAGAGCCTTTGAGACAGTCTGTAGTGCTGGTGTCAAACAGCCATGGAAATAGAAGATGCACAAAATAAAAGGTAAGAAAGAGCATTGGAGGCTTGAAACACTTCTGTACTAATAGGGATGGATGTGTAACTCAGTTTTATAGCAAAGGTAAGAAACATCCACAACCACAAAGAGCAGCCCTGTCCAGCACTGCACACACAAGCTCCAGATGGGCCTCAGCATCTCCTGTACAACACACGAGGTTTCCTTCTTGGAGCTGAACAGTGCAGCTATGGGAGAGCACAAGAGCTGTGCAAAATCAAAACCAGTATCGAAAAGAAGGAAAGGTTATTCCCTATGTCTCCTACCACAAGAATCAGAAAACACAGGCTGAGCACCTTTTCACGTGGCACACACCAAACTGCAGACCCGTAACCACAGGCAGCTGTGGATTCAGAAGGGACCAAACTGACAGAGAACAGCTCCAATCCGCGGCTCCTGCGCGGCCGCGGCACCGTCGGCGCACTCTGCTGTGCTCTATTTCACTGCCTCTTATCCTCATTTCAAGAGATTTCTGAGGTGAGACACAGGACTAGGTGTCTGATCTGACACATTATGGCAGTTTTTATGCTCATCCCAATTTCAGCTAGACTTGAAGCCACTCTTCCCTCCAGCAACGCGAAGAAACTTCTCGGCCATACCCAAGAGCCACCGCAGCGGTATTTTTGTTTCAAATCTCACTGCTAAGGTAGAATCTCAGGAGGGTAAATTTTACACACTGAACTGGATTTTGCCATGCTGCTTGTCAGATGCATTAAGGTAAGGCAGATAATGAAGAAATCACACACCATTAGTCTTTGAAACCCAAAAAACACTGGTTCATTCAGAGACTCTTCCAGCCTGACCACTGTAACCACTGTGACCCAGCTTTCTAAAACCATACCTCTTCAGAAGCATCAATGCTGCTATTTTTCTACAAAGATGCCTTCAGTAATTGATAGAAAGTTGTGGGTTTTTTCTGCAATATTATCTACACTCATATTTGCATGTAAGACTGATCAAGACTAACAAAGCGTATTTTGATGTCATTATCGACATCACAGCACAAAAGGAAAGCATTTATATAAATTGCCTTAAATAAAAGCATACTAAACTATGCAATACTGCAATTTCTCAACAGCCTAAAAATAGTTCCCAGTAAGATGCAACCACTGTTTGGAAACAAAATATAAATGCAAAAGATTAAACCTAACTATCAAAATAAAAACTCAGATTTACTACGAAAAGATAATTTCAGCACTGTATATTGGATAATCATAAGAATTATATTTTTTGTCAAGTTGCTTTCAGATAGAAATTAAACTTCAATTAGAAATAAAAACTTCACTTTCATTTTAATTGGACAATGCATATTCTTACCTTAAAAGCACATACAGAGAAGGCAGAAACAAAAAACCCCAATATTCTGGTATTCATTAAGTAAGAACATAGAGTTAAACCAAGGAACGTTAACATCAGTTTAAAAATTTGTGGCTTTTATTGTCACCTTGCCCTTCCAGCTGTTACTCTGCTGTCTTTTTTTTGTATGAAAACCAGAAGAAGAAACAATCTTCCCTGATTCTCCAGTTTCCAGTCATTATCTCTTTTTCTTACATAAGATGAATCAGTAAAAAAATCAAAACCAGACAAAGCAGCTATTGGACACACTCCCTCTACACTTGCAGCGAGGCTAGAATTATCTAGAACTGGCTTATTAGCAAAACAAACTGGACTCGTGCTTCAACCAAACCACTTCCCTAAAACATTGGTTTTCATTAAGGAGAGCGAGAAAATACATGTTTAAATTTGCTAAGGAATAAGTTCAAAATGTAAGATTTGGCCGCAAGAAAAAGGGGAATTCAAAATTCTTCTACTTCAAAATCTAGAAATTCTTCAAAATCCTTCTCTCTACCCAAAATCTATGAAAAAAGTTTAACAAATAACTTACAATGCAAAATAATCACATGGAAAAGAAGACTTTTGCTCATGGCCACTGGACTAAAAACACTCACAGCTAAATTGACTAGATTTTGTTTTGCAAAAAGAAGAGAAAAACTTCTCTGAGGAGGGGAAGATTTCCCTATACCCGTGCCCATGGTCACATTCATTTAAAAGGAGGTGATTAGCTCGGTTCAATTGGCCAATTAGTGCTATATCTGTAACACTTGTGACTGATCCTGTGCTTGCATTATTTCTTAGGGCCATTAGTTTAACCCTCATGGTAACACTTTAAAGAGCAATGAGCAGAGTTAATCCTGGAAGAAATCACTGCCTCCTTCAATAATTTCTTTTTTTAGGATGTGCATTCTGTGAGTTTTGCTGGCCTAACTGCAAGGAAGCATCTTCATGTTCTCCCCCTGCCTGTCTGCTTGGCATTCCCTACCTGGACATTTCTTTAGGCATCTAATGACAGGCCCTGTAATTTACTTAAAAACACAATTTGAACAATGTAGCGCTTACACATTAATGGCAGCATGTTTGGAACTTGACATTAGGAAAAAAGAAATACTAATATTTATACGTATGTGAGAGAAAGCCTATGTCTATAATATACCCCTGTCAGGCTTCACCAGCATTTTTCCATACTGCTGTGAAACACCACAGCTTTTTCAGCACCACGTCCTCATTCAAAGTTATGGGGCACTAAAGCCAGCATTGGCCTCCTTTCAAAAGTTGCTTTGACATGAAAGATACTCTCAAAAACCCAATGTGGTTTCAGACAAGGCTTTACAATGTACTGGAGTTTCACAGTCCTTAGATTTAATTTTTTTAAAATTTTTTTTATGATTTCAAGACAAATAACTTTCTTTTTTTAAACCAGAGGCCACAGCTCCCCGTGTAGAGAGCAAAGTGCATGCTTGAGCTGCAAACATGCATGTTACTACAGCTCCCAAAGAGGCAGGGAATCCTAAATGGATTTCATTCAGTCAGGCAACAAAAAGAAAAAATATACCAAATAATAAAAAAAATAAATTGTACATTTATATGTATTTTCCTAGATCAAGAGATCACATAAAAGATAGGAAATGCCAGAGCATCACTTGCTCCAGTACAGAGAGGTGAGATACCCACAGGCCTCGCAGAGCCATTTGTAATAAATGTGCACCCAGCATCATAGGGGAAGCTGCCTTCACTTCCTGACTTGATTGGTTTCTTCTGGAAACAATGACAAATCTGAAGGTGCTATTTATGGTTTTCTGTCACCCATTGCCAGAAGAAATAGTGACTACAGCCTCTAAATACATCAAGACAGAGTTCATCTTCTCCAATCCACTTGATATCTACTTCAGGATCACTGCTGCAGTCCCTCACATCCTTGAAAAGGATTAGGTGAGAAACAGCAAAACCTTGCAGGGTTCCCCCACCACCACCATTATTTTCAACCAATGACCCAATTCTGCAAGACAGAGCACCTCTTGAGATATGCTGAGAGCCCTCAACTCCAATCAGCCAAAATGGGAGAGGAGGTCACTCAGCCCTACATCATTTACTCTTAGAGAAAAAAATAATCCAAGATGCATCTCTTCTCTCACTGATCAGTACTCTCAGAGAATCTCAAAGCTGGTTTAATAGCTGCATCATTTTTAGATAACATCACATTCCACTAATCTCCTTTCCAACTCATCTGTTTGAAGAAAGAGATCATTTCTGTAGTGAACAAAAGTGTCCTCAAGTGTAACAGCAAATAAACCAGTGTAAATGAAGTGCCACAGCAATATAAACAATGACCTTGAAAACCAGCAAGCTGCTGCTCAGGATGACTCTAGGGACAATAATCACATTTTAAATGTCCACATAATCTGAACAAATTGCTGAGATTACCTCTGTAGCTACAACTCACCTGCACTGCAGGTAAAAGCATCTGCAACCTGTCCATGTGCCATATCCCAATGGTGGAAAAAACCAAAACAAAATACATAGTTCCTACCAACTTTAAGTGAAGGGAAAACTCTTACTTGTGCATTATCTACCACAAGTAATCCATGCAGCAAAAAGCTTGTGTCACTTAAGGGTGCTCTGTCTTATAAAAAAACAGCACTTGAAAGAGCAGAAATCCCAGTACTAGAGCGAGGCATTACAGAAGAGATGGTTGTTCTACTGCAAACCTCACTGAAACCCTTCCTACTTTGGGTTTTAACATTATTGCTTACCTGGTTACCCTAGGAAACAAGGCTCTAACGTGGAATACCTGCATGTGTGCAGGTTTTTGCCTCTCCTCTCAGGACTCTTCCCCAAACCAAGTCAACAAAACATGACTGAGGGTCTGTGGTTTCTGTGACACCAAGATCCAACACGTGTTGCACTAGGATGCTTATTTTCACAGGGAAAATAAATCTAAACATCACTGTCTCCATTGAAAGATGAATTAAGACATCCCAGACAATCCACAAGACATAAAGGAAGTGAAAAAGAGGAGGGGGAGACAGGTGAAGAAAGAGACCTTGGGACCTGGGCTTCCTCAGTCCTGTGGCTCCCAGGCCCTCTTTATTTGCACAGTTCCCAGCTGAACACTCCTCAGTGGTGTCTGTGGGTGACAATCCAACACTCCCGAGCCAAACAAAGCAGAAAACTATCCTGAAGGCTTATGGCTTTCCATCTTCAAAGGTTATTAAAGCATTCCCCTACCACTCAGTAACCACCATGCAGCTTTGCATTAGTTAAAATTCACTAATTTCCCAGGGACATGGAGAGTCACCTGGAGAGTCCCAACTGGTAGGCACAATATCTTGTTCCAGCCTAAGCTCACACCCTCCTTTCTCACAGGGGAACTTTTAAACTATTCAAACATCTAATTCCCCTAAGAGATGCCCTATTAAGAATGCAGAGAAAAATTCATGTTGTAATGCTTTAATTCTACAGATTAGCCCTTACTAGGAACACTTAAAAAACCACAATCTCACCCATAAATAGGGGCAAAACAATGATGATAATTGTTACTATGATGATTATCATTATGACTACTATTACTATTATTACTATTGCTACTATTATTATCATATGACCACCACCAATCCACAAAGATTGTCAGTAAAGTCTGGGAAAAAGGAGGAAAAATCAACACAGATACAAACTGAACAGAAAATGTGTGTCTTACGTGCACGAAATCTAACTTTAAAAAATGTATTTATATTCTATACCCTGGGAACCAAAACTACTTTAAAATCAAAAGAGCACTAATTAGCATCTCAATGCTTCTTTCATAGGTTTTATCAACATAAAGAAAACTGCACACAGTGGAAGGAATTATGGATTAAAGTCAGAAAAGTATATAATTACAATAAAATATCATTGCACTGATGTCACGGCTTTAAAAATCGTAAGATTCTAATATAAAATTAAGACAAAAATTTACTCTCATTTTTGACTTTTTCTGAACTTCGAGAATGTGAACTGCTAAATCTCATCTTCAGGATCTCGCACACTGACAGTGTTTGCCTTCACCACCATTTCAACAAGCATTTGAATCAAAACAAAAAAAATCAACTCCTTTCCCTTTATTCTATCCCTTGACTTTTCAAGTAAGAGAGTAATCCTGAGAGGGAGAACCCCCACGACCTTAAAAGCTTTAAATAACACCCACTTCAAGTTTAAACACATGACCTAAAACTTGACAGCCACTTCCCAAAAGCAGAAGGAAAGGAGCACAAAGTCAAGTCCACTACCAGCAGCAACACTGACTCTCCAAGAGACCAAAACAAAGATGACACATAAAATCTGCTAATCATCAAGCAAGATGAGTCAGAGGACCAACACAAAAGAAAGCTGTTATAGGTCCAGAAAACATTTGTAACTTGCACAGGCTACACTGTTTCAAGTCAATGACCAATCTATAAGACACAGAATTGCACACTTAAAAAGTCAAGAAACCAAATCCCAAGACAATTCTGTAGCATTAAGGCTGCCATGTCATTATAGGAACAATGGGTGTAATGCAAGCCCTGTGGTTTTAGACACTGGAAGCTGTCTTCCCAAAATGCCCCTTGCTAAGCACCTCCAGGTTTAATTTTCCCATGTCCTTAAAGGACACTGTAGTGGATTTAACATGAATCATTTCACTGTCAGCATGTTCGTGTAATTAAGCTGCCACGTGCCTCAAGTGCATCAGCTGTAGGACAATTACTTAAGTCAAGCCAGCACCAAATGACTGTATTGATGTCTGCATCACTGCATGATGATCATGCCACGGCCAAGCTTCACAAGTGGAAGCACAGCAGTGATGTTAAGGTGAATTCCAAATACGGTGGATTCAAAAGGCAACCATGACAGAAAAGTTGTGGTCTACAGTTGTCACTGGTCTGCCACGAAATGACAAAAAATCCCCTGGAAAGCGTTACCAAAACATAATATGGCACACGTTGTTTTTGCAGTACTCATTAACATCTTCCTCATGAGGCAGTGAAAGGGTTCCCAGAATATAAAGACCACACCATGCAAACTCTATCAGTCATTAACATGGCAGCTTACACTTAATCCACCTTTTCCACACAGCAATTGCTTAGGAGATCTGCCAGGTTTAAGAATCAGATAAGATAACTCAGTATCAGCAAATTAATAGTAGAGGGGGGAAAAATTAGCAAAAGAAAACCCATAAAGATCAATAACTACAGGGATCTGCCACTGTTTCCCGCTCTCTGCCTTGCACTGCTGTCTCCCCTGAGAAGGAGCGTGGCAGCTCTAACGTGACAGGATCCTGAGGTGTCCCAGGGTAAGTGCCAGGCACAGACACACCAAACAACGGCAAAGCTGTTCTCCCAACACTGCCATGCCATCTCCTAACTACGAGTCATTAAAGAAGGCAGTGAGAGCAGT
Source organism: Promerops cafer (assembly GCA_013398275.1). Classification (NCBI taxonomy): domain Eukaryota; kingdom Metazoa; phylum Chordata; class Aves; order Passeriformes; family Nectariniidae; genus Promerops; species Promerops cafer. The sequence goes on along the minus strand of VZSE01000989.1, from coordinate 410,264 downwards.
TTTATTTGGTTGTCATCTTGTCCATAAGCATCTTCCCAACATGGGTTCTGGGAAGAACCAGATTTCATTCTCATCCCTCAATCACGGCAACAATTCACAAACCAAACGTAAAAGAGGAAGTGGCTGAATCAAAGGCAGGAAGGCCACTAACTCTTCTCCCTAGAGATGATCTTTTAGATAGACAGATACTTGTAAACTTTTTTTTAATTGTAAAATCCACATCAGTACCACACAAGAAACCTAGGCTTTCAGTGAATTGATCTATTTTTATCTTCACATTGATTTACTTCGTCCCAACAGCTGGCTATTTTGAAACAGTAATCACAGACTGCAACCAGACCAGGAATCCATCCTGCTGGATGCCGTAGATGCTACAAGTTACAGCCCCACTCCTGAAGGAGCGAGACTACTTGTCATTAACAACTTTTCTCTAACAAATCAGATGTTTCTGACCGGTTCACACACATTGCAGACCTTAAGTAGGTTGCAACAATGGTATTTCTGAAGTTCCAAGGTGGGTTATCATTTTCTCCAGCCTGAGTTTTGAGTGGGGCACCTCAGGGAACTGTTCTGCCTCATGGAACTGTTCACTCCGGTAACCTCCTGGGCCACTGACAGCAGCCAACTCCCATTAAGGAAAGAAGGTACAGTGAAGAAACAGAAGTTAGGCCTTTTCTTTTACTGCAAAAGCCCTTCCACCAGAATTCTGCTGTCAGAGTGGGTGAAACCGTCAGATATGAGGTTTACCATGTACCATCTCTTTATAAAGGCAACAAGTTTCTCCAAAGTAGATATAATTGTTTCGTTAAAGCACGCGTGTGACTGTGAAACAGGCATCACTGGCCTATTTCTCAATAAATAAGGGCCTTGCAGAACTGCAATAGTGAATGTAGTTATGAATTCACAATGAACTGCCCGCGCTGTTTTTCTTCTCCTTTCATTATTTCCACTGTGTAGGGGGTGGGGGGGGGCTGGTAGCAAGTTTGCAAAAGCCACAGACGGAAAACTTGCTCAGTCCTTCCGATGCGGGCATTCCGCCCTCCCGCTTCCAGCCGGCGCTGCCCGGGCGGGAGCCCTCCCGCAGCCGCTGCCCCGGCGCCGCTCCCTCCCCAGCCCGAAGTTGGCGTCCCGGGGCATCCCCGGCGGCCGCCCGGGCAGTGTCACCGGCGCCCGATTTACGACTTCAGGTGCAGGAGCGGCGGGCAGCGCAGACCGACTCCCCGAGAGACAAAGGCTGTGTGTCGCTCGCCGGAGCGCCGCCGGGCGCGGAGCCGCCGGAGGTGCGGAGCGGCGGCGGCGGGCGCGGCG
>VZSE01000989.1:44563-407065 GCA_013398275.1 Promerops cafer | reverse complement strand
GCGCTGCGATGCCGGGCAGGACGGAGCCGGGCACGCAGCCCCTCTCGCAGTAGAGATGCTGCTCTCTACGAGGATAAGAAACCTCCGCTTCCCACTGGCTTGGAGTAAAAAAGCGACGACGTTTCCCGTGGCGCTCGGGAGGGAGCACAGCCTTATCGCCGCCCGGGGCCCGCGGGGCCCGCGCCCGGCTGGAGCCGCCCCGGGGCTCGCAGCGGCCGCGGCGCTACCCAAGGACGGCCCCCGCGGGGCTGCAGCGCTTCTTGCCCGCGGTTCCGTTTCCCGGAGCGGCGGCCCGCCCGCTCCCGCTGCCGTTCCCGCCGAGGGGCGGGCGAGGCCCGGGCCCTCCGCTAGAGGGGGGTCTCGCCATGCCGATCCGCAGGGCCCCGCCGAGCGCTCCCGGCCCGGCACCGCGCAATTAACTATTCAAACGAAACCGCTGCCGTACCGCCTAATTGAGTCCCAGCAGACACCGCCTGCATAACCGAACGCCGCTCCAGGCAGCCCCGGGCCAGGCTCCGTGAGTCCCCGGGAACATCTCCGCGGCCACCGCCAGGCACGGCAGCCACCCCCTCACCCAAGCACGGCCGCTAAGAAACTCAGGACTTGTTCTGCAAAAGCCCCAAACTGACGTGCAACAGGAAGACAACCTCAAAAGTCAGGTATCACAAACTTCCCAGGCTGACAAGAGCAAGAAGCACGCCCCTTCAGACTGCTCGTCGATCCTGGAAATGGGCCCTTGGTACACACAACCGCACAGAGAAAGAAACGTGACCCACCAGTCTGATCCGTGAAACATCTAAACGATCTTCTACATCTTGTTAATCGCCAGTCACAGAAGGACAGAAGTTTACAGAACCTTCGCCTGGCCAGCTCCATGATACTTTAACTTTGTGTCATCTCTGGTGATTTGGAGGTTAAAAAGGCACGGAAAGGAAGTGGAATCTTGCTGGACCTTCTGGCATGTTAACAAACTCCTGAAACACGGGGCTAACACACTGCAAATACACATTTCATCACACGGGGATTAAAGGTCCTTATATCCCCTTTGCAGGAATGGCAATTTGTGAGAAACCCAACACCATTTTACTATCCAGTTTGAAGGATGAACCGGGTAACTAAGCTGCCATCAGACAGCCAAGGTGCCTTACTTTTATCTTCAAGGCTTTTCTAGCATCCACTTTTCTGAAACTAGAAACGTTCTAATTTCCAGTGTAAATGTATTCACTACCAATTTATATCCATTAGGTCTTTACCATTTTGCCCTTCGAATTAAATAACTTTGCTTCTCTGATACTTACCTAAAATATCCCTATAAATAGCAATTAGATCATCCATTCTCAGTCTTTCTGCTTTGCTTTTAATCTTCTCTCCAAATAGGTTTTCCACTCCTCCAGCGTCCTTTTATACCTTCTACCCTGTGTGCAGTATTCTAAACAAGGTCTTAACAACTGCCTTGTACCACGATATTAATATCTCGCCGTCTCCTGAAAATACCTCACTCAATGCATCCCAGAATACATTAGCATTTTTAAGACCACATTACAGTGGCATCATAGTTATCCTACAACCAATAACGTACCTGGATTCCTCCTCTTGTAATCTCACATTTGATGAACCTCTGAGCTCACTCGCAGTTATTCTAATTAATCTTTAAGTGCATGACTTCTTGCTATTACATTCCAACCCATTTCTGGTACTCCAGGCAATAGATCAACTGTGCTAGAGCAGTTTAAGATTCTATGCCTTAAAAACATGCATCTTGTCCTATCTTTAAGATTATTTACCATTCAGCCTGCTCAGAGGTTTCCCCTTTTCCAGCAGCTCACGCTGCAACCTGTCCACACTTTTGGCCACGTCAGGAAGGTGGCAAATGTTGTCCCTGTAAAGCAGCCTGCTCCTGAGCTTCTGTGAAACATCCTGGCTCCAGGCTACCCATAAATTCCTCAGTGTGTCCCATTTCTTCAACCAAAGCTATCCCTGGCGACACAAGAATCTCCAAGAACCACAATGGTTCACCTGTTTCCATACAGCCTCTCACTGTTTTGGCACTTTTTGTTTTTGTGCAGACTGTGGTAGGCCATTTCTTCTACAAAATTAAACTGGAATGCTTCATGCAAAATGTCTTTTAGGAACCTCCTAATCATTAAAAACTTATTTTCCTTGTTTACGTTACGTGATTAATGAGGAATTCTAAATTTTCCCTAAATTGATCCAGTAAGTCACATATATTGTTAGCACCACACCACCTTTTCCTTCAGTTGTTCTCTCATATCAGGGAAGACCTGTTTTGAAGCTGAAGTGTTCAAGCTGTGTGAACAGCATTAGATAATCAGTACTCAGGTTTAAGTGCCAGCCAGTTTCTCTGAGCAGGGCTTTCTGCTCCTTTCAGTGAAACATTCAGTTTGCCTTTGTTTTGCTACATTAATTAGCACCACACTCCTGTAGACTGCAAGTGCCAAGAAGTTCCCTCTGAACTTTTTTGTGCACAGACAGCAGGCTCAAGCTGCACATCCCTGCACTGAGAACAGGACTGGTGTGGGTTTGCAGTTCTGTGCTTGTACTCAAATGAAACTCATGGAACAGAGCATTCCCCTTCAGTGAAGTGGGGATAATTCCTCACATAAGTTCCCACAGGAACATTGTGTCTGTGGGAGCAAAATGCAGAGAAGAATGCTTTGAGTTACAGATGTATTAATTCAAATTATTTACAGGTTGGTTAAAAGCTTTTGTCCCTACTTATAGGGTAGATCTGGTTGAGTAAAGGTTGCGAGACATATGAAGAACATATATTTGTCTTACTGGAATTACTATTTGTGCCTTACATAGGGAATCCAAGAGTGCTTCTGAAATCCTTGGACCCCTTGTCACCTTCATCTGCAACCCAGCCTGTTAATGGGGCAAAAGTTAGTGCTTGTGGAGGAAACAGGGCCCTTACAAGAGCTGCAGGGCAAACCAGCATTGCCAAGGATGCCCAAAGGTGAGCTGAGACCAAGCTGAGTCAGTCTGACCCTCGACAGAGAGCCTGACACAGTGGTTTGAGCTCTGAAGTTTTCCATAACTACAGGGACTTCCTCAGCAAATGCTGTTATCTTTAGCTGTTAGCTTAGAACTCCATGTCTTCTTCCAAAATGAAGAAGTTAAGAAGTTAATGTTAAAGAACATTTGCCAAGGGCTCCTTACCCTTCAATGCTCTCCACACCTTGTACTTCTGGGATAATAACCAGAGACGTATTCGCAGTTGCCATTTCTGTGGCCAGTGGATCAGACTAACTCTAACCCAAAAGATAACCTCCTGTGGGTGACTGAGTGACATCCCTGGGCTTCTGCTTTGCTCTTCCTGTTTTCAGACTTGGGCTGGCCTGGAAATTATGGCAGTTTTAGCGTTGGTGAAAGGCTCAGCTGACAGCCCTGTGAAAGACAATCAGTTCATCCTCCAAGGAACCCTAATGCAGACACAAAGGAAGAGCCACTTGGACTCCTCCCTTTGCAGTTGCAGACGTGTGCTGGTGGCACACAAGGTGGTGCAGACCAGAGCATCCAGAACCTTCAGTGGCCTTGTTCAAGATGCTCTGCCTTTAGCAGCAGGTGCCAGGTGTGCCAGCAGGGTGTGGTGTGGCCACTGGGGATGTTAATAGCTACTGAGGTAACACTTGCTTTCAAGTATTAGAGACAGCTCTCTTTCAAAGGCATTTGGTTGGCATGAAGATTTGCTTGAGCAGGTTCAGCTGTAGGATGAGGGCAAGAAGCAGATCCAAGTGATTTGCTCCACACCTTCCCTTCCCCAGCTGCCTGTTTTCTGGTTTAGAGACTTTAGACTTGGCTCAAGAAGGCTTCAGGGCACATAATTTTAGTGATTTTAAGTACGTGACAAAAAAAAAAAATAGAGGCCACAGGGCCTTTAGTTAGACATTCAGCTGGCAGCAGCAGCAGCAAAGCATCTGTAGACTGGTCTCTGCAGCACAGGACACCCATCTTCCACCTTCTCTCTGCTCAGCTTCTGAGCATCTCTTTTGTGTTTGACTGCTTTTTCCACCTGCATTTTTGCTTCTTTCTCATTTCTCCTGTCTGCTTTACATCCTATTTTATTATTTCTTATTAGTGTCTATTGTACCTCACTTGGGTTATTTGGTCCATTTTACATTTCAGATTAATTCCCAAAATTGTAAGAAGAAATTAATGGAAGAAACCTGATTTTTACTAGCCATGGTGCTGTCCATTTTACACATGTAATTTTCTCCTATCCTTTGTTTAATCTTTTTAGACTTAGGTTTTCAGAGAGTTTTAATTTCTACTTGTGCAACAGCTCCCTATATATGAGGTCCAGTGTTAGCTGTGTTCCCCAGGTTCATGTTAGTAATTAAGATATTAGGATATTTTCCATATTACGAAAATCTTCATAATTTTTAAATTTTTAACACAGTTGAAGACTTCGCATGTGTAAGGCACATCATACAGGAGAGGGAAAACTTCTCAGGCTAAAGCCTGGGAGAGATGAGGGCAGAAATGATTAGTAATCTTGCAGTTTTCCTCAATTATAGGCAGATGTGCTTGATGCCCTTTCCCCAGCTCACTGTGTACCAATTAGGAAATTACTGCTAACTCTGAAGATCTGTGATACCTGATAAAAATACAAGAAGCTCTATTTCTCCCTAATCTAGTTCCTTCCAGTCCTCTCATTCTTTTTTTGGTAAAAAAGACCTTTTCCCAGGTCTCTGTGCATCTCCTGTTGCCTCTGGAAGCTCTGTGAGATGGCACAAGTGAGATACCCCATCACATAAGAAACAGTGAAACAGTCCCAAAGACACCCTAACAATGACCTAACAAAAAGCCATCACCCAGCTCTGAAGGTAAAGCTGGACTGGAAGCACTTCTGTTACTACTTAAATACATTTTTTTTTTCCTTGGCATCAAAGAAGATGAGAAAGATCCAGAGGAGAAGAAGGAATTTTCTGTCACCTTCTTCCAGTACAGTTTTTGTGGTAGGCACCTGTATAACTGTCATAGAGGACTGAAATATTGCTTGGGCTTGTGGCAGGCAGAACACGTGAGCATTTAGGCACTGCTTGCTTTTTCATGTCCCCATGGTTTTATATCTCTGCAGTGTGGGCTGTCCCTGTGTGCACATTACTGTAACAGAACCAAGGTGGACTGCAAAACAAGGAGAGCCAGGCCCAGTAAATTCAGAATAAAAATGAAGCAGAGGGAAAGGAAGTGTGGCCACACAACTGGGAAAAGTTGAAATAGAAATATAGTATTTATAGTATATATATATATATAGTATTTATAGAAATACTCCATAAAGAAGATATTATGAGAACTAGAATATTCACCTTTAGAGAAAAACAAAGCTCCTCTGTTTATTTGATATTAACTGTGCTCTTTTATGGTTCTCCTCTTAACATTCCTACCACTTCCCAGCTCCTCATACAATTAAAATTAACCTCTGTACAAGGTGGCTTACATCAACACCCACTGCTGAAGTACCCTCGACTTCAGTCAGGCCATTCCCTTCCCTCTGTTAACTTTCAGATACTGCCCATATTGTCAATATTTCCACTGCATTTGACTGTGATCTCACCAACTGCTTAGTAAGTATTTGCAGGAAGAGATACAGGGAATGCTTTGAGGGGGGAGTTAAAGTGATATGGATGGGAAATAGGCAGACAACATGCTTTTTAGTGATAAAATTTAGATACCACAAGGAGATTGTGCAAAAACAGTATTATCATTTACCTGAGAACAAAACCCCAATTTACTGCTTTCAATTTACAGGCAAAGTGATTTCCCCCCCCAGATTAAAAATGTTTATGTAGTTTTGGAAAATCCTGATCAGCCCAAGCACAGAAAACCATATTAGGAAGACCTATTATAAACAGCAGTAAAGCAGCCCATCTTGTTTCATTATGCAAGCCAAATGAAACACAGAAATTAAGCCAAGAGCGGGAAAACAGCTAAGACTTAAAACTGTGTTGGGAATACTCCAAAGACTCATTAACAGATGAAAAAGTATGATTATCTTATTAGGAGTACTACCACCCATACAGAAGCTCTGATCAAAACAATAATTAAACCACCAATAACAATCTCTCTGCATCATTAAATACTTTTGTACAAATAAATTAACTCTGCCAGCCAGAAACATCAAATGGAGATAATTTACCTCAACCAGTTAGTAACTCCAAATACTCAGAAAGCCTCTTGCATTCTTACCTGGGAATGTGCTATCATTCTTCTTCCAAAAAAAGCTTTTAAATAAATGATTTTGACAGCATTCCTATACATTTTTGTATTTACTCCACCACAGATAAATCAATGAACCATGTGGCTTGAGATAACAACCTGTCCCCTTGCCAGTGGTGAAAACCAATTCTCTTCCAACTAGCACATGCAGCTGGGCAGGAATATTTATTTCTGAGCAAAGTAAATGGACACTCAAGTGCAATTGTTGATATGCAGAATCTGGCAACAAATCAATACTGACTTTAAATACCCAATTTATGCCATTACTTTTTAATACCCATGAATCTTGTTAAAATCCCATAGCATGATGTCCTGAAGTGACACAGCCTGCTTAATTTCTTTTGGTTTGTGGGTTTATCGAATTTGAGGCCTTAAGAATCCTGTTACTGGTTAGTGCCAGTTTCAGGCTTTTCTCTTTTATTGGCTTCCTTTGAAATATCTCTGGAGCTCTTATATCTTCACTTCAATTTGATTTTTTTTCCCTGTGTCTGAGAAGGATGCAGGTCTGGATTTGGCAGGTGTGTATTACTGCCTTGACCTTACAGAGGCAACCACTACTGATATTTGGGGTTTTAGAGGCAGATACATTGCCTTTATTTATGCTCCTTTAAGCAATTTAAAGAAGTGTAAATATATTAGACAATTTGCCATATCACTCAAAACTGCATTCTTGAGCTACATATATAGCAGTGCTCATGTATATGTACCATGTTTTAGTATAACTATCAAAAATCCAAGATCAGGATGAATAAAATTGCCTAGATTTCCTAGGTCAGACTCAAAATTTGGACTAATATGATGCAGAAACCAGGAGGTGAAATTCCTATAAAGCAGAAACTAACCTTTCCAGATGCACTGCCAAGAATGGGTCAGGGCAAGGATTTACCAGCAAAGCAGCACTTGTGGGGAACTCCAGCCACTCCTGCCCATGCTGGACCTGCTTTGGGGAAAGCAGAGTAATGTAGAATCAGGGATGTGCTACTCTGGAAGTTTTTTCTAGCAGAAAGCTCAGGAGAGTGTAAAACTACTGTTTTGAAATAGATTGTATCCAAGAAGCCTTGTGTTACCATGAAGGCTTAATATGTACTTTTAGGAGCACCCCACAAGAGAAGTTCAGCCTGTTCATGGAAGTGAGGAGACAGGAAACCCCACTGGAAGAACAGAGGAGAAAGAGCACTTTGTTTTCTGCTGTGCTAGACTCTACACCATCTTTGACTAACTACTGTTTTAGCCTTGATTTGTGAATATATTAAGTGGCTGAACAGGTTTACATGTTTATTCATTTTCTCCCTTAATTTAAGAGGAAGTTGTACAACAAATCTAACTGTACTGCCCTAGGGGAAATCCAGGCTGTGTCCCACAAGAGATGCAGTGATCAGCACAGCCACAAGCACCTGTATTGTACCTGGGTTCCTTAGGAAATGCTACCCAATTTTTGGAGCACTTGTAATGTGCATAATACAGTGACAGTCAGACCTCTTGCTCACTGGTGTAACACAATTATTGCTGCACTGTCAGAAAGCAGGCCAGTCCCTGCAAGTGTCACTGAACACTTAACTGTTTTGGGGCTTATTTTGTATTCTTTTGTGTCATCTCTAAGGAACTATCTCTGAGGAGAAGATAGTAAACCAAGAGGACTGGTCTGATCCATTCTAACAAACCCAATATTCCTAAATCATGCTCTTTAGTTTCCCAAATTAACTTACCTCATGGTTTCCCCTTTGTGCCTGGAAAGATTTATTGTTTTTATTCAACCTGAAAATCTGCTGGCATTAGATATATTAGGATACCCACAGGTGGTTCTTTTGTCATCCTATCACTGCAGTGGGAAGATAGCAAAATAAATCAATAAAAACAATGTCTTGGCTGATGCTTGGGGAAACCAATCTGTGGTTGAATATACAGCTCAGCAGCAGACTGCCCTGTGCACAGGCAGCACTAGGTACCTTGGCTTCCATTCACTGGAGATCTCAAATAAGGATTCTGGCTTTTATTTAGTGTTTTCCCACCACTCAAGTTTCTAATTCCGTGTCCTCTTTAAAATAACAATACCTTATCTTTTTTTTGTTTGTTTCAAATATACACCAGAGTGAGGGTTATTTTATCACAAGGTCAGGTTTTCTTTCTTTGGCTTGAGCACTGTTGCTGCAAGAGCCTGATATAAAGCTGGTTTTCAGTTGCCACTATCCGAGGCTTGTTTTCAAAGACTATATGCAAATCATGCCAGTGCTGCCTTCTGCACTTCCTCCATTTTATTTTCTATTGAGACTGAATGTGAAGAACTGCAGTCTATTTAGAACACCATGGCTCTTGCAGCAAAAAACCCAAAGCTATTTCCAAAAGTGGAATTTCTTAGAATCAGTGTATTTTCTTCTTCTTATAATAGAAATGAGTATGAGCATTCTGAGCCTTTAGTTATCCTCCCAGGTCTGAGAAGATGTGAGGAGAAGCAGGGTATGGAAAGAAAAGCAGTTGATTAGTAAATCCATTTAAGGATTTAATCCTTTGTTAAGGAAGCAGCATCGAGACTGCTGGAGTGAAGTGAAATGTAAGAGAAACAAGTGGCAATTTACCCTATAGCTGCATTCTCCAAATTACTTTTCCCTGGGGATGTAGTGGACATCAGCAGGCACAGGCAGCTCCTGCAGGGAACAGCCTCTGGTTGAACTTGTCCCCCAAGAGCCCCCAGCTCCAGGGCACATGGGGCAAGGGGTGAGGCACTGCCCACCCTGGACAAAACCACGGCCTGTGCCCTACACAGGCACTGGTGCTTACTACCCTGGACTGTGGGGGTCTTCTGGAGTCCAGATTAGCATGAGGAACGTGGCTCAGAAGTCCAGCTAACCCAGGAAGGAATGCAGCAATGCCTGTCAGGATCTGTGCCCTCAGAAGAACAGTGCTTTGTCCTACTTTTGCCATGGATTTCATACTTGAAGCCACAGACAACTGAAAACTCATAAAGACGTAAGTGAAACCATTTAACAATCAAAGCCATTGAAGGGCCTCTACTGGGAGGCACAGCTTTGGTTTTCTGGTGTCCTATTAAGGGAAGACTGGCACTGTGTGCTTTGCAGATCTCAGTGATGAATTTCTATTTTTTAGCTTGAATACAGTGTGCAAGTGCAGATCCAAAATGTGAAATACAGAAGGGACAAACAACGGCTGTTTCCTTACGGGCTCCCATGCCTACTATACAGAATATTTTTTACCTTGTCAATCAAATATAGGAGGTATTCAGTGGAGGTAATCACACAATAGAAACAGGACTCCTGTTTTCCAGAGCTTTTAGGTTTGAATTCCCCTTACTGCAGAGCCAGGTGTCCCATGTTTCTGTTGCAGGAGTGAAGCTCTGTGTCTCTCTGTCAAGGAAAGCATTTGTTAATTGCTTCCAAAAAAACCTGGAGTGAATAAACATTTCACTAAATAGCTAAAACATGCATAAGGTGTCGTACCCAATTTTCAGCACTCTCAGCTGCAGCACAAGATGCTCGTGTAGCAAGAGCAGCCATGCCAGATGTTAGGTAGGAACCTGCTTGTTTCCACAAGGGTGGTAGGGTGGTTTTGACTCGGTGATAATTGTGCAGAGCCCTTGGTGAGGCAGAAAAAGCTTCCCTCAGCATATCTGAGACTCCTCCAGCATCAGAGTCTTTGTGCTTTATTTGCATCCAGCCTGAATGGTCAGGAAGCCTTGCAGTGGATTCAGGAGCCAAGACTTGGTCACCTCATTTATGAGAAACAGAGCCAATGCAATTATGCAATTACTATTGTGAAGCAGGAAAAAGATTTTTTTTTTTTTTTTTCTGGTGGGCATTCACTGCTTGCTACAGCAAGAAAGAGTGTGAGGGGTTGATCACCAAAATTATTCAGTCAAGAGTTTGCTTTGCTCTTTCATGTCTCCCGCGCGGTCCGGTTTCGGGGTTTTTTGGGGGTTTTTGTTCAAAAGCTGGACAGCAGAGGGTGCCAAACCCCCAGAGGGAGCGCAGCGGGCCCAGGCGCTCTCGGGCATGCCCTGAATTCCCGGCTGGAAGCTCCGCGCCAGCGCTCGGGCTGCAGCCCGCACAGCCGCAGGCTCCCGCCGGCCGGCAGCTGGGCTGCGGACTCGGGCTGTGCCAGCACTGCAGCCCCGTCCAGAACCTCTTTCCTTGCGGATCAATCCAGCCTCTAGCGAGCCAAGATCTTTTCTCTCTGATGTGCAATTGGCACTCAGTGTTATCTCGGGAATCTGAGGCCGCGTTTTGTTATCAGGATGTTGCAGGGACGACTCACTAAATTAAAAGCAAGCACTTGATCACAGAGAGCTGAGCACAAACACTCCCCCACCTTTTACACGTGCTACAAATATGACACAGCCATTGAGGAACTAAATCTGTTTCACTTGACATGGTTCACACACAGCTTTTTACTTTGGACAAGGAAACATGAGATTAAAACATGAGCAGCTCTGAAATCCCATTCTCATCCTACAGTGAATTATGAAATGAAGTGGGGTTATATTAGCAGGCATTTCTTCCTGTTCTAGTAAAAAGATATGCATTGTACATTTTCTGCAAACACTGCTCATGGGAATGAGATGGAAATTGGTCCTTGAGCAGCAACTAGTTACAATAGCTTCTAAACAAGCTTAAAAATTATTCTGATTGTATTTAGGAGCCAAATTCCGAAGCCTCTATTGTATTCAGATTCCTGTTCTTTGCTGGAGTCAAAAATTGCTCTACTTGGTCCAGGCAACATTTTTTTTTACTTTCTTGCCAGTCCCTGTCCTGAGGATGAGCACTGTCAGATGGCCAATTTTACTGCTCACATACCTGATACACATCACTGGCCCATTATTTCTACACAGGAACAGAATCCATCATTCCTAACTCAAAACTGCAGATAACAATTGATAATTTGCAAACAGTTATTCGCTTTGAATGAGTTATGTAGGCTCTGTTTACTTAATCCAGCTATTTGTCACCTTTATCAGTCACTTATCAACAGAAGCAGAAAGCAGGGCACCCATAACCCATTCATCATCCCTCCTGTTGCTGCAACATGCACAATATATATTGCACATGCCACAGCCCTGGTGAAATAGCTCACAGTACTACACTGCCAGCACAACTCAGCATGAGAGTTACTTTCTCAATGCCAAAATCTTGTGGGATGCTTCACAGAGGGGTAATGTTCCCACTCAGCCCCAACACTTGGGCCTAACAAACCAAGTGATGGCACAAGTGTGGCAGGAGGGTGGGCAGGGGTCTCAGCTGGATTGGGAGCACCCAACACTCTATGCAGCAACATAGGAGAATATTTTATAAATGTGGAAAAGTGCAGAAGACTCAGCTCGAGAGGCCCTGTGGTTCCTCAGGGAATGTACATCCTCAAGGATGTACAATATTTAATTGTACTACACAAAGGCTTGTACTAACAAAGCACCCCACAGGACTCAGTTATCCCTGTCCCCTCTTCCCTGCATCACATTTCACCCTGTGCATTTATTTTTACCTCTGAAATGTCCCCCCTTGTCCTCCCTGGCAGGGCCTGGCCTGGCTTCATCCAGCCCAGGTGCTTCTGTCACCTTCGATCAAAACAAAATTGTCCTGAGCCTTTAATAAGAAGACTTAGTGGAAAACCAAGGTTAGAAAACCCCCAGCCTGCCCTTGTCCAGCAGTAAATAGTTCACCAAAAAAGCCACACACCACCAGCCTTATGCAAACCCAGGGCACTGGGCTCAGCACACAAACAGTAAAACACCAGGAAAGAGGCACTGGTGCTCTGTAACCTTTTAAATAAAGTCTGGCAGGGAGATGGAGATTTAGAAGAGCTTTGAAAAAATAAGCCCTTTCTCCTAGGTCTTTACAGGGAAGGTGGAAAGCTGTTGTAAGGATTTCAGAGGTAATACAGCATGAAAACATTTTTGCTTGAAAAAAGCCCTCAATAGCACATTTAAAGAAGTTATTTTTGTAGTTCTCACAAATTTAATATTATTATATTTGCTCCTTATTCCCCCCCAAGATGTTCCTTTGTTTCACTTGGGGAGGAAAGTTGTGTGGGTTACTACTGTGACTGGCAATTTCCTTTCCAAGGGAAAACTTCTGCTATTTTTCAATCCAAGAATCCACATGCCCCTTTTAAGATGAAAAAAACCTAAAGCTTACAAATAATTTGATAATGTCTTCGAATTTAGACAAATCACTTAAAAATGAGCTAGTTATGGCATAGAAGCTGACAGGCTGAATTGGTCCAGCTCATTTTTCACTAGTAGCCCCACAGTGAGTTAGGAAAGGGGCTAACACTGAGTTTGCAAATCTCCCTGGGATTTGTGACTCCCAGGAACCTACTTTGAGTGGCCAGAACCTCCTGAAAAGGAAGCTTCCAGGACACTGCCAAAGGGATTGTGGGAACAATGCTAAAAATCAGTTAATGTGGCCATGCAGTCACTGATCCTTAGCTCAGTTCAGACACTTGTGAATTCTGCAGTGTAGATGAGCCCTTTGGAGAGCTTCATACATTAAGAGAATCCATTACTTTTTTGGTGATTTATTTTATAATGGCTCATTTACATGCACTAAGAAACGGTATTTTTATACTAGTTAGAAAGGCACAGATTGCCTCTCTGCAGTCATACAGGTTTTCAATTTTAGACAAGATCTTTAAAAAATTGACAGTATTATGAACTTCCAAGAGGCTTTTCAAAATCACTTAGGTTTTTAAAATCTATTACAGTTATTTTTTCTGTCATATTCCAAAGGTTTATATTTTTGGACTCATGGTACTAACAAATCCTGTTATATATGTTGAGCAATATGAAAAATAGGGCACTAATGTTTTAAAGTCTCTAAAACATTTCTCAAATTGACTGTAAAATGTGGCATTTCCACAATACATGATTGTTTGGCAGGATATAAAAGCCTACTGGTTCTCATTTGGGTGATTTGCATAACTTGTTCATGGCATCATTTGTAAATATTATGCCCATCTCGAGCTGCCAATGATAAAAAGAGTAAGATTGCTTTTGCCAAAGCATGTCATAATATAGATGAGGAAAAAACCCTTCCTGTCTAAAAAGAAGGAAGTTATACAAAGCGAGTTAAAATTTTATACTGCATTAATCTCAGAAATCACTTTTCATGTCTGTTAGAGAGAATAAAAGTGAAAAAAAAAATTCCTTTTGCTGTGCAAAGTGGTTCTACAAGCACTGGGCAGGCCAAGGAGCAGTGGTTGCTCCTGAGGAGGCATTTGCTGAGGGTGGGGTTCATACCAGCACCCAGAGAGCCCCTTTGCCTGTGCATCACAGAGGCTGGGCTGGGCTGAGAACCTGGTTCTGGCTCCCCGGGCTCACTGAGGGTGAGCACAGAGTGAACAATTCTGTTTCAGGCACACACATGACAATTCAGTTTGCCCACTGACCTGTGCTGACTCCTCGGTCCTAACAAAACCAAACCACTGCAACAAATCTATTTCACCCAAAGAGACTCAATACAGAGGGAAAGCTCATTTTACTTAGCAAGGCAGGGCAACTTCCACACAATCATTTTAGAGCTTGATTTAATATTCATGGCTGTTCTAGAAAGTGGCAATTTTGACTGATGTTACAGAGTTGCCTGTGCTTGCTTAGGAAGGGCCCTTTGAGAGATGTTGTATTTCTTGTGGATGAAGGCTGTGGGGAAATGATGCTGTCTGTCTTTGGAGGCTCTGTCATTGTCACCAAACAGATGGATTTCTGGAAAGCACATGTATTTGTTTGTTTGCCTTCACAACCAAGAATATGTCACTGTGGCTGTTTCGTGACCACCCTGATAAAGAGCTCAGATGAGTATTTTTGTCTCTGAACTTATTTAGTGGGAGGGAAGAAGAATAATTGGGATGCAGAGGGTTACCATGTCTGTTCTGTTTCTCAGAGTTTCAAACTCACTGTTGCCAGCCGTGCCAACATTCTTGTGCTAATTTTTATGCAATTAGTTGAACATGCCTTCATGCTGTAAACTTTAAGGTCACACACCTGAGAGTTGGTGACATCTGTAGGTGTGAAGGTACCACTGTAACAAGGCACCATTCACACATGATCTGTAGCTGAGCTCTGAAGTTCCCATTGTGCTGCTGAGCAGGAATGGTAATACACTGCTCAGCCCCTCTAAACCTGACAGCTGGCCTAAGTGAAGTGTTTGTCTCCTCCACAAAGGCCACAACACAGCAAATATCTCAAAAAGGTGCTCTGGCTTCTGAAATCAGTGAAATTTAATGGTTTGCTTTGGATACTGCTTTCCCCCCACACCTTGTGTTTTTCTACTTCCTAAATTTAACAAAATACCAATAAATGTTTTTTTTCAATCAGACCTCAAAGCAGGAAAAAGAGATTGTAAGCCAGCAGCCAAGGCAAAGGAATCCCCAGGGAAAGATCTTGGTGTTATTTCCTGCCATGAATCTTTGCCTGCCAGGTTGAATTTGGGAAAAGAGATAGGAAAGAGTGAGTTTGTCTTTATCATGAAAGACAAAAAACACTAATTACATCTCTCAGGTGATACATACTCTACTGCTTTAGTATAGAGATGCCAGTAATAACCTCAGGAATAGGACAGTGCTGGCACTTTAGAAGATACAGCAAATGAAAAGTATTACAGATTGTGTTCCTCCCATCTCAGCTGCAACGAGATTCAAATACAATTTCAAGCCCTTAAAGCCACAGTGTTTTGCCAAAGTGAGATTGGAAATGCTTCTAGGAACATAATGCTGGATATACCTTTCTTATTTGCTACACAGCAAGATTAACTCAGGTAATGAATTTATACTGATGAGTGGAGTTCAAGGTTAGGGATTTTTGAAAGCAATCTCACTATCTGGGCAATAAAGCTTGGAAGTACGTAAAAAAATCTACTTTTTAAATAAGTGTTCTAATCAATAATGCCACACTGGAGTGTAGAAGGTGCAATTAACTTTTCAACCTGTCTCTTGGAGCTCTGTATGGCTGATTTTTAGGTCAAGCAAAGCTTTTCTTTAAAAGCTGTGGAGAAGACGAGGCTTGGTTTGTGAGAGTATGAAATAAGGCAAGATAAGGATTTGTATTTTAGAATTTGCTCTGAATTCAAGTTCTTGGTCTGCTGATCTTAAAGAGAAAATTGAACCCAAGACTCTCACCTTAAATACCAGAAGCTGGTTATTCAGGATGTTGATCCAGCTCTCTAGGTTTAATCAGAATCAGATCCACAAAATTATTCTTAAAAGTCTTCCCACAAACACTTTGCTTTGACAAGCCCATATTCTTAATGAAAAAGCAGGGTATAAAAATGCTTCTGAATACTGTCTCACTAGATTATACAAATAAAGTTACTTCATGATCCCTACTTAATTACTGCTATACATGCAGATCAGCACTGGGTCCAGAAGACTCACAGAACAGAATTAAAAATAGACGAGGGAATAAGCAGCTAAAGTTAAATAAATAAGCAGCTCTGTTAAGGGAACTTGAATAAAACCAAGCAGCAGAAAAGCATGGAACCAGCAGTGCCACAGCACTGTCTGTGCTGTGCCTGTCTGACCTGGCTCAACAGAACATGAGAGGCCACTGCTCATGCACAGCAGCAGCCACACAGAGCAGAGGTGATCCCAGGCATGGGTCTGTCCCAAAGGACACCTTCTGTGTGCTCAGCTGAAAGCTTCTCCTTCACACACTGAGCCTCAGTTGGGATTAGTCCTTCATCAGGCTTGGGAATGGGACCCAGCAGCACAAAGCAACACCAACCTGAACCTTCTCCAGCAGCTCGGGAGGGTGCAGCTTTCAGGAGAGCACTGAAACTTGTCACAGAGGCTCTGGAAAGAAAGACCTAAAAGAACCAGTCCCTGACAGCAAAGCCTCTGCATGTAGGTGCAAAGCCTGAGCTTGAACCACAACCAAATGCCAAGATTATCCACGGGGCTTGGCTGGATACGTGGCGAGATAAAAGAGAGCAAAGCCAGCTGAAGCTGTTGGTGACCTGGACTGGCTGACAGCACACAGCATCCACCTAGTAAACAATTTCATGCCACAGAAATGAAGGATCAATATTCAGTAAAACTTGAAAAAATCTGGAGCTCATAGTGGTTAGCAGGCATTGCAGTGGCATACACCCATACCCTAAAAAGACCCAGAACACCACTCTCTGCACAGTTTCTTCCCAGCAAAACTTACCCTAACAGGCAGCTGGGAACAGACCCACCCCCAGCGTTAAGGTGCCCAGTTTGCTGGGGGCTGCCCTTGTAACTCAGTGTCCATGACATGAAAAACAAGGCTGGCCAGGTGGAATGAGTGATGAGATGATCATGGCTCCAGCACAGACCCACAGTCCTGTGTCTGAGAGAGATTGAAAGCACCTTGAGCCATTCCCAGGGTTCCAGTGTGGACTTTTTGTTCAACTAAATCTCCCTCTGCACCAAGGCTTAGGTAGAAAGGCAGCAGCTGGAAATCAATAGATGGGACCAGCAGCAGGAGGAAGATAAACATAAATTGCACCTGCAGAAAGATAGTGATGTGCATGTGTTAATCCTCCTCCAGTATATAAATCTGGGAGCTATTGCAATTATCATGCTGAGCAGGAAAACCAAAAAAATCTAATGGCAGAAGCAGCTTGAGAATCTGCTACGTGCTCCAACAGGATTTTTTTAAGGAGTCCCTCACTTTCATTTCATTCTTTCTGAATGCAGAATAGTTTCTGTTCATTTAAACTCCACTGGACAGAATGGAACCTTAAATTAAGGGAGGAGAAAGAAGCATAGCATCACAGCTGATGCCCTCCCATTTTAAATCAGCTGCAAACACTATTTTTGTAATGCTTCTCAGTGCTCACTAACCTTTGGGCTGACTGAGGGACCCCATGAATTGGTGAGCTGTGCTGTGCAGGAAAGGAGAGGGATTAATTCTTTGAGCAGGACTGGGATTCCCTGCAGGTCTGTCATGACAGGGCATCTCAAAGCCCTGTGCACAACACTGTTGAAGGACAACACAATTTGATTTTTCTTTTTTTAAGAATTTCCTTCTTACCATCAAAATAGTTTGAAACAACAAAAGAAACTATAAACATGTGAAAACCAGGCCAGAAGGTCTGATTTCAGTACAGCAGTAGTTGCTACCCTGACAGTTGTAACACTACAGGTTATATTTTTATTATATTTGATTTTTCTATTCTTAAAGGACTGACCAGAAAATAAACCTTGACACAGCCAAAATTGGATGGTACTAATGAAGCACCCAAGAGGACACCACGCTGCTCCTTGGTGTGAGCAGCAAATGACTGGTAATTAAATAGCTGTCAGTGGGGGGTGCCCGATGTGTTTTTATTAACTTTTTGTGTCTGTTGCATACATGCTCCTGAGTGACCAGCTAAGGTAGGTTACATGGCATTTGAAGCTGGATTTCCTGAGGTGAAAACCTAATAACCTGCCAGAGCACAGCACTAGAAGTGCTTTGACCTGCCTGTTTTCTCGTGGTGGGGGCACAATTAATTTCTGGTCTGGAAGGGCTGACTGACATTTACAGGCAGCACAGACACCTGCTTTAGAGCAGGGATTTCTTTCTGTTCCTATAAAGTACAATACACAGTTCAGCTAATATCAGAGAAATAAGGTCTATAGAAAAGGTTGCAGCTGCTTAGTGGTCTCGAGATTTTTTTTTCTTTGATAGCAGAAAACGAACGTACCTGGTACAAAAAGGGTTTGGTTTGGGGATTTTCTCAAGTGAGTGTGTTGTGCCGTACAAATAAGTTTTACAGATAAATGCCATAATATTTTACACTGAAATCCAGAGATTAACTGAGCCCAGCCTGTAGGATGCACAGTTAAGGAGTGAATATTTAAACCAAAATCTTGTATTTTCGTTTTGTTTTATTACTGCTTAGCAGAAGGCATAGAATGATCCAAGAGAACAAAATGGGCACACACTCTTTAAAAGACTTTAAGCTGTTAAGCAACCTGATTTGAAGAGAAGATTGCAGAAGACAGGCTGCCTTTTAAATGAAAATACCAAATATTAACACAGTGGCAAGTAAGAAGAGATTTTGATGATATGCCAAATATTCTCAACATGAATCCCAGAACAGCCTGGGTTGGAAGGGATCTTTTGAGACCCTGCAGTTCTGACCCCCTACCACAGGCAGGGACACCTTTCACCAGACCAGGTTGCTGAAACAACAGCACTTGTGGCACTCAAAGTAACACTTGATGAATAAGGACTTGTAACCCCTCCAGGAACAGGACCAGAAACACAGGCAGGGGTGACACACGTCAGGAATCCCATGAACACTGTGCAAGTTTTGCTGTGTTCTGTTAGAAATGTCAAAGGGAATATTCAGCACATGGTCCTTGACACAAATGCTCTACTGATATCCTGCTTTTCCAACAAAAAGAGAAAAATACAAAGCACCTTAAATTCAGGGTTTGTCAGTACTTCTCCAAGGAATGCCAAACTAGGTTTGTTCTTTATTGTGAGATGGGACACAGCTTCCATCTGTGTGATGTTTTCATGGAATGAAGGGGTGGTTTTGCCCAGGTCCTGCTGCTGTGGCATCACTGGAGAGTGGCTGATGCTGTGAAGGATTGCCCTTGAGGAGTGGGCAGCTCTTTGGGAAGTCCTTTATACACAATACATTGCACTGTGCCACTTAAAAATCTAATATTCCACTAGTAAGCTGCCACATTTTCAACAAGTCCTTGGAGAAATGCAGGAATCCTATCAGAACTGCAGCCTTATCACTCCTTGGAAATCTTCTGATGTGCGGGTACAGAGGCCATGCCTTATACTGAAAATAAGATCAGACATTTCCTTTGCCTGACAGCCAACTGTGCTTAATGGGATTCTAATTTAATCAGAGTACAGAACAGGGCAGATGTAACGCTGGTAAATTATAACAGGGATCAACGTGCAGCAGTAGTGTGGGTAGGGCTTGCCTTGGAGAGACAGCTGCAGGGGAAACTACAAGTGCCTAGGAAGGACTTTGCATTCAGTCGTGGATCAGTCCCACAGCAGAACAAATGGAAGCACACCTGGATTCTAAAACTGCTCTGCATGTTCCTATGTACTGTACTCTGTCCAGCCCTACCTGAACAGTCACATCATTTCTCAAAGGAGGCTGAGTTGTTTCAAACAGGACCGTAAGTGCACCTACATTTTTTAAAGCAGACTAAGCTAAGAACACACAGCAGAGAGAAAATGTGAGACTAGAACTCATCCAAAGCCTTATTTTTTTGCTTCCCAGCTACTGTTTGCTCACTGAACATGAGTTTCTCCTGCTTGCAAGGCTTGGATGCATGGACATCCCCTTTATGCACCCCTAAAAGCAGCCCAAGGTGTTTCATAAGGGTTGCTCTACGCCTTCCACCACGTAAACCCTCTCCTGGAACTGATGCTTCAGGCAGGCAAGAAGGATAAACTGGAAGAAGATCCTTGCCACCACTGGCCTCCTTGCCACAAGAGGTTGTAAATGCAAGAATAAAGGCATGCACAACTTCCTGGGCAGATTAACGGGAGAAAGGCATAAAACAGGCACAATCACTGGTTTGGGAATTACACTGCAGATGACTGCAGACTGGGAGGTATTTTGGGTAGGATCACCGCATGCTTGCCCTGTCTCTGTGCTGTTCACAGCATTTGCTGCAGGCCAGAGACAGATTATTGGAGTAAATGGAGTATTTTCCTGACTTGATGGCTTATTATTTTCTGCAGGGATGGTAAATGTCCCTGTCCAAAGATCTCGGTGCTTTACAGTAAACATGTGGATGTGTTTTCCTTGCAGTGATAATTAGCTGACTCAGCTGCATAAATTAACCTCCCCAGGCAGCAAAGACAAGCTGAGTGCTGTGTGGGTACCTGAGAGGTTCAGTGCTGCCACGCTGCTCAGGGAGGTCTAGTTGTTAAACTTTAGCAAGGCATCTTTAATATATGTAAATAGGCTTTTTACAATGAGTAATGTTGCCAAATTTTCCAGATTGCTAGCACTGTCCTCCATTAAACTTGGAGGACAAATTCACAAATACATTGTTAGGGGAGGCAGCAGTAATGTTAGTAAGTGAATCTGGGGATGTTCTTAATCTTGGAAAACAAAGAAAGGATATTCTTGCTTCTTAGCAAGGTCAATGTTATATATTGTCAAACTGCTAGAAACAGTCCATGGTATTGTTTTAGCAGATTTAGTCAGAATACACAAAATTAAGTAAATCCCCAAAGAACACTATCATAAGAGTTACAAGAAAATATTCCTCATAGTAAAACTGAAATTATGTTACTTACGGGATAATGCAAGTGATCCAAGTCCAAATTTCTCTCAAAATAAATTTTTAAGTATCAAATATTGCAAAGACACACTTAGACCTGCCACAAAAAGAAGAAAATGTTAAAATTGCCACATTGCTAATGTAATTTATTCTAATCTGGAGACAAAATCTTCAACCATCTTAAACATGTGCTGTGTGACTTCACAGGGCAGAGTTAAATTTCTTTAAATGCTAGAATTATGTATCTGAGAAGCCATCCTATATGGTCGCTTCCCTTCAATTTCAAGTTGGTGAAAGATAAAAATGTAGAAGAAACTTGTCTGTGGCAGTGTAGATATTTGAATGGATGAAGCACTTTCAGTCAGTAGTGTGTGAAGAAAGCAGTTCTAGAAAATTAATGCTATGAGCATTAGCCAAAACAGATTTTGGATCTTCTTTCAACACTCCATTCATCTTTCTTAATCTATTTCATATTTTATTCATGATTTGAATTCAACCACAATACTTACCTAAATTGGAATGTTGCTAACAGACCTTTTAAAAATCCTCATGAACTCTTTTTCAAGGTGGTATCAAGGAACACATTATTGAAAAATAGCTATTCTATAATCCTTGGGAAAGCTATTTAATAACTGCAGTAACACACTGAAATGTAATAACACACCCTATTGATCTGATTATCACCAGACAAACACACTCCTTGGCTGGCTGAATGTGCCAGGCATAATGCACACACTGCAAGGAACCCGGTCTGAGTGCTCTTTGTGAACATTACCTCAGAGGCTGTAATGGGACAAGTCTCCTTCAGTGATTGCAAAATTACCTCCCTCTGGAACCTTTCATGAGCAGCAACAACAGGACAACCTTGTCTGAGCACCAGAACTGTCCCATTCAGGATACCTTTCACTTCAAATAAATGCTGGTCAACAAACTGCCTACAATTCAAGCTGGGCTACATCGTGGTAGAGGACTGAATTTCTGGTTTGAGGATCTCTCATGCAGTAGTTAGGTAGGCAAAGTATTGTGGGATGGCAGAGCTGGAGGACCACCAAAGTCCACAGTGCAGAAGTGCCCACTAGAAACACCCCATGACAGGCAGGTAACTCATTCCTGCTGCAGAACCTGCAGCCCTGCTCTCCACAGAGAGCTGGTGAGAGACAAGGCCTTCAAGAAAGATCATGCTGATGCAAATACTTCATGGAGAGGAACCTTATACTGAGTGTGAACAAAAACTTCTACCTGACAAGTCAAAAGTCTGGTCTAGCCATATTCTTAACCCCACTGACCAGGGGATGCCAGGGGTGGGCTGGTCCCAAGGAAGGAGTTTGGCAGAGTCCTCACAGCAGACAGTTGTGTCAGCACAGAGTGATGGGCTTTGCTTTTACAGCTACCAGTAAAGAAAGAAATATTTGTATTCTGGCAGATTGTGGCAGCTCAGTGCTCAGGAACAATCCAGATATTGGGATGTACCAGGAGAGGAACAGGGACATCCACAATGCAGCTGAATTTTGACAGCTGTGAGCTGCTCTGGGCACCAGCCCTCTCAGGAAGGATTTACTAGAAGTGGAGAACACATGAAGATGGGCAATAATCACAGTTATGGAATGGCTTCTGCTTGTTAAATGACTTCAAATAATTGAACTAGGACTGCTGATGCTGGGGAGGATATGACTGCAGGGGGTTTGGTCACCCAGTGCACAGCTCAGCTGTGGAAGCTGCTGCTGAGCTGTTGCAGAGGCTAAATTGGATGTGAGCTCAAACACAACTAGGCAAATTAATAGAAAAAAAATTCACTAGGCAAATAAAGACATTGATACCATCTCTGACTCAGGAAAGCAGAGCTGCAGCTACTCGGGCACAGGGAGAGTATTTCCAATGCTTCTGCATCCCTGTTAATCCTCCCAGTGGACCCTGCTGTCAGTCTCCAGCTGTGACAGGTACTGGTCTGCATGGGCTTTGTGTTACCTGTTCTGTCTGGTTTTATGTTCTCCCTGCAGCCTTTCTGCATAAAGCTCTACAGTCACATGCAGAAATATGCCTTTACCCAGTTGCTTTACACCTGAGGAGTGGCAGAAAACCCAACCACCAGGGAGGAAACTTCCCCCAGGCCCCTTGGCTGTACGTCAAAATGCTGATCCTCTTCCCTGCTCCAAAACCTGACAGCCTAGAGCCACACCAGGGGCAGGCTGGTGTGTGCACCCAATTTCCCCAGAAGAGCCCAGCAGTGCCTGCTGCACCTGCTGGAGCCCAGCATTCCAGCCCCTGACAGAGAGCAGCACGCCTGAGCCCAGCAGAGGGGAGTGAGGTTCAGGCAGCTGCAGCATTTGGGCTGGTGTTCTGAATCTCTCTTTCCAATGTGCACAGCAAACCTGCAATTTCTGTGGTAGCCATGGAAACTGAGGTACTGGAGCACAATGAAGCACATGTGTGAACGCTGTTGCCACCACTGAGCGTGCATCACTCAGCTCTCCTCGACAGCAAGGGCAAGCAGCATACCTGAGCAATCACAGCCTGGCTGTGGGCACTGCCTCTGCACCAGCCTGAACAGGTACCTCAGCTCAGCAGCTCTGCTGTGGGACCAGGGGGGAGGATACCTGCTGGAAGGCAAGGCCTGTGTCAAGGAAAACAACCCTGTCCATTCCAGAAGAAAAGAAAAACAAGGAATGGTTGGGAAGAAATGCTCCCTGGTGAGCTGTACAAAAAAGATAGAAATCTGCCTTGTTTTGTCTCCCTTCACATTGCTAGTAATCTCAACACCCCTAAACATTTGGGTAGTTGGTTTCTCAGTCAGTGAACTACAGAAGTCAATGGAGTCGTTTCACCTGGAGTGACAATCAAAAAATATACCCCTGCCAATCAATTTTCTGGTGAAAGAAGTGTCTAGCAGCTGGTGAAGGATCCTCACTCAATTTGCAGCATAAAGCTGTAAAGAACTGCAAACTAGGGAGGCTCATACTGTAAAATAAAAAAAACCCCTAAACAAGATTTCCTTCAGACAAGGTCCCTATAGATCAGTCTGTAGGCCTTCTGCTCAACCACTGTTATATAGGCCAGTGTTGTAATTCTGCCCAGACTCATCAGGTGTGTTGGTTTGAGTGGGCTGTGCTGCTTAGGATTTTAAATTTACACAGATCAGGTCAGTCTGGCCAAAGGGATTTGAGGCAGACCTCTAAATGGAGATGGTGACTTCTCAGGGTGGTTTACACCAAGGAACTTGAGCTGTACAGTCTGGATAAGAATTTCAACAGGGAACAAACACTGACAACCCTTCAAACAAGTTAGAGTAAAGCAAAAGAGCCCCCAACCTGTATTGTTTAAACACTGAGGCTGTGTACAGGGAAGTGACAAAGGGGCTTAAAAACAGGGCAAAGCACAGAAGATTCCTTATAATTTCCAGCAGTTGCTTGGCTTGGACCTGTAGGCAAGCTGACACAGAAGGTGTCTGACAGAGGGTGATGCAGACTGAAATGCTGCTGGTTGAGCAGAGAGGTGAGCAGGGAGCCGGCTCAAGGGTCAGCCCAGCACAGGCAGCTGTGCTCAGCACCCCCAGCCTGCAGCACCTGCTCTCAAACACAGCAAGTAAGATTTCTAACATGAAGAGGTTCTAAACATTCATCAGGTGGAAGCTGAACACCGTGGTGGGGATGCCATGTGCTTGGCAAGGAACCCCTGCATCGTAACTCCTAATTAGGGACCCCTGAATTCACCCTTTTAATGGGTACAAGCCTTGTTACCTACTTAAATCCTAAAGATCAAAACATAAGAAAGAAACTGCTACGTGCTCTGTTTTCATTTTTACCTTTGAAAAGGAAAGATCTCTGCCACCACTGCCCGCCTGTAAAATCTAAATCCGGGAGTCTGGATGTGACATTTTCTCAAGCAGTGTCACTGCCCTCTGTATCTGTTCTCTAGCCAGTATGTATCTGTGCATTAACTGGACCTACACCTGGGTGTGAGGTGAGGGCAGAGAAGAATGGGTTCCATTTCATGGTTTTTTGTACTTTGGGCTCCCTAACTAGTTCACAGACACCTCACAGGGTATCAGCCTCACCAGTTGCCTGGTATCTGCAGCTTAAGAGAGCAAGCACTGTGTAATTTGGGATGCCAGATTTGCAAACACAACAGCTCTGTGGCTGGATGGTCTCCCCAGCCCAGCCTGCTGTGTTGGCTCCTGAAGGGGCCTGACTGGAGATTAATTTCACAGCCTTACAGAAA
The DNA here is from genome assembly GCA_013398275.1 of Promerops cafer. Lineage (NCBI taxonomy): Eukaryota > Metazoa > Chordata > Aves > Passeriformes > Nectariniidae > Promerops > Promerops cafer. Next base: position 382,390 of record VZSE01000989.1, on the reverse strand, counting down.
TGGTAAACTGGACACCAGGAGAGGAGGATGGATTACATGCACGAAATATCACAGTATTTCATATGGGATCCTCTAAGTCACAACAGACTCCTCCAAACAACTTTACTTCTGCCAATACTAATATCCCTAAACAATGCACAATTTCAGAATTAAGCCAAGATTTAAGTTCATAAAAATAACTGAAGTGTTACTTATGTTCCAAATTCTGTTCACTTTACTTCTACCTTTCTTCCTCTCAAAACTCATTTAGCTGAACTTTTATGTCCCTGAGTGCACCATTCGCAATTTTTAGGAGGTTGTAGATTGTCCCATTTCCCCAGAAGCACTTTCCCCACGAGCCCCTGTTCCCTGTCTCTGGCATTTCCAGAGACATGTAATATAAAACCACAGCAGAGAGGAGCAAAGCATTGCCATGGGTTACAAAAGAGACACTGAAATTGGATGAGCCAAACTCTCAGCTCTGCCAAAGGGACAAGGCTCTACAGGAAAAACTACAGTAAATATTCCCTGGCAGTTGAGGAAGAAAAATGGGCATTTAGTTCACTGGTCACTGCAGAGCAGCAGAGGGAAGAATCACAGGTTAATTCTGCTCTGAACTTCAAAGTCACAGAACCAAAAGAGATCATGGATCCCTTGTTAATCTTCTTTACAGCTTCAACGCCGTGGGGCTGTGGCAGGAGGGATGTGCTTATTGATAGCCAGGTTACTCAGAAGAGCAGTGGTGGGAGGAAATGATATGAAAACAAGCTCCTAATTGCTGTTCCTTTTCTGCTGAGGATCATGCAGTGCTCATGGGCAAATTAAAGTTCAGATTTTAGCAAATGCACAGCCCCATTTCAAGTGCCCCATAATTTCTAAAGTGGAATAAATAATTTCCAGTGAATAACTTGGTTGCATTCTGCCTATGAAGCTCATACAGATCACTGTCCTCAAATTATTCCTGGTCAATTAAACTTCACAAGTTCGACTTTACAAGCTGTGAATATTTGAAATTTGAGCTGCTGCTCGGGGGTGATATTGATTCTCTCCTCTCTTTGGTTGAGTGCACAAGCTTGTCTATGACCACTTACATTTAACAACTGCAAATTCATCTTTTGCAAATACACAGGTGTAACTGAAATTTGTTTCCTTCATAAAATTTGGCTACTAAAATTCAATTACTGAAGTTAGGGCTTAATTTGATTGTAATTTTGTGTTACAGAAGCACCTAGAGTCAAGTCCAGCCAAGGTTAAGATACTCTGGGTACTACTAAAGCAGTCTGTGTCTTGCAAATAAATGTCCTAGAGCTGCATAAACATTTTAGAAATGGCAATACGTTTATACACAAAAGAAATCTTAGAAATTTGGGGTAGTTGCATTTCTTCATATATTTTATGGCTACTGAATAGTCACAGAACAATTTTGCATACCTTGGGAGACTAATAAATTACAGCATACAACACAAACTCTCTACACAGAAATCTGTTACGTAGTTTTCAGTACTAATTCAAGCCTCTGCTTAAGCAGTCTCAGCCTTCACAAATGAGAACAATATTTTGTTATTTTAGGTAACCAATCAGGCATTTTAAACAGAAAATATGAGAACTGCAGTTGACCAGACTGAAATATTCAGAGAGTACTTTTGTAGTGAGGCTGCAAAAGTGAGAAGCAGATGAGCTAAGGGAAGTGGGAAAGCAGCCCACGTGGCATCAGCAGTACCTGGCTGCAGCATGAGGATGTCCTGGGCTTGTGGCCAGCAGGCTGGAGCTGCAGCACCTCAGGAAAGCACGGAGCTGCTACAAGGTCAGGTGAGCAGCTAAGCAGGGGTTTCCTTCTGGCAGACACTAAGACACAGCTCCTGTTCCATCTCTTGTTGTCTCAGCTGAAGGCAGGAGGTTTGCAGGGTCCCTGCTGGGTTCTCTGGAAGAAGGGTCCCCCTCTGGCACCAAGGCAGGGATGCAGATGCAGCCAGGAGGGATGAGCAGTCCAGGCTGTCACTCCTTGGTTACCACTGGAGTGTTCCTCAGTCTGGACGTTTCTGGGTTTGGAGACAAATTTGAAATGGCATCATGTACAATGGGAATGTAAGCATGTTTTCTTTGGCATGTTTTCTTTGTTATACCCTTTCTCTAGACACAAAGCTTCAGTCTTTGTAAACCCCACCTTGTTTTTTCAAAATTAAGAATTTTGGAGTTACTGAATGCAGCTGTTTCTGTCCTTCTCAGCTTTCTAAATGCCCTCAGAAATTTGCCACTTGGACAGACTACTTAATACGGACAGTTTATAAGCTTAAAAATGTGATTTTGAGAGGGGCAAACACTGAGTTTTCGACAAAGAAATGGAGTTGGAAGAGTGTGAAATGCTTGTATTTTCTTTATTTAGTTTCCTTCACTAGATGGTGAATGGAAGAGGCAAACAGGCCTGGAGATACACCAGGAAAGAGATCTCTTTAAACAACAGGGTGTTTTTGCTTGCTCAAGTGGCAGTTCAGTCATCATGCACTTGAGAGACATTTTAGAGCACTGAGACCTGACTTATTGGGAAAACAAAGCAAGAAGGAATCCAGTGATGCACACAGGATACAGGATATGGCTGTAGCAACTGGACTCTACAATTTGCTGGCCAAAACAGCTTCCCTGTCACATGGTTTGGAGCCCATCTGGCCAGTGCTGATGCCCAAGCCCCAGACAGTCCCTGCAGAAGGGGACTCCTGACCCAGCAGTGCTGTGCTGCTCTCCTGTTCCCCAGTGCCCACCTGGTGGGACCTGTCCTCACACAGCCCCATGACCCCACTCCCATCTCTTCTGATTAAATTCACCAGATAGCCAAAACTCTTCTGCCTTTGAAAGTTATTGCCTCCCAATAACCTAACAGAAGAAACATCTGGCAACCTTTAGAAGTTCAGATATGTCCTGTTTGATTTACTGCATGAAGGGAAGAGGATCAGGACTGAGAGATTGGAAAGAAATACATGGATCAAACTTGACAACTGCAAAGCTCTGCTACTAACACCATATCTGAGCAGCTCTGGTGGCTCTAAATTAATGAGATTATTATAAATTTTGTATTCATTAGCATCTCCTCTCTCTGTTTCTCCAAGGTACATAGGCCACTGCTCAGCACTCCTTGGCTGATATACAAAAACTAAGCAGCTCCTTTGCTGTACAAAATCATCCACGTGCATTTAATGCCACAGCCAAAGTTCTGGATCCTGGCCTCTGCAGAGACTGAGCACAACGGGTTTATGGGAATGGTGGCCCTGTCACAAGCAAGACACCACCTCAGAAGTGCTCCCTGAACCTGATCTGGAGGGTGAGCCCTTGACAGTGCAGCTGCACAGGAGATTTCTGCAGAAAAAGGCTTTCTGCTGCTGTTTGAGAACTGGATTAGGAACCACTAGGCCATACAATCCTGTGTGCACACACCTCTGCTGGAAATACAGGCTGGGTTTCAAATACAAGGTTCTGTAGTTAGTGAAACCCTCTGTCTTTACCTCCTGATTTATTTTAATGATTTTTAATACTTGTTAGTAAGGGAAGCTTTACCAAAAATTTGAGCCTTTAGTATTTTATCACTTTTCCCTAAATTAACTTGTTATTCAGATTCAGTCAGCCCTGCAGCTATCACACACTCTGAAAGCCCATAAAGTCTTGCACAGGTTCCCACAAATGTGGTCTTTGTGATGTTTCCCCCTCCTCTGTCATGATACTGAAGGTGCTCAGCTTTTAAATATTTTCCCCGTTTGGTTTGGGAGTTGTCAAGTTACCCTCCCGACTGCTTCATTCTTACTTGCTTTGTTTTTTAGTTTCCCACTTGAATGAGAAGCTTTTGCACATACCAATGCAAGGAATATAGATAGGAAAAGTAGTTATACTTGAATTTTAAAAATATAGTACATTGCCTGCAGTGGAGCTGCTGTTTGAGCATAGCTGGGTTTGCAAAGCCAGCTGGCAAGATGCCAGCAGATGCTCCATCTTCACACCTGAGCAGGAAAATGCTTTACTCAGAGATTCCCAGCTAAATTCCCAGCTTGAAGGACTCTCTTCCCTCTTGAATTCAAGTACAGTCTTCTAGTCTGCACTGTAGCAGATAGTGGTATTTGTTGTCATCAGGGTTAAAATATTCCTGGATATTTTCCGAATTCATAAGCAGATTTTTTTTTTCCTAATGTGAGGAACAAATAAAGCTGCTAATACCCATTCTCTAAACCACAGCAGCAGAGCTTTGGAAATAATCTGAGCAGCAATAAGGTTGGCAAGAGCAGTGGCTTTGCTGTGTTCATAGGTGAACAGTTCTCATGAGTGGTAGAGATTCAGTTAAGAGAAAGCCTGACCTGGCATGAGCTAAGTAGAGCTCACATATCTCAGAAACTGAAATCACACCCTATTTTTGTACAAAAAGTAATTAGCTTCTGGTACCTTCATTTTCAAATCCTGAGTTTGGAACCCCTGTGGGCCCAATATTGAAGTGCTGAGCAACAGCCCATAGAAAAATCACTTCATTCTGTCATAGGTTGGGAACTCAAAGAGATATTTTGGAGAAGCTAAACAATAAAGACATAGCAGTCATTAGACCAAGTGGACATTATTCTAGCTGAGACATCAGCTGATGCCTTTCTCCCCATGAAGAGTGAGCAATTTTATTTAAGTGCACCATGAAGAGAGAGATTCCCTGTAACTGGAAGAAAGAGGGTTGGATTTTGTTACACTGGGATAAGTCTAAGAGGAACTCCTCTCAATTCACCAAATAAACTTTAGCCAGAGATTAAACCTGAAACAGGAGATGTGGCAGATGGTGGTGCTCATGGAGTAACATGGTCCTATTTACATTTTCTCCCACTGAAAGGAAGCATTCAACAATTTTAAAAAAGAAGGCTCCTGGCAATGGATTTGGAAACTTCTTAGAATAATCCATTTAATACAGGAGAAACAGAGGAATTCTTTCCAAACTGGGATTTGACATTTACACTAGCAAGAATAATATCTCTAATAGTACTGGGGAGTTTGAAGACACAAGATCTGTTAATATTTCCATTTCAGTACACAAACTTGTCATCAACTGGGGGTAAAGAAATCACACCACACTTAATTAAACAAATTAGGGAAAGGGTACAAGTGGAAAGAGAAAAGGGGAAGGGACAGGGAATGAATCATTCTTCTTTTCCTTGAGTCCATCCATCACTGGTTGCAGTTAGCAACAAAAAATCAAATTAGTTGCACCAGTGGTCTGTTCAGACCTGACAATTTCTGTATTTCTAGTTTAAATTAGAGTAGAATCAATGGAAGTTTTACAAAGATAAGTTAAAGGCAAAGCTTACAAGGCACAGTGTTCAATCTGCCTAGCAAGACAAGGTTGAGCCTTACAGGAGTCATTAAGGTTAATGCAATCTATACTGATGTGATGGGGAGATGCTCTGTTTCCATTACACCAGAAAGCAGCTCTGATTCACTGTGCTTAGAGCTAATTGACAGTTTCCAAATCACATGGCAGTAATTGTTTACAGTTGTAGAAAGGGAGTATATTGTTTTCACTGCTGGTTTACTTGATACATTTATCCACTTAATCCCTCTCACTTAATTTTCTTTGATAGGTGGAAATAAAAAATAATTTAATTGTAGTATCCTTTGACACTTACTTTTCAGCTAAGAAGCTGGTTTGTTTTTCAACCAGGAATTCAGGTCAGGGGAAGAGCTTGAGCACAGCTGCCTCTTCCTTCTGAGAATGATCAGCCAGCTCACCCAGCCCTTTGATTTAGTTTGTACAAATCAAAAGCATGTTCAGAAAACTGAAAGATGCATTCAGAGCACCACAAGCTTTCTCACTTTACAAAACCACAGTGCACACTCAGCCTCCTGCACATCTGACTCATCTCTACCTCCTCGTCCTGCTCTTCAGACCCCTGCTCACAGCAGCCTGTTTGGTGTGCTCCCATCTCTGCTCTCCTTGGAGGAAGGCTGGTGCTGCACTGCTGAGCTTTAGAAGACCCTGTACACACAGAAAAAGCCCTTCAGAGCAGCTCTTCAAGCAAGGACAGGCTGGCGGGGCACCTGGAGGAGGTGGTGGGTGAAAAGCACCCAGCAGAGGTAGCCCCAAGCCCCCGTGGCTGAGGCTGGTGAGAGAAGATGCCAGGAACGAGCCCAGCAGCCATGGGGAGTGGGGCCTTGGTGCAGCCACTCTGTGCATGGCAGGGCAGCAGCTCCAGGAGCACACAGGCCAGTGCTGCTCAGGAGGGCTCTGACAAACTTCACACCCAGCAGTTTGAAACCATTCTCCAGCCAGAGCTGGCTCTGCAAGGGCCCTGCTCCACAGAGGTTTGCCAACGTGATCTGGAGATCCTGCTGACAGCCCTTCCTTGCTGAGGGATTGCCTCATCAGGGCAGCCTGTTCCAGGGCCTTCCACAGGGACACACACCTAATGAAGTGCATTTTCTGCAAGGGGAGCACAGGGCAGGCATTCACCTCCAGGACAAATGGTCAGGTGATTACAGAAATAAAAAACAGGGAAAAAAGAAAGGAAGGGAAGAAAGGAAGAAAAAAAAAATCTATTTATACATTAATAGCCCACGAGGCCTGGGTGACAGGGAAATAAGACTGAGCTAGTTAGGCAAGGCTGTGGTAGGTATGTGAACATCCCTAATACAGAAATGAACTTTTAAAAAATATATAGGCATTATTATCTATAGAGTCAAGTATATTTATTTATTTAGTATAAAATCAAGTTCCCCTCTGAAATATAATGAATTCTGCATGAACTAAATAAAGAGCAAACATGTTGTAAGCTCCATGAGTAACCCTGACTGCTTCATGATATGTAAAAGTGACCATTCTGACACTTGATGTCCTTTATAAACTTCAAAATGAATTCAGGAAACTTCTGCTAGTGAGGATGGCACCATGTGATGTTACCCCTGCTGAATCAGGTATTTCATGCTGTAATAAATCCCTTCCAGAGTCAGCTGTGTCTAAATTGAAAAACAAAGGTGTAAAATCAAGTGCATGCAGTCAGGTCTGTTAGGTACTACCCTATATGTCCAGGGTGAAGTATTAAGAAAACAGGAAATTGTCAGATACTCGAAGTTAAAAAATGAACACGGTACCAGGGCCCAGGCACCAAGTCCAGTGAGAGCTGCTGAAGGTGGTTGTTTGGGGGAGATATTAGACTTAATTCTACAAAAAAGGCAGCCCAGAAGGTGTTCCAGTAGCATCTGTGATGGCAGCGAAGCAGTTAAGAGAAGCAGAGCTGTAGAACAAACTTAATTCTGCTTCTAAATCTGTGAGTTAAGGTGTTGTCTGTTTGCACAAGAGGTCTCTGAAGCATCTGTACACACTTCCTCCAGCTACTGCTTTATGAATCCTGCAATTTTCTCTCCACATGAGGCTGCAGTCCTCTGTAATTCACTGTCTTTCCCTGCGTGTGCGAGTTCAGCAACTTCTCCTCTCTTAGAGTGAGTGATGGGATTTGCCAGGGAAATGCAGCACAGAATTGCTTCTTCCAAACACAGGCATTTTCTGGCTCTGTTTTAAAGCAGTAATGGAGATGGTAGCAGGCCCAAATCATTTCAGGAGTACAAAGTCAATATCTTGTGGCCACATTCCCACAGCTGCAGAGTTTGAGTGTACGTCCCTCGCCAACGCTGCCCTTTAACATTGGGGTGTTTGTCTGTTGTTTTAGGATCCCTGAATCAATGAATCTTTCAGAAGGCTGTAATGTATGAAACTTCTAAAAATGCAAACTCATTCAGTTTCAGTGCCCAGGACTGACAATAACTTCCTTCTTCTGACTATGGTTCTCACAGTCTTTTATCTGACTCACTTAGCAAAGAAGAGGGTGATTAAACACATCCTCTGCATCTCCCACCACATCACAACTCTCACCTGAGATTACTCAGTCAGGCATTAGTATGCTGCCCTGAGCAGGCAGTACTGAAAGGTATTTCACACTTTCAGGTTGCTTCTTTTTTTATATAAAGTTTTATTGTTATGTAAATGGAGCATTTGTTTTCCCTTCCCTAACACATTTTCCTTCCCGCTCCCACTTAGGTGAGTGCTGCCAATTTTATTTGTGGCTGGTTTTAGAATGTTGAAATAGCTGGTATCTGTCAGCAAAACTCCCACTGGTTTCACAAATCATTATTTGGTCTGGTTGAAATGGTGGTGGTGGGTCATAGGTTGGACTCAATGATCTCAGAGGTCTTTCCCAGCCTAATTGATTCTGTGATTTCTGTGAGATTTCAATCAGTGCTGTTCTCTGCCTTCCTAAGGTTCCAGGTAAAACCTGTACATTTACAGAAGCTTTCAGGGTCTTTGATACTGTCCTACACTAAAATACACCCATCTGGTGGCAATTAGACCTGCCAATAATTACTGGAGCTGAGTGAAATGGGAAGGTGTAAACAGAGGATTGTAACCACTTCCTCTGTTTGTCACAGCAAAGCAACACGAGTGGCAGTGCCCTCCTGTCAGGAATTAGCTGTTTCACTTGCTTTCCTGGCTGGCTGAGCCCCAGGCTCTGCTCCCAGAGCTGCAGAGGACTCCCCAACAGGATGGATCCCCACAGGAGCAGTTCCAGATGTGTTAACAGCTGTTTGCCAGTGCTGGAGATCTGGAAGTGCTGCACACAGGAGGGAAAACTGGAAATGAGATTCTTCTCATGTGTACTCTCACCATGGCTCTCCCAGTCACCAGCAAGGCTAACCTGGGCATCCTAATTTCAGATGTAAAAACAGGCCCAAATCATGATTTATTGTCAACTGAAACACAGCTTCGAGCCAACTGCTCAAAGACTGATAAAAATTCAAAAACTGAAGCCATGGCCAGACTCTTCACCTTTACTGGAGTGATTCTGTCAGGGGTTAAACAACCCTGCTGGAAAAGGAAATAGCTGCAGATTTTCACACAGTTTTGCTGGCTGCTCAGTGGTTACTGGAGCTGTCCACTGCCCAGATACAAACAAGAGGCTTTGCATGGTTCATATTCTCCCCCAATGACTTCTCTCTCTCAGGCCCAAGATTTGTTAATCCTGTGCTGCCCAGCACGTGTGAGATCTGCAGTGGCTGCTGAGCATTTCAGCAGCTCATTCTCCTCCCAAATCATGTAAAGCTTTCCAAGCTTGAGCAATTGTCAAAATTCATGTCAGGTCTGGCTGAACACAATGTGTCACATTTTCATTCTGACACCAGCAGATGCCTGGCCCTGCACACCAGCAGATGAAACAGCTTTTCTGAGTAGAGTTTCACCCTGCATTTCCACAGGTGGGGACCCAAGTTGATTCTTACAGTGCAAGTAAGTAAGTTAAGAGTCTACAGGGTGCCTCTGTTGGATTTTGCACAGCTCCAGCAGGCCCTGATGTTTAATGTTTTCACTGTCATCACCCAAAAGAACTTGTGCTGCAAATTACAGCTAATCCCATGCAAATGCAGAGTGCGTGCGTGGATCATCTCTCATGTTTGTAAGCAAAACACAGGCTGCAGGGACTTCTGTAACCTTGGGCAAAAAATGTGTGCATGAAATGCTGCACCTGCCTTTGAGAAGGCCTTGTTGGCAAAGGCCATGATCTAACTCAGCAATCTGAACTGGCCATGGTGAGCACTGTCTACCTGTGGGAGAGAGCAAAACTCCTCTTTGTGTGAAGCTCTTCCATAAATCCTCTTTGATTCCATCCTCTGGGAAGGGAATACCTCTAAGACAATTTGCTTACACTGCTCTGTCAGCAAGACTCTCCATGTGGTTATGGAAATTTCAACTTTCAATCAATACCATAGAAGTAAGACCTGCTTATCTTTGGAAAAGAAGGAACTAAAAAGCAAATCGTACTGTACTCAACTAAATAAAGGTATTTGTGTTGGATCTCATGTAAATTCCAGCAGCAACAACAAATGGGCACAGAAATATAGAAGGTGAGCTCTTTTATAATTTCTTAAGCTATTTCTAATACACTGATACTTTTGTTGACAACTTCTCTATCAGGCTGAGAAAAAGGATGACTAAAACCCCACAGGGAGAGCTGAGACAGCAGTGTTGGCACAATCTGGCTGATGAAGCTTGCAAGGATACATGATGCATCTAACACATGGTCTGTAATCCTTCCTGTGCATGTGAGGAAATTCTGAGGGGCTTTGTCCCAGCACAGCTCACCTGTGCAGCCACGAAACACAGGAAGCAGTGACTCAAACTGGCACCACTTTTAGAGAGAAAGATGTATGTACTGAAAAGACAATCAGATAATCAGTGTGAAAACTATTCCTGTAAGACTCTCAATCAATTATATCTACCCTTTTCCTCTAATCATGCTGGCCTTTATTTAAAACTCTTTCTCCCCAGAATATACAGCTTCCACACAGGATAAATACTTACCCTTCCCTGTATCCACCTTCCAAAATGCATTACACTGATTAATAAGGGGCCATTTGCCCCTCTAACCATGGAAAGAACAATTTTATAGTAGCTTTAAGCCTAAAAGACAAGTTTTGGAAAAAACCTGGAGGGTTTACACACTCCTGCAAAAAACCTTCTGTATATTTAGTGCTACCTCATGAACAGATCATCCAAACCTGAAAATGCAGGTACCTGGAGAATCTTCTCAGCCTGGAAAGCAGCAGCCACATTCTTGGAAGGCTCAGCCTCCTGCATGGTGGGCCTTGCATCAGCTTTGCTTGGGTTCACTGATGAGCTCCACTCAGGCAGGTCCCACGAGTGATGGTTATTGTTTTGTTCCTGTCTCAAGGCTGGCTGAGATTTTTCAAACAAGAAAACAATGAAAAGGACACATTTATATGCAAATACTCGCATTCTTATATACATTTACCTGTTTGTACAAAAGCAGTTGTTTCCTGCATGAAATCAAAGCCTTGTAAACAGATATTGAATATTATCATATGGAGAAGTTCTTCAAAGGGAGGCTTACAAACACAGCTGATCTCAGTTTAAATTTATACTCAACACCTAAGAGATGTTATTTTTCAGGTGGTGGTGAAAAAAAAATTCCACCTCCTTTAAACAAAAGGTTTAAACCACTCCTCATCAGAAAACCTGTACTGAAAAAACATTCAGCCTGAGTATTTTTAAACCCAAGCACTTTCATTTTGACCCTCCCTATCTAACTGAAACGTAATTCCTGTGGATTAATAGCCACCATAAATGAAAGAGTACCATATAGGTCTGCAGGGAGCTAATGCTCCATATATACTTTTTTCCCTCTCCTCTGTAGCCCTCTCTGCTTTGAACACGTTTTTGTTATTGCTCTGTGAGCCTCTGGCACCAAAGCATTGCTGTACACTTGTTCTCTGAGCTTGGCGTGGCCACGCTGATTATATTAAACTTCTTACAATTTACAAAGTGTTTGGACTCATTTGGTCTATCCATTTCTGCTGCCCAACAAAAGAACTGACGAGGATGAATCAATTTTTAAAACAAATAGAACTTGGCAGCAGAGACACAGGTTTTTGTGAATGGCAAAAGGTGCCTAATTAAGAGCTCTAGGGATGATGAGCCTTTCATTTCTCTAATGAAAAGGAGCTCTGTAGCTTCCAAGTGTTATCCAGCTCCAGCAGAATGGATCTCTTCTCCAGGGAGAAAAAGACAATTAATTTTTCATTTTCACTTAGTTACTGTTACTCTTTTTGCCTTCTGTGTGAAACTTGGGTCAAAGCTTTCAGGTGAGAGTAATTTCCAAATGCTTGAAGATGCCTGGAACAGATGTTTTCAATTTCCAGGTAGCACAGAGTGACACTTGTACAGTAAAACTTGCTCACCGTGTCCCCTACTGACTGGCTTTAAATACCTGGTATTTTTCTCAAAAATAGGCAAAAGATCCCAGTTCTTTACTGTGTGTGTTCCAGTCATAATGGCAACACCAGGGCTGGATATAAATAAACCTGATTAGCCAAGCACACTGGTTTCCCTACTCCCTTTCATGATAAAAATAGACAGAATATAAAATAAAAAGTTAATAGGCAGGGTTGCATCAACTCTTGCACCATGAGGAAACCAGCAAGGAGGTGGCTCCAGCCAACAACAAAGCTTGCTCTGAACACGGCTGCTCGTTCAATGTCCCCCAAGGGGAAAGGACAGGGTGTTTCCACATTTGATTACCCCTTGTAGGATTAAACTGGGCTTGCTTAATCCTCACCCACAGCGTGCCTCATGTGTCTGCCTACAAAGCCCCTTGAGTCATTTAGTGGATGCTAAAACTGAAGAAAGAGCCCTTAAAGCAGCAGCTTTACTTGTTTTGTTTTGTGGGGTTTTGTTTTGTTCTGTTTTTCCTATAAAGAAACTGGCCCCTGTGCAAACTGGGGAGGGCTTGAGGCTGCTCTGGCCCACAGTCCCAGTCCTGTGCAGCTGCAGTTTCTGTGTTTGTGGGGGGCTCGGGGCAGGAAGAAGCCAAACTGCAGAGTTTCCACTGTCTTTGCAGTACTTAAACTTTCTGGAAATTGCAATAACACCAGCATCCAAATCGAGCCCGTGGTCTGCAGGAAGGATTTTATTGTACTGTTGCTCGAGCAGCAGAACCCTGGGGGCAATATTATTTACAGTCTCTGGATGAGGCTGGGCTGCTTCTTAGCCCAAGAGAGCACTTTGATGTGTTTTCCTCAAGTTATTCATACCCTTTTTACAGAGGTTGCTCTTTAACCCTCCATCATTCCTTGAGATACTCTGTCACCTCAATGATTTTGCTCTGAAATGAGATTAATGCATAATAGCAGGACCCCCCTTGTGTCCTGAAGGTTCCTTGGCATCAGTGAGGTGCCTCTGGCACTGTTTCCCCAGGCACAGCCCTGCAGGAACCCACAGCAACACCTCTGGCGTGGCTGCACCCAGGCTAAACCACATGTGGCCAAGGAAACCAGGAGCAGAGTTAAAAATGCTTTAATTCCTCAGAAAAGCCATGATTCAGTGACAATTTGGGACAAGTCCCAGATCTTTAGCAATAATCTGAGTTCGACCTGCCTGCAAGAAAAGGACTTTGCTGTGGTGTGGAGTAAATCCTTGTGAAAAAGCATCCCAAAGAGCCTGGTGTCCACCATGGCAGTGAGCAGCCAGCCAGCCTCAGGCAGGGACAGGCAGGGCAGAGCCTGATGCAGAATATTTGTGTTCTGTGGGCACATCAGTCCTGCAGGTGGTAACTCTGGGCATTCTGTCCACTGTAGCCATAGGAGGGCTGCCTCCCAGCAAAACCACCACCTACACCTCTACAGGCACCAGGAACCCAGGATGGTCAGCACAGACCATGCTTGTGCTTTCAGTCTGACCTTATTCATGACCCAAGAGAGAAACATCTCAGTTGTGCCCAACACTGAGAAGCAAAGAATAAAAGCAAGTGGGAGAAAAAAGCATTTCCCCTCTATTTAGGCAGCATTGCTGAGGCTGCAAACCCAAGCACAGAGAGGGTACAAATGGAAGCTCAGAGAGAGGCTGTGCACAATGGTGGATGCTCTGCATCCAAATAGGAACAGAATGGCAACTTCCAGACAACAATGCTCTCATCTCAGAGCCCAGGTCATAGAAAACAGAGCATAGCTCGGTATCCACCTACTTATAAAATATTAGAGGTAATGAACTTAAACAAAGCATCTTGTTTTTCCTGGCAAACAAAAAGGAAAGGCATTTTAACTGAAGTGGCTTAAGTGAAACATGAGGAGCTGCTGCCAGCAATCCAATTTAGGACTTTGCTTTTTTCTTTTAGTTCATAACCTTTTGAATGTACCCACTCACTGAGGATAACTTTCTGCTCAGTGGGACTGTTTATTTCATCAGCAGTCTTTAAAGCTCAGTGGGGAAAGTTTCTCTTTCTTCCCATTTTCTCCAAGATAAAAATGGTCAGATGGGTGGAAATTTTATAAAAAGGAAGAGGACAGGTTTGCTTACTCATCTAGATACTCAATCTGAGCTATCACACACACCCCATTGTTACCAAAAATTAAAGACAAAGGAACCTCCCTATAATTCCATTCAGCATATAAGTCTGTACTTAACTGAATAGAAATAGTGACAAATTAACTACAGGACCCAAAAAAAATCACAAATATTAAGGATTTGCCATTTTGTGAGCTCAGAATACAATCACAGAATTATTTGGGTTGGAAGGGGCCTTAAAGACCATCTAGTTGCAATCCCATGGGCAGGGATCCCACCCACAGCATCTGCTTGGACTGAGGGTAAATAGAACACACAACTGTATTTCTAAAGTACAGCCTGACAACTGATGTTCCAAACCTTCCCAGAAAAGGCTAATTTTGAAGATCTCAGTAAATATGTACACTGTTAGAAATTTATTAGCAAGAAATAAACCAACCTGACTCTGCAGCCCAGGAATCCATTTCTTTCACGTCTTGGCTCTGAAATGTGGTCTGCAAAATAAAAATTATAGCCAGATTTTCATCTATATGGGCAAATATTTGCACTTCTAAGGAGCGATTTGGAATTTTTGTAAAAGCCTCCAAAGTAAAAAAGCTGGCAATCAGTTTAAATAGTAGTATTATATGAACTCCTCATGCTGCTCTCAGAATACCAAAACCAAACACAATTTGAAGTCCATCTTGAAAAATTTCAAAGTGGATTGAATGTTAAAAAATGAAAACTTGAAAAGCTTGATTGTGCTGAGAAAGATTATACTTGAGAGCAAGTAAAGCAATGGTCTGTGGGGAAAATGAGGAGTAGCCTCAACTTCCTCCTTTCAGGTTTCATTGTCAGTATTTGTCTCCACTTGTGCTATCTGGAAGTATTGATGAGACCTGCCAGTTTTTCAAATCTGATGTGTGTTAATCTCTGCTCTAACGCAGAACAGACATTTTTGCATGTTTTGGCAAACAGGTGACTCACATTTCAATACTGATGACTCAATTCATGGCTTCTCAGGCTGATTTAAATTGAAATCCCCAAGTTCTGTTTTGATTTTCAAAGGATTTTTTTCAAGACTAAGTCCAGAGGTTGTAAGCCAACACCATTTTTCAAACCACACAAATCACCCAGACCTTTTCTCCTTTAATTCCTGTGCATTCTGCCATCAAGCAACCTCCTCTAAGGAACTTCATGGAGTGTCCTGGAACTTTAGAGCCTGAGGAGTTCTGGATGCATTCTGTGAACAATACATGGCAAGGTCTGACTTCTGTCTCTGAAGTAACCAGAACCTTTTAACTCTGGAAAGAATGAGCTTTAAAAAAAGAAGAGAAATCCCACAGCTCCTAGGTCATGTAGGCAGGGACTAGCAGGCACTCCCAGGAAAATCCAAAAAAGACAAAATGAAAAATAAAAATAACTAGTGTAAAAGAAACCCCTAAACAACCTATTAGGTTTCTTCCAATATCACAGAGTTTACTTTAGGCTCAGCAGGAGTCTTGAGCCAAAATTAGAAGAGAAACCTCTTAGAACTTGTTTTTATCTTAAGCAGGTTACCTTTTCCTTCTTTATTCCCCCACACAGTCATTCATGGATTTAAGACCACAAAAAGCTCTCAAAAGGCTGCAGAGTAATAGTTACTATTTATTTTCTTCTAACTGAAACTAAGGACTACAGCCTTGCCTCCAAGGGCAGCATTTTCTTTGGTTTTATATCCACACCCATTTGAACAATCAGCTTTCCAAACAATATTTCACTGAGCTACAGGCCCTGAGTAACGCTGGAATAAAATGAATGATTGTTAAACACTTGGCAGTGTTTCATTTTCTCCCTGGATTGCAGACATTGCTCACACGAGGGACTGTTCCAGATCTCCAGCTTCTGAGCCTGCCTGTCCCCTCTTACCCCTGACAGATAACACATCCCCTGTGTTTACTCTCACAGTGAAAAACTTTGTGCAATACCATAAATTTGGGGATATATCACTGTGCCAATTATTCACAAGGTCTGCGTTACGTGTGGGCTGTTGTAATGGTGAAAAGGAGTTGTACTGTTGTATTTGTTTGTGCACATTTCATTATAGGCAGCCTTATACACGGGCCACTCAGAATCTTGTTTCTTGAGTGAATAAAATCCAGGCTTCCTCATCTTTCCAGACCTTTCTTTAAGATATTTGCAGACTGTGCCATTCAGCCTCACATGCAGATGTAGAAATTGGGCATCCAGAGGGTCCGAGCATCAAGGACCACCAGCCTGTGGCTCAAGAGGTTGTGACATGGAACTGTCTTTCATCCATCAGCTTTATTTCAGTATTCAGAAGGAGGAACTGCTCATAAAATGGAAAGCAAAGTGCTTTTCCTTTTATTCTTTTCCCAGGCACACACACACACACACACACACACACACACACACAGAGGGTTGCAGGCAGCCCAGAGCAGCAGCTGGAGTTTCCCCCTGCACACATCAAAGCAGGGACTGAGGAAGCAGCTGATCACGACAGCAAATGGAGCAGATTGTCAAGAGAAACAAATATTTTGGATATTTCTAAAGCAGTACCTCATTCTGCACAGTCCTTGATTGCTCCTTGTGCTTCTGTCCTGCTGTGTCAGAACACAAAACTTCCTCCAGCTCTCACCAAAGCTTTGGAATCTTTATCAAAACCCAAACTTGCAATCCAAGGCTTTTTCCTTTTGTTGGGAACTGTCATTTGTCATGAAAAGCACCCACCAAAGCCTGCAGTTCTGTAGGAGCTCCCCTTCCCAGTGGAAAGAGCAGGTTTGAGCTGATTTTAATCAATGCTTCTCTCTTGGCAGGGATCTGATATGCTGACATTACTTGGGCTGGTTTTCTGTCAATAGGAAGAGATGAGAAAATGTTCTTCATGGCCATAGTTGTCTTTTTCTGGGTAGGATTTCCAGCACTCCAATGCCCTTTTGAGCGCTCATCTCTTTAATGGATGTGCAGGGATGCCCCGTCCTAACAGACCCTGATCTGTTCAGCACAGTCCAATCTCTCCAATCTGAGAAAGCAGTCAATTTTATGGTAAAATATAGCAGTGAAAAAATCTAGATTATAACATTTTGTGCCTGTTCATGCTCCACTACTGACAGACTGAAACAGCAAAGGCAAAAATCTTTCTTTACAGATCACCCATCCTACAAATCAGGTGGGGCAAGTACCTACAAAGTCCAGCAACACCAGTCTCCAAATGCATCTTGGGAACTAAGAAATGTGATATTTTTCTCCTTTTTGTGCTATCTTTGCCTTCCAAGATGCAAAGGAGCTCTCCAGATCTTGCTTCTAGCACTGTAACAAGCAATGAATGGATAAACAGAGCAGCCCTGAACACAACCCTGGTTCCACAAGCTTGACAGCCCAGAGAGGATCTGTAGGGATAATTTCATGCCTTGATGTAGTGATGAACCTTTGAATGTTGACAATTAGTAGCAAACCTCATTAAAAATGGGTCTGTCCTTAAGAACAGAAGGAAGGGCAGTGCCAGCTCCTGCCCCAGGTGGTTGGGCCGTGGATGGTCCCCATCAGCAGTGCTGGTGTCCCGTGCTGGGTGCCGTGGGCTCACTGGTTCTCTCACTCTTTGTAGGGACAGGAGACCTTCCAGAAAACTGCCTCTCACTCAGCTCTGGGTTTGCTCAGCTCCTGCTGCAGCAGAATAGAGCCCCAGCCCCAGACACCAGCATGGTGTGGAGATACAAACAAAACTTAGAGTCTTAGCAGTGCTCACCAGGATTCATATTTCTACTGCAGCAAGAATTATGGACCACATTTTGTACAGCAGTTAATCTAAGAATGCAATTCTGAATAACCTGATTTTGTATTTAAATAAACCAGTATTCTCCCTGCCAGTGATTCCTTCTTCTCCAATATAATGTAAATAACACTTTATACATTTCATTTTTATGGTCTCTCTGATTGTATCTTATACTTCCCTTCAACAGCAAAAATTATTCATAAATAATAATACATTTTCCCAGTAAAAGGAGAACATTTAGATTATTTTTTCCTCCACTCTTTCAAACACCTTTACATTGTGTGACAATTACCCATTCACTGGACTCCTGCTGCTGGAACAATTTTATGATTTTATTTCCTTGCACCTCTCAGGCTCAGAGGGAAAGAAACCCAGTGTAAGATACAGGTATCTGTGAACTCACTTGTGCCAGTGGCCAGTAAGGACAAGAACCCTGTGAAAGGGAATTTTGCCAGTACAGGCTCCGTCCTAGGGAATGCTGAGTGCACAGAGCAGCACAACTTCAGAAATTGCTTACCTGGCATTTCCACACAGAAGCTATCTCCTCTCCATGGGCCATTATTGTGAATAATTATGAAATCTGAGGCAACTCTGGGCAGATCACACCTGGAAGGTCTCTCTACCCCTTATATTCTATAAATGATCCCATTAATAAGGACAGTGACCAGAAATGTTCACAGACAGGTGTCACACCTCTGTGTGCCTCGAGTGTGGCAACATCAGGAAACATCAGGTGGCAGCTTCAGCACATCTAATTCTGTGTGAGCCAACATCTTACAGTTGCATACAATTTTTTTGTGCTAAAAAGCATAAAATGAACACAAAATTAGAAAGCACTGTGCTATTAATCCCCACCTCAGTAATCATTAACTTCTTTAAAATGCTCTAACAGCAACAGGCAGCTTTCAATTTTAAGTGATCACACATTTTCCTACCAATGTACATAATGCTTTAAGAAGGTGTTTTATTAAAGCATGATAATAAATAAATTGTGCTGAAAGCTCCTCTGATCACTGCACAGAAATGCTTGCATGGATGCAAAAAACCAGACTTGAAAGCCAAAGCTGAACTGCTCCAGGCAGGAGTGGAGAAGTCTGTAAGAATTCATAATAGAGAGGTGTGGGAGGCTCCAGGGCAGCCCAGCCTCCCAGATAAGATGGAGAAATGGAATTTACCTGCCAGGGGGACTCGTGGTGACTTTACAAAACCCTTTGCTGACTCTTGGTGAGCCTCAAGTGCTCAGAGAGCTGGGTCCCCTCTAAGTGGTGGGATCTTGACAGCATGTACCAAATCCTCAAGACAAAGAGTTTTCTTTCCTCTCCATCTCTTGCTGCAGCACTGCTCCAGCAGAAGCAAGCTGAAAAAAAAAAAAAAGGGAAAAAAAAGAGAACATGCCATGCTATTAGTGTAGCTACAGAGACATTTATAAACCAGCACAGAAAAGGGAGCTGCTTTTGAAGCCTGTTGTCTCTTGCAGTACTGCCAAGAATTGGAATCACAAAGTGCTGATCATATTTTTTTCCCACAAAGAAACCCCCACCCGCTCCAGGCTGAGCGTCTCTCAAGGAAACCAAAATTTTCTACTGCCAGTAACAGAGCTTACACCTAAACATCAGAAGGGAATGAGAAAAAATGTTTTTTGGTCATGTGATGGACAAAATTCGCAGTACAAACGAAGTGCTCATGGTAGCTCAGAACACCCCAAAGGAAAAGCTGCCTACATGGAAGGTCATCACTTTCCAGTAAAAACTGGGGCCAGCTTCAGGTGGTGTGCAGGAGTACAGATCAACCCCTGCAGCTCTTCCAAGTGTGTCCCTGCATGGAGAAGCACCACCAGCTGCCTGCCCATCCTGCCTGGCTGCGCTGCTGCTTGTTCCTCCCCGTGCACCCGTAAAGCTGAACAAGGCAAAAGGACCAGGGGGTTAAAACCACTCCAGCAGCAGCTGAGTTGGATAAAAGCAAGGAGGATGTTCTCACTTAGATCAGTGTAAATCAGCAAAGCCTGCCCTGACAAAGACTCTGTCGGGGTGAACAAGGCTGGAATCAAGCTGACAACAATTAGGACTCTCTCGCTATTTTTCTCCTCCGCTCCAGTTGTTTGTTCCCTGCCTGCTCCCTGCCTCTGACAAGGCAACAGAAATGTATTTGTTCACAGTCTCATGAATCCTTTCTTCAGAGCTTTCCTTGAAATGTTCAGATTTCAGATGGTCACGGGGTTTTGCCTTTAGATTTGAAGCTCCTCAGGGCAGAAACAAGGTCAAATCAGTGTGCAGCATCGTGAATGCTAATGAGAAACAGTGACTGTACACACAGTGAACACAGCTCTTCTAATCCACATCCCTTAAGCACTTCGTAATCCAAACTGCCAAGAATCAAGGGCAGAAGGAGCAGAGGTGTCTTGCTCCTTCCCTTAGATTTTAAAGCTAAGAGAGCACTTTTTCTGGTGTGCTGCAGCACATCCAGCTCATGCCCAGCCGTGCGCTGTGCCCAGTAATCAAGAGATCTTTCTTCCCTTCTGCCACACATCTTAAATCACTGGCTTCAGTCACTTCCAAAGTGCCACACCTTGGAAAAAGTTATAAGACTCCATAAAAATGCTGTATTATTACAACTTCTGGCAGTGGCCCATCTATACCAATCACCTCAATACAGGATTTTTGGCAGGTATTTACACTTAATTCTCTACTTAAACAGCTCTTTTATTAAGAGTTCGCATGTAGTTGCTTGGCACTTCACTTGAGCAAGGATGAACTTGGAACAGACACCTGCTGTGGCAGTGGGTGCTGGGCTCAGAGCAGACACAGGGGGTGGCAGCACCCAGAAATCCCATCCTCCCACTCCAAAGGATGGAGAGCAGGAGATTGTCAGTGGAGCCACATCCCAGCCTGACTCTATGACTTCAGGCAGGCAAGAAGGGCAATCCTTCACTGAACCACCCAGGATTTTGGGATGAGCAGCTGAAGATTGTGTTGTTCAGGAACCTTCCAGCCTCCCACAGGGCTGAAGCTGAGTGAGCTCCTGTGCTGCTGAGGTGACCTATTCTGCTGCCCTGAGTTCATCCTCACAGTTTCAAATGTTAGCACTTTAATATCAGAATCTAACACGAGCCAGCAGTTCAAAGGTGAAAAGCATTTTACAACAGAATGAAAATCATAACAGTGTTCAGGAGACTCAAAATGACTCATTTCCCAAGGGGAAATTACTGGTATTCCCTTTCCAGCAACTCTGCTGGTATCAGTGTCATTGAAAAGAGAGAGTGGGAAGACAGATAAACAAAGTCTTAAAAAGCAAATATGTTCTAACTGGTGGTTATCACCACACTTAATAATTAGGGTACTAATTAAGAGGATAAGTAACACACTAGCTATTAGCTTCTAGTAATCAGTGGGTTTTTTCTCTAGATAATAACAAGCTAAAAAGAAAATAAAAAGACCTGAATCCATTTCACCATTCACCCTGTCCACATCATGAAAACTACTACACATATCAAGCATGAGCATGACGAAGCAATGCTTTAAGATTCTCATATAACTCAGTGTTTAAATGTGTGGCTTTTCCCATGAACAGACTGGACCCTGATGATGTCTAATGGTGTTACCTTTACATACTCAAGTCAACTCCCTAAACCACCCAGCCTTAACTCTGGCACACCAGAGAGGCACACACAGATGATCCAGAGCTGTCCACAGTGCTGCCATAGGAGGGAGAAAGCACAGAGAAATTCTTTCTGAGAGCAGGGCAAACGCTTTCCAGGGCAGTGTTCTCATAGGTGGGAGAAGTGGATTTAAATACCTGAAGCTGAATCAGACAGGGAGTGAGGCTGAGTTGTTCCATATCCCGGCCAGGTTATGCTCAAGGATAATTTGCCCCATGATTTAGAGCCTTTCTGTGTGACACAGGATTTCCCTGTCTTATTCCTCAAACCATGGACCTGCAAGTGCTGTAAGAAGCAGAGAGCAGTGCCCAGGTCCAGCTGTGTTAAGGCTGGAAGAGGGGGCTGATTTCCTGGCAGGACACAGCAGAGGCTGCCCTGCCCCTGCCTTGTGGTTCTGTTTGTGCACTGGGAGCCCTCAGTGGTGATCAAATACCAAAAACTGGTCAAGAGCTGAGCTACATTCTCTGTGCTGGCTTTTAACACAAATCTTTGTGTGAGTAGATTAATACCCTCAGATTTGCCCACGGATAAGAATATCCACGCAGCTCCATTAGCTACAACAAATCAATAATGTAAAATGTACTGTCTTGCTAAAGCACCGTTTTTTTCCAAACAATATGTCAAATTACTATCTCTGGACACCATGTAGAGGTGTAAGATACCACTGAAATAGTGTCCTGCCTGGGGTAAAAGAAAACCACTGTAGCTAAGTTACACAGCTGTGATCAAAGACAATGAAGGAAAAAATTCCATCTCGTGTTACTTTTAGATTTACCTGTTACATTGATCTCCCACACTGATAGAAAGCCCAGGAATGGTTCATTCTCTTCTGTTCTCTTCAGTGAACTGGACTTTCCTTGACTTTTAGAAAAAACACAAGACTTTAAACAATGAAATCAAGAGTTATTGTCTGCTAAGCCACATTCCTATGCTCTCATACTTTTCAGTACCATTTTATGAGCAGACACACACACGTGCACACACATTGGTCCCACTGAGGGAACGGGGTTATTTTAAAAAACGCACATAACTATGAGCAAATATGAGCTTCTTAGAGGGTTTTTTAAAATTGGTATTAAAAATGCATCCATTGCTAAATTTAAAATTGTTGGTGAGTAAATAGTAGGTAGCATTATAGAGAGCCACTTCATAAAATTCTAATTATCTCTTTCCTATTTGTTGTGACATGCCCTCGCACGGATTATGGGTTTGGACTGGTGCCCAGACCTCTGCTTTGAAAATGCAAAGTAAGCAGGAGAGGTTTGTGTAACCTCCAGTTGGGTTCCTGAGTGTGGTGAGGACATTTTGTGAGGCTGCTGCAAGTGAAGGGAGCTCGGGCTGTCTCACCTGCTTCTCCTCACCCTTCGCTCACCCCAGAGCCATCAGTGTTTTCCCCCCACTGCATGGGCTGCAAAGTGGAGCTTCTCCAGACCCTTGCTGACAGGGCAGGGGTGATCCCTACAGAAATGCACTCCAAAATCATTCATAAAGGGTATTTCTCTCCAGATACCCTCCAGGGACCCCAGCAGCATCCCCTCACTCAGGCCTGTCCATGCCAGGCTGTTGGGTCAATGCAGAGTTATTCAGTCACTGCCCTGCCCTCCCATGGCACAGCTGTTCCTCTTGGTGTTCCCATCCTCTCCCTGGGATGCTGGAGAGTGAAATTCAAAACACCCCTCACAAGCCTTTCAAGTTCCAGGCAGGAAGTAAGGAAGAGAAAAACCCCGATGGGTTTGGGATCATCTAAGTCCCCAATGTTTCTTCCAGATGAGCACTTTGTTTTTGTGCCCCAGGGCTTTGTGCCCAAGTGCACAGGGTAGAAGCCTTCCCAGCACATTGCAGAGACAATATCCCCTCAGCTCTGTGAGCTGGGGATGGGTGCAGAGCCCTGAGCATGCCCAGGGACAGTGGTGGGTGCAGAGGGATGGGCAAGAGGGACACCCGTGGCAATAGCCAGCTCTAACACAGTGTTGTGTGCTTAACCTCAAGGCTATTACCATTATCCAGCTTAGCCAAATGAATGGAGTAGAAAAACATTTACAGTTGCCAGAGGATTAATCTTCTGAATGATGCATGGATTTTAAAGAAATGCCTTTGATTTAAGTAATGCTATACTAGGGGATATAATTTCAATTAGCAATTGCTAATTTTGATTTAGTGTGTTACATACTGGATACAGCAGGTTTATTATAGTTATATTATCTAATTTATTATGATTTATATTTACCTTAATGGGAATATATATTAATCAATAGGCACTCTGATTAACTAGGGACTATTAACTATCCTGCAACACTAGAATAACACAATCAAGCCAGTAACAGACACAGAGCTGTGACTGATGCATCTAACTCTCAATTTTACCATGGAATAAATACAAAAAGTAGGTAATGATTATCAGATTCATAAATGAATATATCTGTTTTAACAGGCAGCATGTCAAATGCAGTAGCTAAGCTACTTGCCCACAGAGTCCAATTCTTCTCCAAGTGAATGATTTATATATTTTAATATGAAATGTATCACTCACCAAACAGCTTCTTTCACTATGTGACATATAAATTCCACCTGTCAAGCACATTTTGATATTGTAATATATCCTGTTGTCTTGCTTCTTTCAGGGGAGTCTGTTTCTAATTCCTTACATGTTTCCTGTCTCAGACTGATATCAGCAGCATCTTTCACAGTGTTACTGTCACAACGGCTACACAAAACCTCTGCTCAGGGCTCTGTATGGATGTTTGGAAGCAGCTGAGGTGCCCTGGGGACATGGGGACCTGGCAGAGATCCCTTTTGTGCTCTGCTCCTGGGCATGCCCCATGCTGCTGCCTGGCAGCACAGGAAGCTGCTCAAGGACTAAGGAATAGGGAGTTTTATCCAAAAAACCACTCTTTGCCCCAGTCTCTGATGAAAGTTGTGGAGAGCTGTAAGACTGAGAGAAGAGGGACAGGACCTCTGACCCCTGCCAAAGCCCTTGGAAGGGCTGTTTCTGAGCTTGTTCCACTGTTTTGATTACAAAAACATGTACCAAGTACTAATGTGGGAATAAGGAATGTTTGGTTTGGATCTTTGGTTTGAAAATACCTGTAAACTCCAGCTGTTTCCCAAAGTCTCAGTGGCACTCTGCTGCCTTGGTGGACGGTGCTTCCGTGCTGAGAGCTGGGAAAGGACTCATGAGATTAGGCAAAGACCCCTCAGTGCAGAGGCAGGACAAGCATCCCTGGATGCTCCCTCTCCTTCCAGCCTGTGAATGATTTGAACACGTCAGTCAAAGCAGCAGGACATTCCCAGTGTCAGGTGGAAGGAAACCAGCACCCAGCTGTGACAGCCATCACAGCTCCAGTCACTCCTGTAAGGGAAGGGTCATCCCCTTTTGCCATCCTTCCTCTAGGGACCTGCTTCCAGAGCTGCATTTCTCAGCCTCTGTTCTGCTCAGGACCATCCACATGTCCACCCATGGGAGCTGCAGCCCTCTATGCACCTCCTGCTTCTGCAGCTCCCTGGATGGAACTTTCCTCAGTCTGTAATGACTCAAACAACTCCCTATGGTCCCAAAATTTGCTTAACTGCTCCTCCAAAACCTCCACAACCTTCCTCCAGCACTGTGCACTCTCTCAACCCCCAAGAGGCAAGAAAGATCCCTAATATCCACCTTGCACTTTGCTGCAAAATTTGCACCCTTTTGTCTTGCTCTTATGGAGAAGGAGGCAGAGGACAACAAGCATATTGCCCCTTCCCCTATGGGATGGTGACTGTCAGAGCTGAGACTTTTCCTTCCTCTGCTGAAACTCTGCTTTTGCTCACAGATCATTGTTTCTGCCCTCTCCTCTTTCTTCCTGCAGGTCATTTTGCCTGGGATGAGAGGGGAGAGCAGACATTTGGCTGAATCACAACATGCAGAGGACCTACTGTACCAAAAGGGGAGAAGGAATTGTCACTTGTGGACATCAGTGATTATAAATCATGTCAATGGCAGAGGGTCTCTGTCAGCTGAGACCTAAAGCAAGACTACCAGTTCAGCATAATTAATTGGAAAACTTGGAGAAACAGAGGAGAGGGCAAGCCATCTTTTGATTACCAAAACCAAACTCCTTAACTCCTCTTCTCCAAGGCAGATCTAGAAAAGACAAAATGTATCAATCAATTGGACTTCCAGGGCCCAGTGTGCCAGAAAAGCCACTATTTGCAGAGTAAGCAAAAATGAAGAGCATAAGCAGCAGAGGAAGACAGAGGCTAGTTCCAGCAATTAAAAAACCACCGAAACAACCCCGGAGTAAAGATCTGAAAACCATATGCAGGTTTCTAGGTAACCAGCCCAATTTTTCTGATGCGTTGAGGGCTGACTGCTTCCCACTGAAATCAGTAAGGGGCAGCTGATTGCCTGGTACATTTGAAAATGAGGCCAATCCTCCAGGAGCATGAGCAGTGGTCTGAAATGCCTGATTATGCCCCATTATGCCCCAGTCTGATCCCATCTGAGCCTCAACACAGCACTGTGCCTGCTGCTCAGAAACTTGTCTCTCCACATGCACATCCTCTGCAAGGATGAGAGCAGAACCTTCCTGCCACAGTCAGACCAGGGATGGAAATCTCTCTTTCCATCACCACACATTCCACCCCCCTTATAAAATTGAATAGATCAGCTGCAATTATGAAAAGGAAAAGCCTTCATAGGTGCTGCAGCACATCATCAAACACTGTATGTCATGTAACACACAGATAAAGCAATAGAAGCTAAATTTACAGGTAAATAAAACCTGCATGTGACTGTGACCTGTCCTAATCTACTCACAGGCAGACAGTGAGCAAAAGGTGAGGAAAGGGTGAGGCAAAATTAAATACAAGCCTGACAGAATATATTTCCTAATTTAAAAAATTCTCCACATATTGGCTGTGAAGTTTGAACTTTTCAGTGCTGGCTACTGCTGTGCTTCAGTGAGCACTTTGGATTTGGGGCAGGTTCTCTGCTCACCCTTCTTCCCTTTATTCCCATTAGGTGCCCAGTGGCTGCTTGGGAATTGTGCTGTGTCCTTCCATGAGCACCTTCCCACCTGAGGCAAGCTCTGGCACCCACAGGCAGTGATTTACTGCTGAATCACACAACAAAACTGGCTATATCCTTTATAAATTCATAAATCCCAAGTAGGACAGTTTTCCCATTATGGCTCAGCTTTGTTTCAGTGTGTAACCCCATTGCTGAAGGAGACACAATAAATCCTGGGGCTGTGAAATCCATTGTACTTATATATGAGGCTGCTTTTGGTCTCCATTTCCCAGTCACAAATAAACTGAGATCTTTTGAGTTTGCCAGGGGGGCATTTATAGATTGCAAATGGTGGCACATAAAATCAATTGGCTCCTGTATTTTCTTTGGGACATTTTATTGTTTCCTGTAAGTCAATGAATATTTTTCCCATCCTACAGACTCTTTTGCATGTGGCAAGAGTCTGATCTTAGGTTTTCTTCATACTCTTACTTTATACTTATAAGGCTGTTATTTATGCATGCACAGTCCTGCCCTTCTTGCAGCAGAAAGAAGCAGCACAAGAAACTATTTTTATTATAGTAAAATGGTTTTTTGTTTGTCACTTTTCTGTCTTCTACCTTCTAATGCTTCTCCTTGCAGTTACTTGGATAACATAATCACAGAAATTCCTATTATGCATTTATAATAATGATCAGTCCAAGTAGTTTTGAGTTCTGGGTAGCACCATTGTATGCAGAGGTGTTAGACACAGTCCCATCACAAAATGAATATTTTCCCAAGTCCAGGCACCACACAGTATAAACCTGCAGGTTTTACAGTTACAGACACTACTCTGGTCCCCAACAGTGCAATATCAACTGTCTTAGAGGACCACAAGAGGGAACAACTCCCATTATAAAATCACTCAAAAAGTGAAGAAGAAAATGAAGCCCATTAAACTCACCTGAGCTGTGTGTGAGCTGTGTGAAGGGAACTGCTCTCCTTCCAGACCAAATCAACAAGGTGTGCTGGGGAATGGAGTCATTCTGTAAATTTAAAAGCAGAAAAAGAATATTAAAACCAACACTGATTGTATCAGTAGTTCACTTGATGGAAACAAGAGCAAAATAAACTAGTATATTTTCTTCTGTTACCTCCTGCCAATTGTGTCTTTAGACACAATTCAGAAGAGAGGCTCTATCTGTATATTGAGTGTACATGGGAATCCAGTCAGATATCAGTGTCAGGTACTGTGCATGGACTGGTCTGTGGTAGTGTGGGACATGCACAAGTTCCTGAAGAGCAAAACCCCCTCAAACTTCTGCTTCTTTGTCCTTCCCTGGTGTGGCTCTGCTGCCCAAAGGGCATATCAGGATTTTCTCCAAGTTCAGCTCCATATCAGGGCAGTTTTGCAGCAATCCTGTAAACTGCAGCAGGACTAATTCACTGGGTGCTGATGAAAAACTCAAGTGTTTGAGAAGTGCTGCTTTTTTTTTAATTCACGTGCTCAAAATGGCAAAAAAGGTCAAGGATTTTTTTTCTGTTAAAGTGCATTTATACTAAAATACTTGAAATAAATTTTGCTTACTGCTGAAACAGCTTTATGTTTGAATTACTAAAACATGAGAAATTAGTTGTTGCATAGTGTAGCTTATCCTTACTCTTTGACTTATTTGCTACTTTTCTGCAGTACTTTGTAAACCTTACAAATAGTTCTATAATTCTCTGCAATCATATTTCTACATGTGAATTTTGGTGTGGAGATATTGCCTTTTCTGTATGTAGGCTTGAGCAGGATGTCTAAAGAGTATCTAGAGCACCAACACAGACATATCTGGTAAAAAAGAAGGCAAAAAGCACTATAATTTCTTCTGCATCTGTCAACCAGAGGTGCTCATTATACAGAACATCAGTGACAAGAGCAGGAGGAGAAATACAGGGTGCAGTATGTGCTCAGGTTAAGTGAGAAGTGATTAACATGTTTTCCCAGTCAGATTCTGACTGGTTTGAAGCTCTAGTAATCTTCTGGCATTTGATTAATCTTTTCATTTCTAGAGCAGCGGCTGTAAAGATCAGAATTTAGACAGGACTACAAATGATGCAAGATTAGCAGGCCTTGAACTCCTCATATAAAGGATATAAAGCTGCTAACAGGGTATAAATAGGTGTAGCCACACAGGAGGCTGAGAAAGGCTGAAGATGCTGATCACACATCCAGGCTCCAAGAGATAGTAGACTTGCAGAGGGCTCTGTTTACCTGGCCACAGATTCCCAGCTCTGCATTGGGAAAGACAGCAGGAATAAAGAGGAAAAATAATAAAGGGAAGTCAAAATGAAGATCTGATTTACCAGCTGGTGCTCTGTGCTGTAGACAATACAGTTGTGCTGTAGATTAGTTCAGCCCAGGACATAAATTGCAGGGAAAGTCACAGGAGATTGCTCAGGAGCTGATTTGCTCAGAGTCAGGAATACCAGCCAGGAACACCTGGACACATTGCACCCCTTTCTAAAACACCAGTGGCCTTTAGGAGAGTTGGTCTGACTCCCAGGACTGCCTCCCACCCCACGTCTGCTGCATCCCCTCTGTGTCCACATGGCCCAGCACTTCAGTCACCACCCAGAGCATCCAGGCCAGCTCTTCCTTTTAGATTCCTGCTTCTCTCCCAAGTGCACTCACAAACATGCAGACTGCATGGGCCCAGCACCTCTGCCTCCCCTTTATCCTCTGCCTCTCCAGCTGCAGCAGACACAGACAGTAAATTCTAGGACCAAAACAGGGCAGGCAAAGAGAATACAGTTAGAATTTCAGACTTGCTTTTTAGCCACATCCTTCCCAGAGACAGTGCAGGCACCTTCAGGCGTCCTAATTGCAGAACTAAAAACCCTCACCTCACTCCCAATAGTCAAGTGAAATTAGCTATTCTGTAAAGCTCAAAAATGTAGCAATTAGACTGAACTCGCTTTTAAAGTCCCCGCTAGCAGCTGATCTCTGCAGGACAAGTGCAGTGTTTCCCTTTGATTTTCAGGTATCTGTAGAGTACAACAATAGCAGGCAAAAGGCTCGGGTTCTTTGTACCAAAAATACTTTGCCCATGCGCTGTCGTGTCCAGCTCACACAGAAACCCCATGTTTAAAGAAAGGTGTTTTGATAAAGAGGCAAAACGATGTGCTGCAGGTAGAGAAACGCAGCTGGGAGGGCGGGGAGCTGAGAGAGCCGAGCCCCGGGGCCGCAGGGCCGTGCTTGCAGCGCGACCTGCCTGCTCCAGGATGGCGGAACGGCGGCTTCCCTTGCCCTTGGCCTTGCCCTCGCCCTGCCTCGAAACAGCTGATTGGAACACCAGCCTTTCTTTTCATAGGGCAAGAAATTAGGTCAAAACTTTCTAGGAAATTTCTGCCGCCTGTTTTAGAGCGCGGTTCAAAAGATCAGAGGAGAGGAATTCTACAGGGCCCCGTGTGCAAGCTCGTGTGGGAGCGAGGCGTTAGCGGGAAGAAACCCCGCGCCCGAGCGTGCGGAGCTGACAGCCAGGCCTTACCTGGGACACAGCCTCGGCGCAGCTCTGCTGCAGCTCCAGGGAACACTGAGAGCACGGAAAATGAAAGCAGCCCTCCATCAGCACCTGCCCCAAGGGCAGAAACACCCCTGGTTCCACCAGCACTGTGGAATGGTTCCTCGCCGCTCCCAACTCGCTGCAAAGAGCCTCTCCAGGCTTTTACCAACGCAGCAAAGCTTCCCCGAGCAGGGCAGCCTTCATCAGGAGTTAGAGCTCCTCACTCGTGTTCAGTATTGAATTGTTCTTCCTTCTAAAGCGCTCTTTTGATTAGGTGATCTCTTCCCTGAGAGGAAAAAAAAAACAAAAACCAAACACATTTAGGGCCAGTTTTTAAAAAAAGCTATTAGACTCCTGCTTAATTTAAATGCATAACAGCAGGCAACTCAGCCTAATTCTCCACTTGAGCACACAGTCTCCTGATTTATACACACAAGTGGAATAGCTTTTGCAGATGCATATTTTGCCTTTTGCTTTATCCTTTTCGTTTTTTAATAACTTACCTTTACTTATGATTTCCTTAATTCAGACTTAAATTAGGCAAACAATCATTTGGGATGCAGTCTGCATTGACCAATTTCCTCCAGAAATGGCTCTGAAAATGGAGTTCACTGGACTGCTTTTATCCCAAGTCACCTTGTGGTGTTTTGGGGCAGCCCTACCTTAGAGAGAGGAACCTGAGCCTTGCTGAGAGTCGTGGGGGCAAGGGAAGAGCAGAGGGTTTAACCCCACACATCCTAAACTCCCCCCAAACTCCCAGAGGGAACTCTGAATTGCACACTAAGAAGACTTTTATCACTGATAAATCCTCTTGCAATTTCCACACTGATGTCTCCATAGGTCTCTTTGATTCATGAGGTCACTTGTCTGTTGACACTTGATTGAATTAACTACTCTAGAAAAGCATTTCTGACCCAGAGCAGGTAAGGGGGTTTTAACTCTTTTTTGATAGCTGTAGTTGAAACAAGTGGTTGGACATGAAGCTCATCTCTACATGATGGACAGATTTCAAAACATTCCAGAAACAACTTTCTCTACAAGATTCAAAAGGCACAAAGAACTCCTTGATCAATGAACAGTGGGTATTTTTGCACAGAAGAGAATACTGGGTTGCAGGATGTAATATTAGATAAATATCCTAAGCATATAATTACCACTGATTGTAATTTATGGTGTAATATAGCTTGGCTAGCATCGGTTCCCAAAACACTTCCACCTGCTCTTTCTGAAGTGGAAGAATGTGGAAACTCAACAACTGATCCTTGAAAGCATCCTTAAAAGACATATCCTTGTGGGTTGAACTCTTAATTGCCATAGTGTTACTTTCTTGATGCCCTAAAACATCAGAATTTCAACATCTACCCACATAAAAATATGCTATTAAAGTTTTCATTTCATTTAATATTGTATTACCTCTTTTAAGATGTGAGTTGTCCTCCATCATTAATATTTTCTTGGTTTTTTTCTGGCATTGATTCTCTGATATTTTTTTCTTCCTTTTTTGGTTCACAGCTCACTCTCAAGGCCAAAACTCCACAGGCAGGATTTCTATCAATTTTAGTTGGAGTCTCACCTGATTAGAAGCTGCAGCAAAAAGTTTTATGGTCGCACACAGAGCTTGGCTTTTCCTGATGTGTTTATCCAGATTTGATTTCAGTCCAAATTGTGTCTTTCTGGTTGGAATTAAAACCCAGTTAATTTTCAAAATTCCCTGTAAAGGAGAAGCCATTGAAATAAAAATGGTAAAAACAATCGCCCCAGATGAATATTGAAGTAATTTGAAACAGTTTTTTATTTAATTGTTTATGTTTCTTGTTTGACCTGACTGTATGACACAGCAGGAACAGCATTGCTTTCTAATAACAACATTAATCACAGAATAAAAATATCTCTCGGTAATGTACAACAGTTCTTCTGAGCTGAAAATAAAAAGTAATGTTCACCTGCCTACAAGGTTTAAAGTAAATAAAAATGAAATACACTACTGGGATTACAGCATAGGAGATGATTGGAAATGCTGGCGTGATTTGACATGTAACAGCCCACTTTGCTGGTATTAGCAGGCTGTGAAATCATATAAAAAATGGAAAAAACAGAAGAAAAAATAATGAGTTTCATAAAAAATTTTCACTTTTTGATCTTTTCTCCAGAAGAAACTTTCTGTTCTGCATTTTGTCCCACACCACTTTTAGGGTTGTTAAGAAGGAGCCTTTTCAGCAACAGCACTAATTAGTGTTGTGGTTTAACCTGGCAGCAGCCAAACACCACAGAGCCCTTTGCTCCCCACCACAGGATGGGGAG
This sequence comes from Promerops cafer, assembly GCA_013398275.1. Taxonomy (NCBI): domain Eukaryota; kingdom Metazoa; phylum Chordata; class Aves; order Passeriformes; family Nectariniidae; genus Promerops; species Promerops cafer. The sequence continues at coordinate 350,338 of VZSE01000989.1, read as the reverse complement.
AGGATTGGGAAAAAGGTGAAATAGTTTTCTAGTTTAATAGGTCAGAAAAGGAAGGAAAACCAATAATAATGATAAAAGAATATACCAAACAAGTGTGCCCAGTGCAATCACTCCCCACCCCCGGGGCGATGCCCAGCCATCCCACTGGCCAACTCCCCTTTTTTTTGTTCAGCATTTCCCTTTATTTTGCTTGTTCAGAATACAAGCACAGCAATTTTATTTCACAGGCTCTTGAAGTGTTTATGTGGAAACGATTCAAACGTTCTAAATGTGGCACCAAGGTCTGTTGTTCCATGGGTCTGGATGTAAAACACACGAGAAGCTGCAGAGAGCAGCACCAGGGGAAGCAGGGGGGTTCCCCGAGCCACGCTGGCCTGGCCACGGCTGGGAGCTGAGGACACGTGCAGGACAGTGCCCAGGAGCTGAGGGAGCCAATTTGGACAATCATTCCCCACCTGCACTGACCACAGGCTCCAGCACCACGGGAATAAAGGTTCTCTCAGCCTGAACTGCCACTTCACAGGAGCCAACAGCAGGGAACCCATCCAGAATACTTCTGTAGGATAAAAAGGAAACAGACTCTTTCAAAACCATGGCATTCTCTCTCATGTCAGAGACACTTCATCAATGTTTTGCAAAAGCACACCAAGTAATTTGGTTTGAAAAGCACCACATTAGTACATTTTGGCTTTCAAACACACTTTTTTCCAAAATGATCATTTTTATGCATGCAAATACTTCAAAGAGAAAGATCAGAAGAAACAACACTTCTCACCCCTCCCCTATTTCATGTATCATCAGGATGGTGATCTTTAATACCAAATGCAACTTGCACTTCAGTCAGCTTATCTGCTGAGCAATTTCATTATTTCAGCAGCTCCTCTGCTTCATTTGGAAGCTCCTGGCCAAGGCACTGCTTCTGCCTGGAGCCTGGTTAGTGCAGTCACCCTGGCACGGCCACAGCGAGAGGCACACGAGCAAAGGTCCTCAGAGACAGAAATTACTCAGGAGCTTTTAATGCAAATAAGAAGAGGTCAGTCAAAATAAGTACACAGAGAAAACTAATTGGAAGTGAAATATGGACTCAAATGGTAAAACACAGCTCAATTTTATACAGCTCAATGCTCACATGCATTTACTTCCAGCATCCAAGGACAACAGTATGAAAACATCAGCCTAAGCAGCTGGTTCAGACTTTTTCTTCTGTCTGTAGTGATACCTTTCAAGCACAAATATCTCAGGTGGGGAACATTATTTCTTGAATAATTTCACCATAACTTCAAAATATTTTTTTTTTAATTAACATCACAGTCGTATAGGCATCACTGACTAAAGTAACCTGTTAGCCTGCAAAACCTGAACACTCTTTGGAGATAAGACTTCTGGACACAATGACAGTTTTTAAAATTTGGAAAAAAACACACAAGGAAAAAAAAAAACAAAAAAGCCATACAAAAAACTCCAGAAACATTGTGAGGATGAGGGCAAGCAAGCCTACAGGGTGGTTTATTTCCAGTTTAGGACGCACATGGAGCACACATATTTTAAATCAGGAGTTTTGATAGGACAAGTTTGTTTTAAAGGTTTACAAATTTTGCAGTGAGCCTTCCCAGAAGTGAACCCATGTTTCTTGGATGGATAGAGGAAACTGAGGCTGCCAGCTCTTGGCACGGGGAGGTGCCCAAGCAGCAAAAGCTGCACCACTGGGCTGCAGGGCTTTCATCTCCCTCCAAAGCTTGCAAGAATAAGAGAAATGACCATCCATAATTGTGAATTCTTCAGAAATTCAGGAAATTAATTCAAACCTAAATCCAGACCTCTGTTTCACAGCAGACCCACATCTACTTTAGAGCCCAACCTAAGGCATGAAATTCTTCTATACACTTGAGATGCTGTAAGGGAAGCTGCTGCCCAGGCTGCCCCTGCCCTTCCAGCAGCCTCTTCTCCCTGCCTCAGTCCTCCTGTACAATTAAAAGGAATGACCAGACTGGAGCAATGTTGGGGCACAGAGAGGAACCCCTCCAGTGTTCTGCTAACAAGGCATGAGCTGACTTTCCTGCAGGTACACATGTAGCTGTTAAATAAAGCAAATCAGAGCACCAGGCTGGCAGAGGTCTCCTTTGGAGAGGTCACAAAGCACTCTCCTTTCCAGCAGGTGAAAATCACTGCAGGAGAAGGGGGCTTTGCATCTGCACAAACACCAGCTGATAGTGGTGAATATATAAGCATCTGTTTCCATGAGCCAGATAATTGGGTCCTTGGGAAGCAAACTAACAAGAGGAAGAAAATCTCTAGAATTCAGATTTTGTTTAAAGCCGCTCACTTTTTGCCAGCAATCATTTTTTTACAAGAGGAGTGACAGAGCACAGATGCAATTGTGGTTGTCCTGTCAAGGAACCATCTGTATTTCCTGGGTCCTGTTCCTCTCTAAGGGGCATAATTTCCCAGAGATCATGGTGTCAGAGCACTAGCACCTTTTACTGTAATCTCTTTTTTCCACCTCTTCTTTCTCCCTGCAGCCACTGAAATCTGTGTGAACACCTAAAAATACATATGACTTGGCAGATTTTTGCTGGGGCTCCTCACACATCAGCAGTCTGCTTAAGGCATTGTGTCCAAAAGCTGAACATCATTATAAGTTATCCAACTAGCTGGTAAAATGTTATTTCATTTTTGTTTCCATGCATTGATTTCCCTCTTGATGTGACAGCCCAATCCCCTACTCACTCACTGTCAGCCACTGTTTTCCTTTGATGCTGACACTCAGTCATTCAGTCTTTTCAGTATACACCTTCCTCAGCACTAAGTGTAGTCTTGCTGTGGGTTTGGCATGCTGGAATTGCTCAGGAAAACTTTCTTTCTTTTGTTTAAAAATAACCTAAAGTATTTCTTCATTGTTTAAGGAAATAATTTCCCCCTGGAGAATGAAAATGTGCTTTTATACATATACTCTATACTGCAAACAAATACCTTGTGTATATTTATATTATATATACCTGTATTTTATGCCTTTTTTAAATATAAAGGCAAAATCTTCAGTGACCACATGCAGCCACCATGGACCCCTGAGCACTCATCAGAAATCTGCACTCAGCTGCTTGCCCAAGTTCCAGTAAGGTAATGTCCACCTGCATCCCTGATGTCTCTAAAATTCCCCAGCAGAAAAGATGTGATTTCCTTCTCCAGCTAAAGTACCCACCCAGCTCAAGGCACGTATTTTTGCTGGGATTCAAGCTGGCAAACGAGGAGGCACTGAAAGCCACCTGCAGGTAATTGCATCTTAAAAGAAAATCAGCATTCATAGACTGAACATAGCGTATTTGTTTGATTTGATGTCTCAATTCTTTGCAGAAAACCAGGAATGTTTAAAGCACTGATGCTTTGATTGCTAGGGTGACTGTTCTCTGCACTGTGAGGTTGGTCTGATACGTTAAAGCATCACACCCAGACTTTGGATGATGATTTTGCTGTTAGAGACTGATGCTCCTTCCTTGAACCTTGTACCTAAATAAAGCTTTTGAAAGAATCTTTTTTTCTACACTCCAGCAATCCCAGCCCAGCCATTCACTGAATGTTTAAAGCTGTCTTCACTCTTTATACAAGACAAAGGGTATGGGCATCTGAAAACCAGACTCACTTTGGCTGCTGAGTTCAATTGTACACCACTGCAAAAGCACCAACACTATATGCTGTCTTTTAAAAAGCCAAAATAAAATTTAAAAAAATCAACATCAACAACCCCAAACATTTTAAAGAAGGAGCAGGTGATTCCACTCCCATTGCCCACCTTGACACACCTTAAAAAGCTTCATTTTCTCAGGATAAACAGAGTCAGTTTCAGATAATTAATACCTTTATATTCAATTTTCTAAATTTTCTGTAACATTCAGAAATCATTCTTAAGGAAATAAGTAAACTGATCTTTTTCTTATAACACCCACTTCGGGTGAGTTCTGATCACTCTCTGCTCTATAAGGGGCCCCTGCCATATCTCAGTGGTGACTCCTACACATCCTTTTCAAAACAGTGAAAGAAAAGCCAGTTCAGCTATGGCTGGGCAGTGAATGTGACTGGTTTCTAATCCCAGTAAGTGTGATTAGAAGCAGTGGTCTAAGTAACTGTCAGCTCTGGAGAGCACCTTAGTGGAAGTTGACTACAAAACATATCTTCATTAAACAATGACCTGACCCCACAACAGCACTATTCAACATTTCTCTCTGCCTCCACTGTCAAAATTTTAGGTTGCTTCTGGACAGAAATGGATGAATGTGTAAAAAATTTCCCTTAATGGCTTGGTGTTTTTTGGGTTATGGTTCTGGAATCCCTTAGCACTGAAAAAACACTTGGTTAGAATTTTAAAAGTGAGGCAAATTTCCCTGGTACAAACGTTTAGACATTTTTAAGAAGAGGGTGCTATATATTAGACAGTTTAAATTTTGTGTGTCTGAGTGTGGGAGTATTGCATCACCCCCTATTGGCATTTCCCAAATGTGGTGTGCTCAGTATTACTCTTGTCTGACCTGCAGCTACAGGTTGTTAAGGAGGAGGAAATGGCAACTGTCAGGAAACAGCAGAAAATTCCAGTGCAGTCACAGTAACCCACTCCTGGTGCCTTTCCCTTACACAAAGCCAAACGGGGATGGGCACTGGAGCCAGGCTGCCAGGACAGCCCTCTGAGAGGCCTTGCAGTCTGGACTGGAGTTTACTTTACTCCAGTACGGCCTCAGCTACGGGGGATTTGGCACGGTAGAAAAATCCCAGGTTTTATAAGATTTTTTACAAGGATAAGCTTTACTGTGCAGAGACAGAGAGTGAACAAGAGTTCCTGTCACTGCTGCTGGCAACCGAGTCCAGCAAAGGATGTGTTTGACAGCAAAAGAGATTTCTGTAGTGGCCCTTTCAGCCTAAGGAAAATGATATTAAAGTCTAAACCAAAGGACTGAAGGTCAGATTGCAAAAGAGCTGGTATTCCTAATTGTAAACAGATTTTGGGAGAGCTCCATCTAAACTGGCCGAGTACTTCTCAGTTTCTGACCACAAAACCAAACATTAAACTTTTTTTTAAAACCTCTGATGCTTTGAGCCATGCTACAGCCTATATTAAAACATCTTTTCAAGGTTTTCTCAGTGCCAAGCTATTAAATGTGTAGACTGATTTCCTTAGAGCAAAATCCTTCCCCCAAAACCTGGACAGAATGTCAGTCAAAATAGTTAATTACTAACCAAAAAAAATCCCAGTAATTGACTGCAAGGATTTTAATTTTATGAGATAGCCTTATCCTTGTGAGAACTCTCCGAGCTGAGGCTGGAGAACAATGGCTCCCTGAACACAAAAGCAGTTCCTAAATCACAGCAGAGATGGTAAGGTTGCATTTGACCTCACTTGCTCCAATAAAAATTCAGGTTATGTCCATAAAAATGAGCAAGAAGGAGGTAACAAAAGGGGTGACAATGAGAAGAGAAGGGTCTTTTTGAGGGGAATTTGCAAAAAGCTACAGCTAAAACTACGCTGGGCCTTTCAGCAGCAATGCTCTCTAGGAGGTAAACAGTTTAGCAGACTGCTAGCTACAAAAAGTCACTATAAAAGCACCTCAAAAGTGGTTATTAGAGAGATTTCTTGCATATTCTTTCTTCCCTGCCCAGCAGTAATTGCTCTCAAACAGGGAACAGTGACAATGCAAGACCTCCACACCGGGTGACAGGTATTCCCACAAAGAACAGCAGTGCCCATTGTCAACACTTTATCTCAAGTTTCACGCCTGGATTTTTTTTCTAGAGGCCCTGCATTTATATAAGAATCACCAGGAGAGTGTTTTAAAACTATTATTAAGGCTCAGAGTTGTGGGGGAAAGCTCTGAAGTGCAACACAGAATGAAAGCTGCATTGCCCTGCTCAAAGCCCAGAGATGATTTAAAAGGCCCCACCAGCCCCTCTCTGTGCACCACATTCAGTGTCACCTCCCTCTTCTCACAGACATTGTTTTACAGGTGTTTAAAGGTTTGTGGCTTTGCCTAGATGTCCATAAAGCAAACTCAGGTGCCCCTCAAAAGGTGCCTGTGGGGACCTTACCCAGAGGCTGGGCGAGCTGAGGCAGCAATTAGTGGAAGCAGCACAATATCTTTAGATTTTTGCTAGTTCCAGCAACATGCAGCTTCAGAAGTGAGAGGTTGTTTATCCCCTCTTGGTTATGCTCTTTGGTTCAGCATGGGGTTTGATTGTTTCCTTAACAATTTGACACACATCCATGAGTTAAAAATAGCAAACAATGCATCCATTTTTCCTAGCAAAAACTACACATACAGAATATTTGAATTCTATGCAGTGATAGGCCAAGTCTAAACCCTGTTCTGTGCTGGACTATGACTAATTTTGCCTGATTTGTTTTTTTTTTTCCTTATATTGCAAACAAACTACTAAAAGACACCCATATTTTAGTACATTGGTGTCCCTTTGTATTCAGTACAGCACACCCCAAACCCATAGATAAAAGGCTCAGCAGATACTTACAGTATTGCCTGCACTGAGTGAAAAGCTAAACAATTAATAAATAAGCAATTAATAAACAATTATCAGTGCTGATGTGACTGATAAAGAGATGCTCTCTGCACTGGACAGTTTCTCCATCTGGAAGCTCACAGTAATAAAATTTATACCTCTGCTACATGTCAGCAGCAGGTGAAATGACATGAGGCTGACAAGTGGCAGGTTTGACTGCAGCTCAGTTACTTCATTAAAAGAGCTGTTAATTTAAACTGAAAGGAAAATTCATTCTTTTGGCTGCCCACCAGAAGTGCTTCCCACAAAAGGGAAGAAGCAGCAGCTCTGCTCATCAGTTCAGAAGTTCATTTGAATGATGCACAGGAGAGCACTAACACAAGGAAATGCAAAGGAAGCCCTGTTTATAGCTGGTGCCACAACTGGATTCCATTAGGAAAAGACTGACATGACTATTTTATACCCCTAAGAAAATTTTAAGAAGCAGAACATCTTGAACAGATCTCTTGAAATTTTGTTCACAACTCTTCTGGCTCAGGCTGCCATCCTGGTGGCTTTGCAATCCTGTACTTCATGCCACTATTCTCCTTCATGACCAAGCTATATATTTTAGGTAGTAAAACAGGTAATAGCTCCCATCTGTCGGCCACTGCAGAGTATTTAGAGAGCTCCATATAACAGTTTACCACAGCCTGCACATTTTGGACATGGACACTTGCTCAGGCAAGAGACTAAAGGCAGAGAGACTCCCCAGTGATGTCTCAGAGATGCTCCCTTCTGCTCTGCCAGCACATCCAAATTAAAAGTTCTCAATTTTTTGATGAAAACAACATACTTAGAAAAAGGACAAGGAAAAACCCCTAACGAAATCCCACTGAAACATTCAGGAAAGGACACTTCTTGACCAGAAGGGTTCAAAGTACCAGTATCTACCACAAACCCCCTGAAAGCTACTCTGTGTTCTGCTGTAAATTAGAAAAAAATCCTTCTTGTTCATCCTCACAGATACACAGAGGCTCTCGAGTGGAGGCAGGGATCTCAGAGGCAGGATTTGTTCCCCGATTCATCTGACAAATGCAGCACAGGAGCAGAGATCCCATGGAGGAGACAGCAGAGATTGTAGAGCAGGGCTACCAGAGGATGGTCTCCGTGTGCCAGCTCAGAGCAGTTTAGGAAATAAGACAGAGCTTTTCACATAACTGTTCACACACACCGCTACACTCAGCTAAATTTAGGCACCTGTGAACAGCAGTTGAGTGCTCCAGCCTTTCTCGAGCTGGACAGAGATTGCAGGAGAAAGAGTGAGTGACTCAATTACCCAGAGGCAGCTCTTGGCAGGGCTGAGCTTCCCATCAGAGGGATTAGACAGGCGGGAGAAAAGCGGTGTAGCAAAGAAAAACAAAATGAAAGGAAACGGAGATGAAACAAGATTCTCCTATTGATTTGCACTGAAAGATGAATTACTTACTTATCACTGCAGTTGTAAATGAAAGCTGTGCCAAAAGGGTGTAGCTTCTATAGGAAACCAAATTAAATATATTTTCTTCCTTGCTTTGTGTGGAGAATGTGCATGACTTCAGAAAGCTACTGCAGCAAGAGCTGAAAAACAAATAAAACAAAATAAATGTGTCCCGCACAGGACAAATTTGAGTGTATGAGTACATTACACTCGAGAGTGTATGACTCCAGCAGAACTACAGCCAGAGCCATGCACTGCTCACACCTCGGGGCACAGCAGCATTTCCACACACAAGCAGGATTTCCAACAACAATCAGCCAAGCTGGCACCTCACAGTTCTGACTGTTGGCAGGTGCTGAACCTCGTCCTTGCACAGAACACCTGCCCTGGGAAGCTGCCAGTGTGACCCCCAGAGGTGTTCCAAGCGTGCGAGATCTTAACCCTGACCTCTGAAATCATGGACAGGCTCCTCTGTGGGCTACAAGGGGAGAGATCACAAGGGGAACAAATCCTGCATCACCCACGGGACCAGCTCCAGGGCAGGATTCCCTCCTCTCCCCCTCGACTGCTGCTCACTCCAGCACCGCTGCTCCGCTCTGTCATTGCTCCCGCAGCGCTTGGCATGAGTGAAGCCACACACTGCTGATCCTGAATCCGACTCACAGAACACACTGTACCCTCACAAATGGCCCGAAACGAAGCTGGCTTTGGTGCCAAGGAGCCTTCCTGTGGCTGAGAGGGAACGCCCAGCTCATGTGGAATGCAGGGAGTCCCATCTCCAAGAGAAAAGAAGTTTCTAACCCAGAACTACAGGATAATGGACTTCAAAGCAGCGGGGTTTATGCATGGAAAACCTGTCACTGGCACAGGACTGAGACCTGCTTATCTTGGCCTTTCACACGGTGTAATTTGACAGGGCCCATAGCACATCTAAAGGGAAGGAGATAGAAATGCACCTAACTGTACTGAATTTATTTACTTATTTATTTTTAAACAGTGGCAGGTCTTACTCTCTCCAGCTCGTGAGCAGCCCCTGTAGAAATGGATAGTACATGGGGCACAGCAGGTGGTAGAAGGTAAAATCCTTTACGAGCTTTGCCCAGACTGGTCAGAAATATATTTGTAAGTTGAAGAAATCATTATACTCCTGAGAGCCCTTGGGTAGGAAAGGAGTTTATCATTTGCTAGCAAATGATTTTGACCTTTCTGGCAAAGGTTAGAGGACAAAGATATATTAACTGGAGTAATTTAAGTCAAGTGTAAAGTTACTAAGAGTTACATGGCCTTGGGGAAGAGTCTGGAGTCTTAGTTGCAGGAGATGTTTCCACATTTGGTGGAGTTTACTACTTTAAGAACAAAATTATCATCATAAATTTCTGGAGTGTCCCCTGGATGGGACTGTGACAGTTTAAATCTCTGATTAGAGTTTATTGCCCACTTCATCTGTCACTCAATACCCGTACCACAACGCGGTGCCAGGCCACCGGGGTTATGTGGGCAGCTCTAACGAGGGTCATCTGTGGGATCACAGAGCCAGCACTTGCTCTCCACTACTGAGGTGAGAACTCAGGTCCTCGGGTGGCTGCATGAAGAGTGCCAGATAGAAATATTTTAACAGATTCCTCAGTTTCCCCTTGTAATCTAAGACTTGTTACAACAAGCAGGAGCTCCCACGATGGCTTGCTGCCACCTGCATGTCCCACTGCACATGCAGCATATGAACAACAACAAGGTTTTCTTAAAAAAAAAGGTTTTTTAACAAAAAAACACCCCAAAACAGTCTCACTACAAACCTTTCCCAGGATCTGAGCTCCTCACTTTCCTGTGTTTCCTTCTGCTCCTATATAATTCTAGGTGCATTAGGAAACATATGCAACAGGATTTCTACCTGACTTTTACAGTAGATAAGGTCAGGACAGATCAGAGATATTATTACCCAAAATGATCCAAAATTGGCTTCATAATTTTATTGTTTTGCTACAATATAACACTACTTCCATCGAAACACACTTTACCATAACACCAAAGATAAGAGCTTGCTGAAGCAATACCTAAATCAATACCTAAGTTCATCACCTTAAACAGTATATCATTGCTTATCAAAATCTCAAATGGAAAGCAAAAATCCCTGTTGGGCTCAGATGCCTTGAAATTTTCTAATTCTGCGTGTGCTACCCAGATTATTGCTCCTGTTGTCAGATGAATATGTGTGGTCCTCTGCTCTCCCTCTGCAACTTAATGAGAACCAGCTTATCTCATATCAGCTTCTAGAAGAGCTCAGCTATCTGAGATTACCCACAATGTGCTCTATTTTCTGAGCTAAATTAATAATTAGGGGGAAAAAATAACATGAGAGATGCAGATTACTGAAAAACAACCAGTTGGGAAGTCAGCCCAGGATAAAACACTGATATTTGAAGGCAATGCATGGAACAGCTCAATGTTCACTCCTGCTAACACGGTTTTAGAGGGTTATCTAGAAATAGGAAAGGCAGAAACAGAAGCTTGGGAATATGATGACTCAACTCTTACCCAAAATACCAGCTAGCCAAGCCAGGGACAGACATGCCCTGAGAAAGGGCATCCCAGGGGAGGAGGCTATGTGGTGATATTTTAAAAGGTGCCCAAGTTCTCACATAGTTTTCAGCTGAATGACTTTATTTTCAGGCTAGACTCCCAGAATGGAAGGGGACAGTAAAAGCCTTCTACCCAACAAGGATATTTACAGAGAATATGGAAAACCCATCTATTCTCTATTTCACAGCAAGGATTTCAAACAAGTCTTCCCTTTTCTGGGAAGTGTTTTCCCATGAACAGGAGCATGTCCCAAGGCTGTGCTGTGCAAACCACCGGGCACATCCTCTTGGGGAGCAAGAAATGCCTCTAGAGAAGCCCCAAGAAGTGACTTCTTCAGCCACCACGCTGCAGCCCAGGGAAGCAGGAAAGCAAACTCCCGGGTCTCCTTTCCAAGCCTCTCTGGCTGCAGCTCATCCAGTTTGTAACACAGACCAGCAGTGGCTGAGCTGGCAGGGGAAGGAAAGTCTCCCTGGCCTGATGAGAGCATCTGCCTGAAGGCAGGACACCCGAGGTGTGGTTCTGCCTCATGAATATTCAAGTTCTTCGGACAAACTGAAAGGGCGCCAGTGAAAGACAGAACCCCCCTGCAGTCTCTACCGTGGTGGCTTGAACATTGGCTGCTGAGGTGCTTTGGGGTAGGATTTTGTCCTATCTTCAGCAAAGGCCATCACCCCGAAGTGCACAGCCTGAGGAGTATCTTCACTGTTTCCCATCTCTCTCTCTCACATTTCTGTATAAATCCAGCTCTTTATTTCCTTTGCTACTCTGATGTTAAAGATACATTTAAAAATGGGGATTACTTTTTTCCGGACTACATCAAGGATGTGATCCAAATTAATTTCAGCTTTGGATTTTTTTTTTTTTAATGTTAATTAAAATAAGTATTTGTTAAAATCCAGACAAAACTTTTTCTTTCCAGTTACAAAAAGATTCACATGGCACTTACTCAGACTTCCTGAGATTACAGAGAAAAAGCAGAAAAAGAAAAATGCTCTAATAATATTAACAATATTTACAGTTTAAAACTTTTCAATCTCACTGTTACTCATGTTTTGTCTCAGAGAGTGAAACTGATGCACCATTCAGCAACTCTCACCTAAGCCCACAGCAGAACACAACAACAACTCAAATGCTGTAGATCATGCTGCCCTTAACACCATTTGTCCGGGCTCAAACAATTCTCTGTAGTCAAACATGAGGTGAAACACAAACTGCATTTCATAAGATACTATCATCACTCTCTTGACAGCTCACAGAGTGAAACCCCCGATTTTTTTTTCTATAACAAAGCAACTGTTCCTCAGAACCATGTGTTATTTCACAGTTCCAATCTAAAGAAAACTCGGATTTCATTCAGTGAAAGACCAAGTGGGAAAATGAAGAATTTTCAACAACTGCATCAAGATCTTGCCATACATTCTCTGTTCTGGGCTAGTCCAACATTCAGCATTGTCTCGTGGCCTTTACCAATCCTCTATTCATCTGAACATTCAAGACAGGTGGGTATTGAAAGATTGGGTCCTGATGTCCCCAAGGCCCCAGTTTTCACTTTTTTAGAAGTATCATGAATGTGGGGGGGAAAAAAAATCCCAGGTGGCATCTTTTCTCTGTGATCTCTGCAGCAGCTACAACAATCACATCCACCCCAACAGCTGCCTCTTCCATCTTCTCCCAGAAATCATGAGCCTATTGTATATATCTAGAATTTAGACTGTATTTTTGAATTGTAGAATGGTTTGGGCAGGAAGAGACCTTAAAGATCATTCAGTTCCACCCCCCTGCCATGAGCAGGGACACCTTCCACTATCCCAGGTTGCTCCAAGCCCTGTCCCCCCTGGCCTTGGATACTTCCAGGGATGGGGCAGCCACAGCTTCTCTGGGCACCCTGTGCCAGGGCCTCCCCACCCTCACAGTAAAAAAGCTTCTTCCCAATATCCAATCTAAACCTATTCCCCTTCAGTTTGAAGCCATTCCTCTCGTCCTGCCACAAGGAAGGGCTTTAGAATGATGAGGACACCGTGGCTCCGGGCAGGAGGGACATCAGAGAGAATGATGAAAGACAGAGGCTGAGATCTCTTTTTTAAAGACAGAGGGGAGTCAGGAGTCAAGTAGTTCAGCCACAGCACAGAAGATCACAAAACTAACAACCAGCCAGGAATTAAAAATCCATGTTCCAGTAGGGAACGTACCTTCTTTCCCTCCAAAGCTGCAGCCCCTTTCTGACTGCTCTTCACTCCAAACAACCATCGGGATGCAAACTCAGGATTCGCTTCCCGGCTGGGTCAGAACGACCCTGAAACTTCCCTGAACTCCTGCAGGAATTCTCACACTCCAAGGAGCTGAGCTGCCCTCTCCTGGGAGCAGTGCAGGCAGCAGGGCAGCCTCCCCCAGCCAAACACATCCGTAGCAGGTGGGGAAAGCTGGTGGAATGGGAAATTAATGCATCGGGCAGCCTCCTCCAGAGGGACTGCCCGCTTGTCCCATTTGCAGTCCCACTGAAATTGGACTGTGGGCTTAGGATTCCGCTTCAGCAGCATTTCTTCCACAGGCTTCAGAAAGAGGTCATTTTGCATCAATTTCTTCACAGGTTTTCCAGATAGGAACCCACGTGGACTGTTAGGTTAAATCAATAGGGTGAAGATTAGGTGAATGCTGTGTCAGAACAAGAGCTTACAGCGGCGTTTAGCGGGACTGACAAAACACAGCCTGAACAGGTGCCTGCTGCTGTTCGTGGCAGAAATGTGTTTGCACTTAGGATTTCCCCAAATCTCCTGTTAATTTATGAGAAAGGAAAAGGATTCCAGATCCGTGAGTGATGAAGGGAAGGAAATTGGCCTGCAGCTGTAACCCAAAACACAGCAAAACCCTGAGCTCATTGAAAACAGAAAGAGTTTTCATTGTTACATGTTTTTATTGCACCAGACTTGAAGCAGAGAACTTGGAGCTGGGGGACAGATTAGTGACAATATCATAATACAACTTTAGCAGCATCAGCCAGCCCTTCCAGATCCCTGCTCCCCATTTGGGATACACTAGCACAGACAAAAATGAGGAGTTAGCTCAAAAAGGCTACAGCATAAAAAAATATGGGTTTGGGGTTTTTTTTTTTCCTGGATGTATGTGATGTTTTTTAAGTAGTGATAAAAAGCTGGGATTTCCAGGAATGTTTTTCCACTAAGTTGTTGACAGAAATCACAAGGTAGATGATTTCTGCAATTTAAAGAGTGGGAAATGGCAGCCAGTATGCTAATTAGGAAGAGTTCTAGGAAAAACATCTAAAGCAAAGTCCACCAGGAATAAGATGGGTATATGCTTTTAAGATTAAAAAAGTACTTAAATTGCCTACCATAGCCTCTGATGGTTTTGTTTCTTAGGGGGATTTTTTGTTTGATTTTACAAGAAAGTTACTTTTCTCTAACAACTTCTTCTGCAGGCATTTGGGATAAGGATGATCAGGTGAGTGAGTCACTTCATGAATATTCCTGCATCCATATGGCAGGTACAGGAAATCCATTAGAATTAACATTTCTTTACATGGTTATTTATTTGAGTAAGCCCTTGCCTCAAAGTGCTGCTGTTGTTCTCTTAACATAATAATTCTGATAAATTACTCTTTTTTTCAATGCCCCATGAGCAAGGAACATAGTGCTGCTATGTGCAGGCCCATTACTCTGGCCCATTGCAAAGAAAACTTTTGAGCACTTTTCCCCCAAAACCAGATGCCTCTCTACATTTTAGAAGCTGCAGATGCCATTTTTAAGTGGGGGGGATGTCAGTTATCACTTGCAATCATTAAAAATTCTTTTTTTTTTTTTTGACTGCTTATTGCTCCCATGTGTATTTGGACATAGTGTCCTTCATCTCCTGACTAACCACAGGTGCTTCCAGACTTCCAGCCTGCCTGGGGTCTTTGACAGGGCACCTGATGAGATACACACATAATTAGTGAGCATTCTGCATGTAACTGGATACAAGAGCTAGATCCTCACTTAGATTCAAGCCAAAGTTACTCTGCTGGGTACAACTCAGCTAAGAAAAGTGCTGAGGATCTCCAGTGTGACTTTCCCATTTTTGTTTGATTCCATTTGAATTCATTTCTATGAAGAGAAATCAGGGGGTTTTTTTACTGTGGTTTGTTCATAATCAATTTCACTAAAGACTTGAGACAAATGGGCTTGGAACGGGTTTGGAAAGATGTGAGTAGGCTCTACTCTTCATGTTTAGTTTGTGGGTATCATTTTTCACAAGAACTCCCTGTAAGCTGTGGGAGGGAGCCCAGTGAACATCTCATGGAGAGCCTGATCTTGCCAGGACCAGCAGCTCTGCCAGACACAGGTCACAGAGGACTGAGGGACCACTGCAATTTCTGACCTTTTCATCTTCTCTTTCCTCCTTCTTCTCCCCAGCTGGCATTCCCCCTTAACTGGCCAGTACTGGACTCTCAAGGAGGGGAAGGGATAGACAGAAAGGCACAGTGCTGGCAGCAGAAGCTAGAAAGCAGAAGCAGAAATGGCAGAAGAACCTGCAGCCCTTAAAGACTCAGAGAAAATGGGATCTTATCCTGCCTGCCACCAGCAGATGGGATGCAGTGCTGCTCACAGGAGAGAAGGAGAACCAGAATAATAGCTACTCTCTGGACTTCAGAAAAGCAGACAAACCTGACTGTCTCCTCCTCGTCTTGCCCAAAACAGACTCGGTGGCCAGGAAGCCTTTCAAGGAGCAAAGCACTAGCAGCAGGTGGTGCCATCTGTCCTACTCTAATTCCTTCTTGCTCAAACAATTTATGTCCCAGTCAGTGAGGAAGGTAAAAAAACAGCAACAAAACCCCAACCCAAACTGCCAAATAGCCAGGGAGTGGGAGAATAGAGGGCAAGGAGACAGAAGGCTAATTTTAGCTGAATAGCATGAAAGGAAAATAGTGTTAATAGAAATAAAGAACAACGAAAAATGTGACTGCTAAATGATGCCTTCTCCCTGTGGCCTGCTCTTTTGCACCTGTGCCTGAAGATGAATGGTTAGACAGAAAATGAAACCACAGTGTGGTTTTACCCTGAGCTGAAATGCAAAGGCCAGGGCAGTCTGGGAGAGGCTGCATCACATCCTGCCCTGCTGAGCTTTGCTGTTATCACTGTCCAGCTGGAGTTTCCCATGGTGCCACCTCTGTGAAACATGGGCAGACACTGCCTGGCACATCACCCCTGTGTCACCTGGGGCTGAGGCACAGCAGCCGGGTTTGCATCATTGCCATCAGTGTCACTGTAGCTCTGGGCAGTGTAAGGGATTTTCCTGTCTAATCTGCCTTACATGTCACAGACTATCCTTTCCTATCTCTATTTTAATATGCAGCCATGTATTAAGCTCTCTGGAAAATGCTGAACAATAAATATCAGCTCTGCACTATAAGCAAGACCCTGTTGCAACCTCAGCAAAATTATCCAAGAGCTCTTTGGTTCCACAGTGCATGTGGCAGTAGAGAGGCAATTTCTTCCACTTGAACTAAATCAGCTTGAAAGAAATAATGGTTCATTCTCCTGAGCTCAGGACTAAATTTTGAAGCAGATATCAAAACAAACACTTACATACAAGGTAAATTTCATGTTATAACAAAGCAGCAATCCCCCCCTTCAATTTATGAACTGCAAGAGTTAGAACTAAGTTATGAGAAAAATAAAGGAATTCACTTCTGAAAGAGAAGGAGGAAATTACAGAAAGTATTTGGCACAGTTTAAATGAGTTTTATTTTGAAGCCATTCAGAATTTAGACCTTACTGAGGCAAATAAAGCATTTGCTGGCACCATGAGGAGAAACCTCCTACCTCAACAACTGAAACAGGGTTTGATTTAATCTCCCCAATGTTGCAATGAATAATATCCTTTCTAGGTCTGGGTTTCCCCTGACAATGATTGTGCTTGACATGCTCACACTGCAGACATTCTGCACAGATTGCATTTTGCACAGGTTGAGTTCAGAGGAACCAAGGATGCCACCACGCTGCCATTGCACCTCCCAGACTTGGCCATACAAGCACTAACTAGGAAATGCCATTTTATACAGGGTGTGTATCAGGATAAAGATAAGAGAGAAGGGTCGGGGGAGGAAGGATGGAGAAAGCAATTCCCTTTCTGTGCCATATACTTCCTAAAAGTGATGCCTGAGCACACTAGAAAAGCAATGGTAGGCATATGCTACTTTGCAAGTGGAAATAATGAATAAAAGGACTAAACCAGCAGTTTCTGACTGGTGAGGAAGGAAAAGACCACTAGACTAGAAGGGATTCTACACATCAAACCAGTGCAGATCCTGAAACAGCTCCACAACAGGCATTTATTCCAGAGATTGACTCAGTTTCTGGTTTTAATTTTCACACAGCACCACAAACACTCTTTATCCAATGTCGGGGTATCCCTTCTCCAGAAACAAACAACATTTAGCAAAAGGAACAGCCTGGGCCTTGCTGCCCTTCCAACTCCACTTCCCAAAAGCACAGCCAGCTTTTGGACTTGCATGGCCACTGACAACCTTCCAGAAAAAAGGAAACATTTCCCACAGCTTTACCCTTCACACTCAGCACAAGAATTACATCCTTTTTAAACAGACCTCCAATATTTGGCACAACAATTTTTCTCAGGCCAAGTGTTCACATTCAGTTTACAGAGGGTGACAGCACAAACAAGAGTCCTGAATTCCACAGAGATGCCCACAACTGTCCTGAGGTTCCTCCTGTGCTGCTGAAGGATATATGGAGCATGACTGGAGGAACAAGAGGAGGTTGCACACAAGTTTTCCAGTTCTCTGCTGGCTACACCACAGAACTCCTGAGGTCTCTGACCAGGGTATGATAGTGACAAGTCTCAGGAGCCTTCATGTTTGCTATTCCTCACCCTTCCTTCCTGACATCGATGGCAATTCTCAGCCCAAAGCAGCTCTGACACTTCCTAATGGAGCAGGAACATAATACAGACCCTCCTCTTAAGCTGGGCTTAACCCAGCAGCCCTCATTCACTGGGCCTTCACTGGGGGATGCTCTGCTCCCCACATGACCACAGAGGTGCAGCTCTCAGCATTTTCACTAAGACACACAGGGATGGGACTGGAGTGCTGCCTGTGGGGAAGTCCTAAGCACAAACACCTCCCATTCTCTCTGCTTCCCCTAGGACTACAACTGTTCACAGTTCAGCAGCCAAGGAGGGAAAAAGGAGCCACCAGTAACCAAGCACACCTTACTTCCAGGCACTGAAAGACACAAATAATAAGCATAAAGACATTCTCTGTTCCATCTGTATTGCAAGCACTGGAGTATGAAAGCTTCAGACTCCCTTTGAAAGAGTCCTCAGGCAAAAAGAAGTGACCCAGCCTAAGGATGTTCTATTCATCAGTGGTGAAGCCATAAAAAGACAACATTTGCATTTCTGCTGTAGTTTTGAAGTCTGTTTACTTGTAACCTTAAAAGGAAGTGAATTACCTCAAAAAAGAAGAGGAAGAAAAAGAAGGATGGCTGCCTGGTCTCCTCAGAACACCTCAATACCAGATAAATGATCCTCTTACAGAAACTAGTATTAGAGCCCTTGGATGGCATCTTTCATTCTGTGAATTGCCCTGTTACTTCAGGAAGATGTGGCATTGTTGAATGCTGACAGAAACTCATTGATCTGTTACCAGTACACAAAGGATGGGAAGCACTCCTGGCTCCCACTTCCTATAATGTGCCTTATTGATTCTCTGAACTGCCAAACTCTGCACTTATTTACAAACATGCTGCGCTGCAAAGCCTCCATGCATAGAAAATGCCCTGCACAATTTATTTCCTTTTTACTGCAACTTTTGTATGAAAAATTAAATCAACTGTAAGTAATAGACATGGATTTTTGCTTATGTTTTACCCAGAGAGAACTGAACGTGGATTTGTAGAATGCCATGATTTTTCAGCTCTAGCAGAGGTTTAATAAACTTGTTCAGACCTGTACTAAGCATGTTGGGCTCCATGTGGTTTATTGATCAGTTTGTGTGCCTGGGCTCCAGAGCTCTCCCTTCCCCTGCGGGCTCTGTGCACAGGACACACAGGAGTCCGTGACCCCGGTGCTCCCGCGCCTGCAGTGCACGACCACTGTGCTCACACACACACAGAGTGTATTTGAACTTACATAAAAGCCACTTTTCCTGCAAAAGTCTGGGGTAATAGGAGTCTTGAAAACACTCCGTTGCCACAAAATCTTATCACTCATTTTAGGGCTCTTTCAAGCCCTTTAATGCCTTACCAAGCTTATTGTACCTAACACAATGGCCGATCAGTAGCATCCCAAGGTCTGGTTTTGGTCTTTTCACTAGGGCAATTTCTAGTCAGAAAGATTTTGTTCTCTGTTGTGTGCCTGTTCTCTTCATACTCAAACTTTTCACTGATAATACTTCAATCTCAAAGTATGATTTTTTTTTACCAACACATTTCTGCTCATACTGGTTACCAGTTCCCTGCTTCTGTCTGTCTTACCAGCAAGACTACTTAGGGCTAGTAAAGAATTGACTTTTCCTAAGAACTTTACTTACTTAACCATAATTCTGAAGCAGAATAATGTCCTTTCATCTATACTAGATGTAAAATAATTGTGCTCATCAGGCTTGGTAAGACACTTCTCTGAAAAACCACAGAAAGCAGATCTGACTAAGAATGTATCATTTTCCACAGCTGGCTTTGGAATAGATCAAGATTTGCCCCATACTTATTTTTATAAAATTAATAGGTATCACAGCCTTCACAGTACCCTCCTGAGTAGAAAGTTGCCCAATGGGCCACATTTGCTTTCATTACACCTGCAACAGACTGTGAAGAAGGTAAGACAGGAAGCAGCCACGACATCCTAATGGTTTTATTCCAGTGTTCCCCTGTTTCATCAGAACAAGGAGTACTCAGCAACACTGAGCAGGTGCTGCTCTCTACAGGGTAAATATCATGATTTCTCCTACCTTCTTCTGAGGCAGAGATTGATCCCCAGACTGGCACATCCTCTGTAAAGCTGTTTTGGGACACGTAGGTCACCTGCTCCAATCCTCTGCAGAGTTCAGACATTTCTGGGTGTCGCCTCTGCACCTCCTCCTTCCAAGCACAGGGTGCTCAGGGTCTCCCCGAGGGCCATTGGCACACACAAACTTCCAGAGGCAGCAGTGGAGGTCAGCAGCTCTCCTGAGCAGCTGAAAGGAGAAGGATAATGAACAGCAAGTGGGAAATCATAGAAACACAGAATCATAGAATGGTTTGGGTTGGAGGGGAACTCACAGACTCACATCTCCTTCCAACCCCCTGCCATGGGCAGGGACACCTTCCACTATCCCAGGCTGCTCCCAGCCCCATCCAACCTGGCCTTGAACACTTCCAGGGATGGGGCAGTCACAGCTTCTCTGGGCAAGTGCCTCATCATCCTCCCAGTAAAGGATTTTTCTTGAATATCTAAGAATAGAGAGAGTTTAAATCTACTCTCTTCCATGTGGTCATTCCCCCTTGTCCTGTCCCTCCATGCTTTTGCAGTGAACTGTTCTTCTGGGGTTTGCTGAAGGGAAACAGAACAGAGGGGTAAAGGGGAGGAAACCAGCCAAAATCCTTAAGAGCACCTTCCCCTTGCACACATCAAGGGGCACTGATTTGCTCCCCAATGACCAGAGAAGCAAGCACTTACCCCATACATCTGTTTCTAAAGTAGAAGAAACAGGTTAATATGCAACTGATTCATAAGCCATGTGCTGGCCCCCTCCCCAGGGATCCATTTCACCCTGGAGTTTAATTAAACTCTCCTCCTTAGGCAAACAGTATATTCTTAAGAGATTCTAAGGACAATTTGCTATTCCCAGTTGATTTTCTTCCATTATTGTATGCAGTCATTTCTTATTTATATCACATCTTTTGTGTATTCCATAAGCAAACCTAAGCACCATACCATTAGCACACTGTAGCTGCTCAGGCTCTCTCCAAAAATTTACAGTCCCAGCCTAATCCTGCCTAAGTACAGAAAATAAAGATCAATTTTTCCACATCTGAACCAGACTGGATTTAATTCCATCCAACACTTTCAAATGACAGCTTGGGAAACACAGGATTCTGTAAGGTCCTGAGCTGAATTACAACCAGTATTAAGGCAGTGGACTGGAGATGTCAATTGTGGAATATCCTCCTAATGTTTATTAACTTCTCTGTCAATGAGAATCACTGCTCTGACAACAGACTGGCTGGTGAAAAATCATTG
Organism: Promerops cafer; assembly: GCA_013398275.1. Classification (NCBI taxonomy): domain Eukaryota; kingdom Metazoa; phylum Chordata; class Aves; order Passeriformes; family Nectariniidae; genus Promerops; species Promerops cafer. The sequence goes on along the minus strand of VZSE01000989.1, from coordinate 329,577 downwards.
TCCATCTGTTCCCAGCTCACATCCCAGGGTAAAGGACTCGCTTTCTTTGCTGAAGTGTAAAAAGTCATTGGAGTTTGAAAAGCACTAGAAATGCCTCTGCTATCACATGCAGCAAGCCACAAAGTTCAACCTGTTTTACAGGGGCACTGTCACAGCATATCAGGAAAAATTAGCCATTTAAGGACTTCAGAATCTCCCACATTGGAGCCCCGGCTGAGGCTGCCACACGCACAGCTGGAGCCGAAGGAAGGTCAGCTCCTTTTAGTGTCGTGTCACCGTGCCAGGCACTGCTGCAGCCACGCTGAAACACTCACCAGATCCCAAACCACCTCCAGGACACTGCTCCAGCCCATGCCATGTGCTTTTGCTTGCCAGCAGGGTAAGAAAACCCTTTCCAGCACCCCCACAGTGCTCTTCAAAATGCCGTGCAAAAACCACTTAGCAGCCAGAAATGAGTCATTAAGGATTCCAACTTCTAATGTTTGTATCACCATGTACAGATGAGTAAACCAACATCCTCCTGACAAAAATCAGTACTGAGAAGCCTGTTACACTCAGTCTGAATAATTGACTGAGTGTAGAGTTTAGAAGATGAATAAATTAGCTCTATGCTGCACTGCCTCCAAACCTTCAGGCCCAGAACTAGACAGGTTCCATCAGGTGCACTGACATGATAATACTAATTAGATAACAATATGACAATGTAAAGCAAATGATGTCTAGATAAAAAAATACAGTGGATGTTGAAGGTTTTCTCTGTGGGGAGAATACAGGCATGTGCACTATTCTGGAGAGAAGTAAGGAATGACTTATCTAATTGAAACTACAGGGGTTTAGAGGGAAGGGGGCAGGAAAGACAGACGGTAATTCTGTGAGCTGGAAAGTGGCCAGGATGCTGGGGTTAGCAGCTACACACTTTCAAAAGCATCATGAGACCTTATGTGATTACAAACCATCAAGAACCTGGTTCTAATTCTTATCCAAGTTATATTTGGCAGCAGAGCAAGGCAGCAGTCTAAGACACTGCATCCATTTGGGCTGAAGGACAGAAGTCATCTATATCCCCACATCCCTGTCCTTTACTTCAACTTCTTTTGGATGTTTCTCATCCAGCACTAGAAAGGCCTTGGAGAGCGAGTCCCTGGTGAGGTGCCACATCCCTGGAGCTGTAAAACCCCTGGCAACCACCCCCTAGAGCAGGACCTGCTGTAAACAACTGCGGGAGGGTTCATCAGCACTGCCCAAGCAGCCAAAGCAGGGCTGCAGGGGCTGCAGGGGCAGTCACCTCTGCTGCTGCTATCCCACCAAATCCCCACATTTCCAGGTGCCCTTGAGCAGCCCTCTCTGAACAATGTACAGACATCACCTTCTTTGGATTCCAACTGCAGCATCACAGCAGCAAACAAGCAAAAATTCTTCCCCCCAAACCGTAAAAACTAAATCCCATTTCATCAGATCTAGCACAGCTGCTCTGATTACAGAGAGTGTAGGTTGTGCTACCCTCAAGGTATGGTGCTTGTTTCTGCTTCTCATGCTCTTACTATACATTCCCCCAAGTTCTGTTTGGAAAGGACAAGGCTCATGGTTAAACTTACAGCATTTTTTGTAAGTAGCCAGGATAACATTACTGTTGCAAGAGACTATCACAGGAGTTAAAATGAAATACCAATACCACAGTTTGCTATTTACAATATAGTGCATGGGATCTGCAGACATGATGTAGAAGTAGCATAGCAGTTTAAGTGTATTAAATGCGCCATAAACATCTAAATTGCTGTTGATATTTTTTAAAGATCATAGAGACTAAAGCAAATATTATGCCCCTTGACTGGGAACAATGCAGAATGTTTGCAGAATCCCCAGAGAGTAGCTAGATCCACAAGGGCTAACAAGGGCTGCAGGGATGAAGCAGAGAGAACACCTTGCTCAGCAGAGAGCCTTCCCATTGCATCCCAGGATGTACAGGATACACATTTATCAGTAACCAGGAGAGTTGCAGGCCTAGATTTCAAAATACAGCAACTGCTTGAGGTCCCTGTCTCACAGCATTTGAGCTGATTGTGTTTCCCCAGAACAAACCATGAGCTTTAACATTGTTTACTGGAATGTGCATGCTGTTCTCCTGAACACACTGCTGGAGTGGTGGGGGTTTTTAAGTGTGTGCTTCCTTAATCATTAGTTATTTGCATATTCATTTCCCTTTCTGCTTCAAAAGCAATTCTCCCTTATCTTGTAAGATCAGATCCACTTCAGAACAACTAAGATTAAAATTAAAAAGCTTTTTTAATCAACAGTTACACTATTCTAAGCTTAAAACTTCCCAGCAGCTACTCTTTCATATTTCTTTCCAAACTTCAGCTTCATGCATCATCCAAAGAAATAATTTTATAATGGTAACATTACAGAAACATCAAAGCTGCCATTGAAAAGGTTTTTTGGGTACCCCCCAAGGCCCAGTGGTTTGAAGCATAACAGGGCACAATGTCCTACAGGCTTGGTCAGGAGATTGGTTTTGGCACTCTCATCACCTGAGGTACCAACAAGGACCAAGGTGCACCTGGACGACCAAATGGCCCCAAAAGGACCCCCGAGCACCCATTAAAGAAAAGGGTCCAAACCCACCCTGAGGGATGCACATTTTGCAGTGTTTTGTGTCCTGGGTGTAGAATCAGTGATGCTTCATTTGGAAAATTACATTCCAGCTTAGGAGATAGTGGATCAAGCCAGAATTTCAGGGCACTGCACAGGATTTCCTCTGAAGAATGGATACAAGACCTGTTATTCAGCACTTCAGGAGGTATTTGCCCTTGAAAGTGCTGTTGAGAGTGACAATATTCAGGACAATCCAAATTCTGGGATGTTTTTGGCCACAGATAATATTAAGGAGGAAAAAAAAAAAAGTAAATTGAAAGACAAGCACATTCTCTTAATAAAAACTTTCTTATCTCTTCTCCATAAATTCTTGCTCCCAGGGTTTTACGTCTTGGTCATTTTTAAAACCACATCAGGCACCAACCTGCTACACAAGTAACAAACCTCCAGGCAGTTATTATTCAACACTGGACTTAAAATTAATGTAGCAATTTTTAGGTACCCCCAAGCAAAACAAAAACACATTTCCTAAAATTTCCAGCTTCAAAAAGAAACAAATATGCCTGTCTTCTTTGGGAAGCAGCAGAAAGGCAGCAGACAAGTTGCACTTTGAGAAAAAATAAAGAAATCAACGTACAGATGATGACTTCTTGCAGTGCTTCTCCCTGGCTGCAGCAGTTTTCACTTTCCTACCTTCCACAGAAGCAACGACAGCTCCAACAAGGGCATCAGCCAGAGAGGATAGGAATGCACGTGACCATCCCAAAATACAAGTAATTAAGTCATAGAATATCCTGAGCTGGAAGGGACTCACTAGACTCAGCTTACTAGAAAGAAATCTTTACTCAAGAGCGAGTTGAGCGATCAAAGAGACACCTGAGCTTTGCTCCTCATTCCACCCAAGATGAAATTCCTCTACATACAAATCCCCTTCCCAACAGGAACGCTCTGGGAAGCAGTCTCTTGTCTAGCACAGGGGGCCCTGTTTGAGCTGTCCCTAAAGAAGGCACAGCTCCCCAAAAAACCCCTCAGATGATAAAATGTGCCCTTTCTGTCACGTTAATTATGGAGAAGTTGGCACAAGGACCACAAGCCTCAGCAGATGTCAGCGTGTAGCATCAATGGAAGACAATCTTGTGGAAAATCCCTCCCTGGGCTGCCCGTTTAAGTTGCTGCTTGGATTCCAATTTCTCTGAGAGCAGACTAACCTCAGAGGCAGCTCTGCCAGAGCGACAGATCGGCTTGAGAGGAGGCAGACAGGCGGCCCAGGTACCACGAGCAGAAAACATGGGCTCGCTCCTGACTCGCTCAGCTCCCAGCCAGGAGTAGTGTCCTTGCTGGCTGCCCTGCCAGACGCTACACGCCTTTCGCCGTGCCAACACACAGTGACATTTTATTCAGGAATTCAGCAGCATCTGCTGCTTCACTGGCCAAGTTTCTGCCTCAGCAAAACTTGGACTGGATTTTAGCTAAGAGGCCAGGCAGGTGATAACACCGTGAAGTCTCCATCCTCCTCCCAGTGCTGGCTTTTCACAAGGATGCACAGGGGCTGACACCTAATTCTGTAGGTGTGGAAAAGCCGTGCACTTCAGCTTTCTGTGCATTCCACAGGCACCAGAGATGATGCACTGCTTGACTTCAGGGACTAACTGAGTATGTGTGAGCAGAGCCAAGGTCAGCAGAAAGGGAAGAGAGGGAATGCCAGAAATAGGCCTTAGGCACCCCAGAGATCCATCAAAAGTTGGAAAGCTCTGTGCGGGAGAATGCACCACACTCTGTTGTTGCATTCACTCTGTGCATGCTGAGGATGAAGGAAAATCCAAATACAGCAGCTCTTCTCCACCAAGTTTTAGGGTGGAAAAAGGGGAGAAAACAGCATCCAGAGACAACCAAGAGCACTAGCAGGCAGAGAAGTAAAAGCAGCAGGAGCCTAGTGCTACAATCCCACAAAGAGGTGTGAGTCTCTGGGTTGGAGGAGCACACAAAAACTGTCCTGGAAAAGGTTTTATCCAGCTGCATAAGTTTACTGTGTTTTGAAGAAGTTTGGACCATCCTAAAATCAAGCAGAGGCTATTGAGAGAAAAGAGCCTGTGGGCACCAAACTACTTAGCTTATTTTAATGCTTTAGCTTAGCAAAGTCAGCAGCCAGGCTGAGGGCAGCAGTCATGGTGTGAACACAAAGCAGAGGCACCGAGAACTGCCTTCCAGGCAGTAGAGCCTTCAAGATGTGAACAAAAGTTGTGTCTGCCAAAAATACAAGTGTCGTCTAGGGAATTCTTCAGTTACTTTCTTTACTCACAGTGCCTATATTCACAGTGAAAACATTCATTGGAGTGGGAAGGGCATGACAGGGGAGGAAGAATGAGGACTGGTAAAACTCCAAAAGTTTTCATGTTTCATCCTTGGTTTCTGCAAGAAGTGACACAAACACCCCAAAGTCCTCAGAAACAGTAAGTGCTTTGCAGCAAATGAGTTCTTAGGTGGATGTCATCACTCAGATCACAGCCAAATAATTCCAGACTAATACCTGGAATCCTGGCCAATGCTCACGCTGTGCAGCAGATATCCTAAATCTTTGTCTGCAGGAGACAAGAGAAGGTGGCCACCACGGCCTCCTCACCTCTGCTGTCATGAAGTCCCTCTTTCAGGGAAAATTCAAGGAAAGAGTGTTTGGGAAGACTTTGCAAACAGCTCATTGTGGAGGACACAAAGCAGGCAGACTGCAGGAGGGAATTTCAGGGTTATTGCATGCACAGATGCTGAGCTGGTAACACGCTGGCTGGAGGGAGCTGCTTTCCCTCAGCAGAATGTTGAGAGCTTGTCCCTCCAGACAGCTCCTGCTTGCCCTCCATGAAGTGGGGAGGCTTGACTCCATCCACAGCCCCAGAAATGGAAGGCAAAACCAAAAGGGCCTTTCTGGTTTTTGGGTAGGCTGTGAGATAGCAGCTGCACCTGTCCCCTTGCCCAGAGGCCTCCCCTCAGCTCCTCACAAGGCACTGATGGCCACAGCGCTGCCAGCACCGTGCTCACCCCACGTGCTTCCAGTTACTCCCTTCTAACCCCTCTGGCTTCACGTTACAGAAGGCCAATATAAAGAACTCAGGTCCACTGCACACGGGCAGGAGCAGAACTTGATCCGAGAGCTGCAGAGCCCTGCAGCCGCCTTTGAGGTAAAGCCTTAGCGCGAAGTCCTAAATCCCAGCGACCGGCAGGTGCTGAATTGCACGTGAGGGATTAAGTCACAACTAACTCCAGGCTCCCATGCACAAACATTTGAACAGCCACCTCTGTAAACACAGACTGAAAACATAGGCAAAGAAATGTGAAAACCAGGAGCCTTCAGCGTGTGCAGCTGGGGCCGCCTGGCACACGGCAGTCGCGGAGCCCTGCGCCTCTCCGGCACGGCCTCCACCACCACTCCACCCCCCTCTCCTTGAAACACTCCTGAAAACAAAGCCTCAGCTCAGACCTGCCAACTCTCCTTTATTTGGATGGAAACTCACTCACGCTTGGCAGCAGCTCGGTGCAATTTGAAGCTGGCTCAGACCTAAAGTGAAAAGATTAATGGGATATTTGAAATCTCACTCCCATTTTTCCTCAGATCTCACTTATGTAAAAGCTCTGATGTTGGTTGCTGAGCTCCTTAAAACATAATCTGCACAATGCGCCACAGTAAATAAACAGATTTAAACAGCAAGTCTGTTTAAAAGGAGTTTATTTAGAAAGCACACACATCACTAAAGAGAGCTTATTTCTTATCTAACTCCAAGCACTTTGGAGACAATCCTTCAGGGGTGTTCTGCAGGCAGGCCCAGATTAATTTTGTTTGCAGCAATTATTTTCAGGATGCTCTCCACTCATATTAAGAGGCTGAAAGTTCAGTTAGTTTCTTGGCTTGGGGATTAGGGAAAAACTGGAGACTTAAAAAAAATCTTTGGGCCAAACTTCCCCAGCAGCAACTTCCCTTCCCTGCTGGGGCTGACTGACCTTCAGCAGGGGATGCAGTGAGAGGAGCTGATGGACCAAAGCCTCATCTTTCTCAGCAGTGGCCTCACTCACACTAGTTGAGACCTCCAAAGAGTGCTTGAATTAACTGAACTCCCACACACACATTTACTTGTCAGACGAGAAGAACTGGAGTTGTTCTTCCTGCCAAGAGGCTGGAGAAGACCTCAGCAACCAGTCACAGGCATGTTCTGCACACCAGCTATCACAGGACCAGCCACACTATCCATTTTTGAAATTCTGACCTCACCCTTGTGACAAGTTGCACCATTTGCACATAAATCCCAAGTGTCCAAGTTCAAATAACAGACAGCACATGTTCAACAGCCTCTAACAACACTTCAGGCCAGCAGAGACTCTGAATTCCCTCCGTAAATCAGGAGAAAATTTATATTCTTCCTCAGCCTGGAAGCCCCTGAAGGAGCCCACTGAAGTCTGCTTATGGTCACCATGGGCTCTAAACTCTTGAATGGACGGGGGGTTGGGGTTGAAAGATGACAACCTCAGCCTGTGAGATTCCTTCCTGCCTTCCTGGTTTTCTGTGCCCTGTACAAAACACCAGGCAGCACTGCCCAGCTGATTCAGGCAGCTCCTGAACGTTGTTTTATCTTTTCTGATGCCAAAGCCTGTGGCTGCAGATCTGAGCGCACCCTTGGTACCAGGCTGCTTCTGCCTACGTGCCTCTGGAGTAGGGAATTACCAGCTACAGCAAACACAAACTGCTGTACAAAGTGGTTTAATGTTCCAATAGTGGCAAAGATACTCAAGAAAGTAGGTGCTTCCATTGTTTCAGGGAATTCATTCCACGTGGCCCCGTACTGGCCCCGCTGCCAAATGCTGCCCTGTGCCAAGGGCATTGCACACACTGAGTCTCTGCTGGGAGCACCAGAACATGCCTGGACCCTGCTTCACGTGCCACCTTTGGCCCACGAAACACGAGGCTGATGAGTGAGGGCTGTGAGCCCCCACAGCTACTGAGGAATCCAAGTGCAGAGCTGCATCCAACCAACTCAACCCTCTGGCAGGTCAGTGAGGGCGGGATGCCCCTGTGACACCCCCTCTCACTGCAGAGGACAGCGTGTGGCCCAGGATGGCTGCCCTGCTAATTCCAGGGGTCAGAGCATGGAATACTGAGTGTAAGGTATCATGCAAATAAAAAAATCACTTCATTTGCTCTGTTTGCACAGTAATTTTGAAAAGCCACAACGCTTTGGCATCTGTCCTCTGCAGCTCTTTTTGTCCTTAGTACAAATGTTTCCACTGTAACATTTCCCAGTGAGCATTTCTTACTACTACAAGCACAAAAGGCTGGGTTAAATATTGAATGGGATTCTCAGTACACAAACAATGAGGCTGCTGAGCACAGGCTGTTTTTCTTACATTATTCTACTAGTAACTTTCTTGGAAGGCCCTTTGGCTTTCAGACTTAAGGCATACAGCAATGTTCCTCCTGCCTGCAGACAGAAAGGCTGAAGTCTGCCTCCCTCTAATTTGATTTTAGCATCTTTACACATTATTTACTGTAACAAGGGACAGACATTCAGACAGACCCGTTGTTCAAAAAAATAAAGTCAAACACCCCAAAGCCATCTATAGCCCCATGAAATAATTAGATTAAAACACTCTGTAAAAGCAGAGGTCAATGACACTGAGCTATGCCATTACGGCCTTTCACAGATGACTTGGTCAAACACAGAAATACCACAATTTTTGACTGCAGGATCACCTCTCTGGCTGATGCTGTCTATGAATTTTTAGTGCCATGAGCCTTTCCACTCCCAAGGTCACAGCATTATGTGCTGTCACGTCTCTCACTGTTACCCTACACATTTCAGTGTCTGCAAGCTGGCAAGCACAACAGTTTGTACTGTGGATTTAATGCTGCAAGTCCAAGATTTTTAGTTCCAGGGAGACAAATATCCTCCAAACCTACTGCTACCAATAGTATACCCAAACACCACTTGTGTGGTGAGCTGAAAGAAAAAAATGCAGGATTTCTAGTCTTTGGCCTCTCATTTTAATCAGCTCAGTTTCCTAAAATGACACAGGACAAGTACCAGCATTTTGCAGGGAGCACACAGAAGGCACTGAGCAGCCATCCTGAGCCAAGGCAGCACACTGAGATGTAAAACTGCACATAAATTGCTTTCAGATTAACCCTTTCAGTGGGAGGTTTTGGATGCTGGAATCACTGTGCTTTAGGCCCTTCGAATAAAACATATCTGGACTTCAGCTACCTGCTCATCCTTCCTGGACAACTGTGGCATCCCTGCAGCTTCTTCCAGGGGTGTTTTGGGACCACCCAGCTCACTGGGCACCAGGTTGTTAATTAAGTTAGTTACAGAAAAGTGTAATACATCCAGATGAACACACAAAAGCTGTGTGTACAGCCCCTTTTTCTTCCTTATCTGGCACTCTTCAGTTTCTGAAAGCCTCTCCAGTTCCTCAGGTTTCTGCACTGATATCCCCAAGCACAGCTGCTCATTTCTGCTTACATCACCTGTATTTCTAGGTTGGGTCTGTTTTGTAAACCAGATACCTTTGAGCCCATTTCCTTAATTCTGCCAGACTGGCAATTATATCCATTCATCTACTGACTGTTCCCACACCCCCTGGCATATTTTCCTCAAGACTGTTTCATCTTTGTATTTGTCAGGAATAACAGGCTGTTCTGAATTAGTCAAGCCACCCAACACAGCAACACACTACCTAAAACATCATCCCCAAATTTTTTGTGACATACACAGCTTCTTTTAGCAAATGGATTTTTTGACAAAGCCAAACAGTATTGTGGCACATTGATGTACTGCTGACATCACCCAACCTTGAAGACTCTTTGTATTGTTTACTGCTAGTAGACAAAAGTCTTCCACAGAGCAAAACATGAGCAGGAAGAACTTCCAATAGGAGCATAAGACTTGAGCTGACAATGAGTAATTTCCCCCTAGGGGAACACATGGGACAATACAATACAATGAGTACAACAAGTTCATGGTTTCTATCTATAATGCAGCAGCAAGATGTCAAAGCTTTAGGTGTTACAGCTCAGAGACACAAAAGGAGGGCTCTCTATAAACAAAATTTCTCAAATGCTTCATTATGTGACTGTGCTGGAAATGGGCACAGAGGTACCTTTCTGGCTGTGTAATAGGATTTATACCTGCAGTGATCCAAGCAGCACTGAGACACATCTGCTTCTGTCTAATGGGCTCTGCTAAGGCAGCCCTGGAGAGTTTTGTTCAGAGCAAGACACTGTCACAACTGTTATTATCCTGAACCATAACAGACACCGACCTCCTGGCCTAAACCTGAAGTCCTGAAGCAGCTTGCTAAAAGTTTGATAAAAGTGTGTGCAGCAAGTGAGGGGGTCAGTGAACCAAAGCCTATAATCCTTTATGAAACACCCAGTCCTCTGCAGCTTGCAGAATTGTCAGGAAAAAAATCTGGTACAAAAAGCCAAAATGTCACACATTAAAAGTGTGTAGCTGTAGCTTGTTAACAAAAGTTGTTAACAGAGGTTGTTCACAGAGCTTTAAGAAGGTAACAGACATGAATAATTTTCTGGGCAAGGTAAGACATGCAAACACGTGGTGGCTTAGAAGTATGTTCAAAGAGAGCCTTTTCCTATCTTTAAACAGTGTCCCAACCACATATGAAAAATTCCTGACCAGATCCTTCAAACATAAGTGACACTTGAAAGCTGGCACATCTGTCCAGACCCTGCTATAAATGGCACACTGGAATTTATCTGGTCTCTTTTCTGTGTTACCACCACCACAAAACCATCAGAGAATCCAAATGCACATTGCAGCAGCCAGCACCAACCCCGCTCCCTGCACTCCAGAATGATAACCTGTGTTTGGATTATAAAGCTTTGGAGAAAGAACTGAATCTTTTCCTTTTAACTTTCACAAAGTAATTAGTATAATGAGCTCCAGGAATGCTGATTCTACCAATCACCATAAAGCAATTAAAATCCTGCCATGACTTCCTTCAGCCTTTTTGCTACTGATTTACTACAATCAGCTCTAAAATCCTCAAGTCTGCCTGTGAACATTAACAAATCTCAGGAACAGCAAAATAAATCCTAGAAAAGACAAACATCTTTCAATATCTTGAATGTCAGAGATGTTCCTCTCCACATAGCAGTGATAATGAGTTGAACAAAAACCACCTGAGTGAGCCCCATGAAATGAAAGAATACCTTCAGGCAGGCACTTCTCAAGGTTTTTAATTTGGGCTTTTTTATGCTCTTCTCCACATTCAAAGTTGATGCCAAGTTGTGAGAATCCTTGTCCAGATGGATCAACCCATCACTGTCTGTCCCAATTCCCACATCACCCTTACAGCACCACAGCTGGAAGGACATGGCTCTGTTTATCAGTGGTTCTTCAGATGAAAAAATCAACACATTCTCTTCATATCAGCTGAGTGGTTCAAACCCTGGAGAGGTAAAGGCAGGTCTGTTAAATTCCAGGTCCCACATTGCCAGCCACGCAGTGTTTAGCATCATGCATTTGCTTTTTCTGTGTCAATTATTCAGTTTGTGGTTCATGGTCAGCCCTTTCACTCGAGAGCATTTGGGTCACCACCCTCTGTGCACAGCAACAGGCACCCACAGCTCCCACTCCAGGAATCAGACAGACCACGTGGAGAGTGGTTTTGTGAGCTCTGCCCTAGGTTTTCACTTACCCACTAGTGTCTGCACAGGTTTTATGTGACTTTTGACTTAAAAGTACAGTAAAAGTAGTTACCATAGCAATTTTCACATCACTTGGTGCTTGTGCTACCTCTGAGAGTCTTTTAATAGAAATTCTTACCAACACACAATGTGAACCTTCTTATTTTTTTATATTTTTTGGAGGAAAAGAGAGATAGATCTTAAACCTCCTGAGATTTCAGAAACATGTTGAGAAGTGGTGCCTTTGTTTCAAGGGGAACACTCTCTACTGCACAGTAGAAACTCAGTGCATTTCAGAGGAGACAGAAGAAAGTGGCTCATTCCAGAAGTATTCATCATCCACAAAGAAGATGGAAAAATGTCTGCCAAAAAGAACCTCTTGCTCCGTCAAAGATACAGCACGCTTAAAGAGAAGTTTTGTTTCCATGGTGACTGAATTTGGAGTAAGAACATCCCCTGCATCAGACATTGCTAAATCAAAAACCAAGTTGCTTTTGTTCATGCAGGGAGCTGGGTTTTTAACCCTGCCTTGCCCAAACAAACAATTAATTAGTGTTTTGCTCTCTAATTTTGCTGTGCACAGCTTCTTTCTGTAAATGAAGCAGGAAAAAAGCAAGAAGGTAGAGCTAAATAGGAGAAACCTGATCTTGCAATCTTAACAATTAGAAATAGCTCTAGTTTTCAATAGCACACCAGCATTTTTTTAAAAATGCTAATTAAAAATACCAGCAACAAGTTGTCCGTAAAAGGCAGTTACAATCATGCACAGGCTACTGATGTACAAGCTCTTCTTTGTTTTCCATTCCTCTCAGATATAACAGCTACCCCTCCCTCACAGAATCAATCTCACACTCACTGAGGGATGGGAAGAAAAGGATCTGCTCCAGGAAGGTGCCTCTGGTGATCTACTGTGCACTGATCCATTTTTGCCACTATAACTGAAGGTCCAGTTTCAGCACTTAGGTTTTGCTTCACTGGAAGAAAGATCTGACACAGCCACTGAAGCTGGGCCACTTCCTGGGAGCTGTAGATGATCTGTGTCAAATGCAACTTATGGGAGCTCTATGGAAGTTAAAAAAAAAGTCCAGAATGGCTCAAAATACAATAATAAATAAACTTGAGGTGCAGAAACCAGAGTTAACTTAAAATGGTACTGTACAGTTGCTCTTGCTTTTCTGCCAACCTTTGCCAAGTTGCACAATTCTCAGCATAGAACACTTTCTTTTATCTGCCCAACAAAATGCTCCAGTATTTCTTTCTATATTAAAGAAACAATGCCAGCTGCAAGCAAGAAACCCAGTAAAACAATGGACATTGGATGCTGCCATTTAAATATATCTGAAGGATCAGTCATCATTATTGAAGTTGCCCAGCTCTTTCCATTATAAGACCCTTTGTCAGTTATTTATGCCATTGCCAAGCTCTAGGGTGAAAGTTTACATGCCGGGTACTTGCCTCAAGCAACCTCTTTTTTTTTTAAATTTCAGCTAAAACAATACAGCTGTTTCTGAATTAAAATGAAGAAGGCAGTGTGCTGCTTTGCCTACAATAAAAAGCTTTCAACCTTCACCTCATTTGGCTCTGCCCACCCTGCAATTGGGAACACAACTCAAAGCTTTGGCAGCTACTGGCACAGTAACACCACTTCCTGCCATCTCCACAAAAATCAACCTAAATTTAGTCACTTTACTAGCTTTTGAAAACAAAACCTCAGCTGGTTGTGCCTACACAAATAATTATTTGGGATCCTTTTCCTGAAGAGTTGCACTCTACATTTTAAGGCCAAAGTGCAATGTTTTGTTGACTACTGTCACCAGTCCTGTATTACACACAACCAAGCAGGCAGGAGCCTGACACTGAATAAAACAGCTCTCCCTCACATCCCTTGGCTCTGACTGCTTTTCAGTAGCACATTGCCCATCAATAATTCTCACTGGACTGGCTGTAAAAACAAACAAAAAGATAAAGGAATAGAAATCATCAAGCCAAATTAATTTGAAAATTCAAAAGGTTCTTCATCAGTTTCTGAAGATCCCATCCAATTTCAGCAGAACCTGCCATATCAGAAACACTCAAGGCCTTATTTTCATTTGGAGCAGCAAAATGAGTATTTCAATACCTTTGTGTACAAAAGCTGCAGTTCTAAGTCCTCCCAAAAAATCATTTTCATCTACTTTTATCAAGTTAAATGAAAAGTTTTCTTTCAAATGCTGCCTACAAACAAGCCTGTTTATCAAGTCAAATCTTGTGGTATCAACAGTTTAATTCTTCAGAACACAGGACAATGAATGGGACTCTGCTCAGCTCACTTAACCACAGGTGTGTAACAAGGTGGAACCGAGGGGTCTCTGGAGATCCCTGCCTCTCTCAGCTGGCTACTGAACATAGGTAACACCACACATCTCATTCCCAGGCAGTAGCAGCTAGATGAAATGAGTCCTCTCCAATGATTAATTTTATTAAAACTGCTGGATATCAACCACTTCTTCTCCCAAAATAAGGAACTGCAGGATGAAAGCTTGGCTCTCCTCAGTTCTGCCTGTGCTCATGGCCTGATGTCAGGGATTCCAGCTGCCAGCATCAGCTTGACTTGTGTTGCTTTCATCACACTTTAAAGAGTTTTCTTTAGAAGTGCAACATGAAACACTTGAACACATGAAATTCAGTAAGTTTATTAGCACTGAGAAGCATTTCTGGATCCTATAGCTAATCCCAGTGTCAAGGCCTGGGAGGAGGAAAGGTTTCCACCATGTCACAAAGTGCAGGAGGGGTCCAGGGCAGGGATATGGCCCTTTTACAAGTCTCAGTCACAACTGTCATCTTTAAAAAGACAAAAGAAAGGAAGCAAATAAAACCCCTTTCTCTCTATACGTGCCACTAATATGCAAGCGTGTGCCACAACTCCACTGCAAGGGAGCAAAACCAATCCATCCCACTGGTATGTGTAGGCACACAGTGAATTTTGCCTCTAATTTCCACCATAGGGGTTCAAGCTACTCTATCTCTCAGTCTCTTCCTCTGATCCTGTTCCTTGGGCTCCTTATGGCTGTCCACTTTAAAATGAGGGCTGAATCTTTTGTTTTATGTTCCCAGTCAAATATCCCAGATAAGGGTAAATCCAGCATCAATATCCTGATGTATTTTGAGGTAGGCATTATATCTCAAGTTGCTGCTCAAATAAAAAAACTTTGCTTTTTATCACAATGTGCAACACATAGTCAGACTAGAAGCTCAGGGTTGTCCATTTCATCCCCGATTTATGTTTAGTGTCATTAACTCCACAAGAAGATAACAAAAAAAAAAAAAAAAATACAAATATTTAGCACAGCATCCTTCTAGGCTTTCTTTTCAACTTTTCATAAGTTCCACATACCTGAACAAGGAGATGAATACATCAAGCACTAGAGCTTAATAAAGATTTCCAATTACTATGTTTTCCTCTTCAATCTTAAAACTGACATTTATGATTTTTAAAAAAAAGTTATTAAAAGGTTCAAATAGAAGAAAATATTTGAGATCCATTGTACAAAAGCCAAGAATTTTAAAAATGAGACTGGGAGGAGAGATGCATTGTAATTTCAAATCAGCTAAACCCAGCGGTCAATGGGTTATAAATTGCTAAATAAGATGCCTGTTCCTACAAGCTCTGTCCATGATTTACTCATTAGCACTCAGGAGACAATAAGAGTTTATGCACACGCTCAGCAGAGCCTGCTCCTCACAGCAGCCCCAGACAACTGGCCCTGTGCAGGATGAGGGCAGGACGGCCAGGAGCAGCTGCACAGGGAGCCTGGGGTCACTCAGAGCCTGCAGACTGCAAGGAGTGCTTTGGGCAGGGCCACTCTCCAGCAGCACTTCAGCCTGGCAGCGTCTTGGCACAGGCAGCCAGCAGTTCTGCAAGAGCCATTCCTTGTCCTGCAGATCCAAGGGGCTTTCCAGGCTCTGGTGGTCCCCTTCCAGTTATTCTGATCCCCAGAGCAACTGTGATTTTTGCCAGTTTTGCATACACTGCTGTTTCCAGTTCACTGTTTCCACGTGTTTCACAATGATCACTCCTAACAACCATTGAGAGAGACAATATTATCGTGTTTTAATTTCCTACAAACTGCTGGCTAAGGCTGCACAGAAAGTTGTCAGTGCCAGATGGTCCAATTTATTTTATTTATTCTTTCAGCATCTTTATGGAGTCATAGGCACTTTACACATTTTGCCATTTAAAATCATAAGCACTTTGCCATCACCCCTAAAACACTGCCAGTTGCCTTGGCTGTTACCTTTGCTGTACCACCAGTACCAGTCAGCACCTCAGGGTTGCCAGCACCACGGCTGAGGTGCAGTGGAGAGAACTGCAAATCCCAAACTGAAACACCTCCCAGACAAACTGACTGCCTGGCAACATCAGTGGGCAGCCCTAGATTTTACTGGGCAATGCTCTCATTGGCCATGCACAGTGAAAGTCAAGCGCACAAAGCACAGCACAGTCAGCAGCATTTTCTTTGTCATGGCTCAGACAATGACTTCAAACACTTTACAGAGACAAGCAGAAACACTGGGAGCTACTATTTTTATTTCTCCCATTGGCTCTAGCTTGGCTGACTCAAGAAGATGGGTCACTGAGATCAATAATTGATAAATAGTGCCAGGACCATCAGCTGGAAGTGATCCCCTTGATAATAGACAGGAAATACTGACACATTTCTATCTTACTTTGAACTCTGCTTAAAAAGAAAGAGTTTTTGTCAATAGCCAAATAAAAAAGAAAAACAGAAAGTTATGAAAAGGACACTTGAATTTACAGCTCCAATCAGCAAGTGTGGAGGTAACTACAGAGTGTTTTTCTGAGCAACAATGAGCTGCAGCAGTTTGCTGAGGCAGGACCCGCCTCCCCATCCAGGAATAATGGGAAATGTTTACTAGTCTTTTAATTTCAGTACCTTTTATTTTCTGTCTGAGAATTCCCATGACAGATCCCACAACAGAGAAGAAAAGCTGCTTTCCAGCCAGTTGCAGATCTAGCCAACATGAGAGTGGGATCCTTTACCATCTGCCGCCTGGAAGCAGTTCAACATGCCTCATTTCTGCAAGAGAAGTTATGAAGGCAATTGTTGTGTTACTCACAGTTATATTTAACAACAAAAACTCTAAAATATCATTTTCACCCAGACCCAGGCTTCCTGGAGCCCGCTGTCATAGCTGTCTCTCTTCCCAGGCACAACTTGTTCTGGAACTGTCCCCACCCTCTTGGTGGCCAGACCTTCTGCATGTTACCAGCTCTGAACCCAAACAGTTTGTCTGCCTGCTAATTTGGGGGCAACTAGAACAGAGTCCTAGTCAGATGACTGTGACAAACATTACATTATAAAATATTCCAGTTATTTTATTTGGGATTTTAATTTGACTTTTTCTTCTTTCATTTGTTTTGGCACTTAAGGAGCTATTAGACTTCAGAATAAATCCTTCAATGCCATGGAAAAAGCAGGGGGCTATGTCACTGAGGCCATCAGCCATGGAAAGCATCTGGTTTTATTATTCATCCTGTCATTTCTGTTATATTTTGTCCTTTGTTGCTCAAGTCACTACACTGTGCCCTGCATTTACCCAATAGTCAACCAAAAGAGTTCTTTCCTGCCATAAGACAAAACAAGATCACAACACAGGCCAGTCACTAAGGAAAAGGAACAGCTTCCACCTGATTTAGATGGAAAACTGTAACTTGAAACAGCCTTAACGTGTGAAATATCCGGGATCAGATAGCATAATTATCAGCCTGTGCTCCTTAGAGGCCAGTAACTTGTTCAGCACCTCACCTAGTAAGAAATCTTGGCTCTCTAAAAAAAGCCCTAATGAACTAAAATTCCATTTTTACAAAACAGTATCTGCACAGGAGAGTTGAAAGAGTTTTGTGTTGCTTTTGTTTTCTGAAGCATTTAATTTATTTGAACAAAACACCTCATTTTGGCTTTAATTACAGTTTGACCAGCTATACTGCTGCTTCCCAGGGAACTACAAATCTGCAGCACAGAGTCAGCCACACTGCCTGGATGAACTTTCTCCCTCCACACTCCTCCAGCTGTTTTATTTTTTTGGAAGTGCTCTAAGTCAGCTGTCTGACCATCCTTCTCCAGTTAAGCTATACTGGATGTAGCTTTACAGTCCAATTGCAAATCTACTGCCCGGGGAAGCTGCTAATCCTGAGCCCTGCAGCTGTATCATAATCTGAATTAATGCCTCTGGAACTGCTGAAGATGTAGAAATATTTTTACTCATTTGATAGATGACTGAAAGGAGTTTTCAAGGCAGGCAAATTCAAATTGCCGTGTAGGTGTCATTTCTTGAGACTTTTTGTGTAAACATCACTGGGAAGAGTAGAGGAATACAACAGAGATCAGTAGCTTCCCAGCTCAGACCATTTTCTCACAGGAGAGTCCCTGGGTTGCAGAGAGAAAATAATTATTTTTTTCATGTAAAGACAGCACTTCAATGACTCTTCCTGTAAGCATTGAGCAGGCGTTTGGAGAGCAGCACAGTTAAATGGTCATGGAGAATGGAATAAGGAGAGCAGTGCTGAGATCTCTCTTCATGCTGCACAGGAAGGAAGTTTTGGGGTCGTTTCTAGACAAGCTACACTTGAGCCTGGGTGTTATTTAGTCAGGAATACTGAAAAAACCCTTCAGCTGCTGTGTGGGGGTGGCTGAGGAGCCAAGTATTTGGAGCCAGGAGGGTGACAGCTCTCCCTCTGCCCCATCCCTGTGCCCTGGGAGGAGCCAGGACTGGCACAAGGTGACTGCAGGAGAGCACCAGGGACACGGGCATTGTGCTCTCTGATTCACTGACAGCTCCCAGCAGCTGGCACTGCAGGTCCCAGGAATCCCCACTGCCTCACCTGCCAAAGGATACCCAGTGCAGGATCCCTGATGATCCCTGAGCTCCTGGATCATATTGCCACCACGATGGAAAATTAAATAATACTCAGAACTGCAGAACAGAAAAGCATTATCCATATTACTGGTATGACAATGGGCTTCATTTCATCCTTTCAAAAATCCCAATGGGCATCAGCTTCACGATCCTTCCCACTGCGAGTACAGTCCAAGTTTTGCACATGGGACATTTTCCATGATTCAGGGAGCTGAAGCCACCCTTGCCTCCTGGCATAGCCCAGCAAAATCCACAGCTACAAGGGCTCTGGGATAATTGCAGCTCTTGCAAGTGTGACATTCTGCCCTGGGGAGGGAGAAAACCCATCGACCACACAGTGACTGTATCTGCCAAACACATCCTCCCCTGGGGTGCACGGGGCAGACAGACCTGGGTTCTGCTCCTGGCAAAAGGCTGCTGCTCCCTCCCAAGTCTCTCTGCAAAGACAATGGGAAGGCATCAACTCCCCAGAGGTGCCACGTCCTCAAGCCACACTGGGGCACTTCTTGGATATCTGATCCATTAGTGCCAAGTCTGAACACACTGTCTGTGTGTGCCTGTCTCCACAGCTCAGGGCTACAGGAGGAGTGAAGGTGGAAAGGTGTATATAACAAGGGGCTGGGCTGTGGGAGGGGGAGCAGTGGGGAGGAAGGGGGTATTTCTGTGTGTTCAGCCCATGGGTGCACAGCTGTGGGGGATCCAGAGCTCACAGCATAACCCTCTCCAGGGGAACCTGGCTGCTGGCTGGGCTCCTCTTGGAGCTGCAGCTCTGCTGAGCCAGCCTGGAGTGGATGTCTGTACAGTCACACATGGTTTTGTTGTGTTCTACTGACTACACATGAGCATCTGCTCTGTTTTCAGGGGAAAAGGTATTTCCCACCAGCAGAAGCCAAGTCTGAGGATGACAAAACCAGGCAGAATGAACAGATCCTGAAACTCCCTGCCCATTTACACACATGCTGGAACCACTAGTGCTCCTCTTGCTGACCAGCACTTCTCAGCAGTGAACTGAAATGTTTTCAGTCACATTCTGGACTTCTGATACATGCACAAGTTTTTGCTCACCTGCCACATGTTGTCCCAATTTACCAGTTTGGACAGATCATCTTGAAAAGACCCTTCTGGTGCAGAGCAATGGTTCTGCTAAGAGCCTCCACCCTTAACCCAAATCCTCTCCCTCTGCCAAGGGCTCTGGATCACTGTGCTGTTTTTTTGTTCTTTGGGGTTTTTTGCTTTTAGCCCCTGAACATTTTCAGGACAAAAAGATGGGTTTGCCCCCCTGACACCTTCCTTGTGGCACAGCTCTATCAGCCACTCCTGCAAGCCTGACTGTTTGAGTGCCTGTAAAGAAAACTTGTGGTATAAAACAGCTGCACAAACTCCTCTGGGGGATGTTTCACAACCACTGTTATATGTAAAATCTCAGGCACAGAAGGAGCTTCAGTTTTCACTGTGTCAAACCTCGTATTCTGCTCTCGTAAATGGTGGAATAATTTATTTCGTCACAGTCTGATGAGGCTCCGGTGCCAACGTTCCCCTGACCCACATACTCCCTTCTGAGCCATTTTGAGGGATGGAGCTAAAGATCTGTATTTTTTCAATTACTTTCTAGCCTGTGATTAAGATAAATTGGAATAAACTCAAGGGAAAATGAGGGCAGAAAAATTAACTCTTGAGAAAACCCCAAGTTGCTGACATGAAGCGTATTCATTTCTCAAATTTTAAAAAAAAAAAAAAAGATGTTATGCCTCATCCCCTGGAGCTGCCTCTCCAGTCTGAAAGCCACGCTGTACCATTTAAATTTTTGACTTCCTAGAAATTCACATTTCCATTTGAATTTTGTGAACAAGTTTTAGCTACTGCCCCGAGCTCACAGAGCAGACATCCCTGTCTTACCCTTTGTGAAGCAACAGAGACATGGTATTATCTCACTCACCATTCCTTTTTCTAAAGATAAGAGTATCAGTGATCACTATGTCAGCACTGAGATTTCTGGAGACTGGATGCTGTGGAAGTGAGCTACAGCCAGACATGCTGGGCTGCAGAAATTTGAAGAATATATATTTGTAGAGCCCAGAGGAGTTGTTATTGACAAACAAAATCTACAGGTGCTTCATGAATTAATACACATGACAGATACTCTGTCACTGGCAGAGTTCACACATGATAAAATAATTGATTTATCTCAGGGAAAAATGTGCTGCTTTCTTCAGAAGCAAATGACAAAAGTTAATGATACATCTGATGTTACATTGTTATTTTGATTTTTTTTAACCAGCAAAGACACTTCCTCTGAATTAGTTTTATTTATAGCTGTTCAAACCAAACCAGACAGGAATTCAAATAATGGAGTTTCAGATCTTTATAGAAATCTCTGATTCATTATGCTACTTTGAACCGGGTTTGTTCAACTTCCCAATTCTTCCATTCTTTACAATTATACAGCTCTCATCATGAACCCTGAAATCACCCAGCTCCAAACACAGGCAGAGCAGGCCTGAATACAACCATGCACTGCATTGCCTATGGAGGATGTAGCTGTGGTCATTTGACCACCAAAGAAATCCAGAAAACCTCCAAGCTGTTACATTAATGCTGCCAACAGGACATTTCAGGAATCCAGATGTTTTCTGAAGGAAAACATTGATCCCCAGCACACTTTGTGCCATTAACTCTCATGGGAGCACTCATTCCAAAGCAGCTTGTCATGGCTTAGTGTGTCATGGTGATTTCCAGCTGTGCAGCTGGATGTCCCTAGAGCAGCTTTGTACCAACTCCCAAGGACATTGACCCAGTAGCCAAAAGTCCTGGTGACAAGACAGTTGCCTCCAAGTGGCAGTTCCTGGCTTCTTCTGACTGGATTATTGCATAAAATGAAGCGACTGGGAGCTCAAGGCAGACACCTTTCCACAACCACAGAAAACACCATAAACCTTCACAGAGGTTTGGCTTTTCCAACATTTAAAACACAACACAGTCATGAGAAGGAGCTCTGTCCCTGTCTCCAGACATGGCTGCTCTTTCTCTCAGCATTTCAATGACCATGTTAATTTTCAGGTTTGTAAAATAGCTTTTCATTTGGGGGTGAATTAATCCCACCAACATGGCAGCATATCAAATATTTAATAAACATAGCACACTCCCATCCTAAGCACTGTGTGTTGTCAGGCTTTAGCAGGACTTGGCTTTGTGCTTCTAACATTTAAAGTCTAGGTTTTAAAAAAAAGAGGTAAGTGTTCAATTTAAGAGCTAGTTCTGTAATCCTATCTCATTTTATCCCTCCCTTTAAACAAAACCTGATTTAACTGGACTGTTTTCTTTTCCTTCTACCATGCAGAAGTGCATAAGCACTTAGAATGCAGAGATCTCCAGGAACAGCAGGAGCATGTGAAACCAAGTGTTCACTGTTTAATTTTCACTGACACTAATAATCCTGAATCCAGCAGACCAGCCTACATCTTCACTTGGAGAGACAAGCTATAAGAGAAGGTAATGTGATGGAGCATAAATGAATGAGGGGGTGTCCTCAATTCAAATATTTAAGAAAAATCAGGGATTGTAAAAGTATTAAAACATCAATTGATTCCCACTATGTACTGGCTGAGAGAAGGGAGCATGTCATTGGCATGGAAGGACAGGAAATGATGGTGCAGAAGTGAAAGTGTGTAAAGCTACTACAAGGGAGAGAAGCTTGCTATTCAGAGGTTTTTATTTGCAAAGATCAGGATTTCTCAGCAGACAGTAACTGTACCAAAAAAAACCCTATACACACTAAGCCTGCCACACCTGTTTCCTTTTCATCCATCAGGAAAAAAATATCAAGTCAAAGGCTCTACCAAACTTGTCAAAATAGGAGGATGTTCCTCTGTGTCAGCCTCATCGATCACTGCTGACACTGCAGGAAAAGCAGAACTCACTTTCTCATGGTTCATAAACACTTTCTATATCTGACATTGGTTTCTAGTTCGTCATTTTTGCATTAATACCTCTGTCCAAAATGGAAGAGGGAGAGGAAAGAAAGACAGAGATGAGGCTTGTAGTGGATGTATTTGTATTTGATGTGCTGGTGATTCATGTTGG
Source organism: Promerops cafer (assembly GCA_013398275.1). NCBI lineage: Eukaryota > Metazoa > Chordata > Aves > Passeriformes > Nectariniidae > Promerops > Promerops cafer. The sequence goes on along the minus strand of VZSE01000989.1, from coordinate 307,301 downwards.
CCCATCCAATGAAGAAGGCAAATTCTGCTGGCCAGGACAATTGGTCTTTAGTGCTTTAAGGCTTTTATAAGGCCATCTATCTTAATCTTCTTGTCAGAGTTAGGAGAGGACATGAAAGACAATAAATAGAGGTGGGAGAAACATCTGGTTTCCAAACTAGTTATGTATTTGTCCAAAGCTCAAAAGGCTTGCTACATCTCCGTATATTTTGGGACTCATAATACTTTATCAATGATTGCTGTGAATTAGGAAAATGGCTGTAAGCTTCCCTCCTGTGGAGACAGCATTTGTAGAACTACACCTTGTGCTCTGCAAACACCCCAGTCTAACCTGGCCCTGGTATACCCCAAAAAATGAGACCAAAATTTAGGCCACTGAGGCACAGGGCTCCTTGTGGCATCCTAGATGACAATCCACATCTGCTTTTGGCAGGATGCTTCACTTGGGGCACTCATCCTTGACTGCTGGGTTTTCCCCATCTGTACAGGAAGGTAAATTATACCTGACAGCAAAGGGGAAATGTTTGTGAAATGCTCAGAATTGTTCCGACAGCCCTGGCTCCTGCCAAATGCAGGAAAATCAATTAATCCATCTCAGTGCCAATCCATCTCAGTGGCAATCAATCAAGTAATCAGCTGTCTGAATGCTATTTTCTGTCAGTTAAACATACATTTCTCACTTGTTTTTAAAATAAGCATAGTTTACTTGGGGGAAGGGTTGTTATAAACCCCACAAAAGACTGAAATTCAATTTCACACTAGTTTTTCTCCCTCATAAAATGCTTATTCATCTCTAATCTCTTTCTGGTATCAAGCCAGGCACCAGGGAAATGCACACTCAGGTTAATTTCTACACTCAGTACCTTGATATTCCTTGAATGAAAGAACAGACCAAGTAATGATTAAGATGCAAGAAGTGTGGCTTTTTGGAGAAGCAAATGGTTGGAAGTTGCTCTCAAACTACCCAAAAATGTTTGTGCTATGGTGCTGGGCAGCTGGTGTGCTGTGGCTGCTGGTTATTGGGATAACCCTCATCTTACTGCTGCCTCAGTCATCTTTTATTTCTCCCAACAACAGTACGGGGGTTTTCACGGGAATGTGCTTTTGTTCTGTGTCTTGTCTCACATAAAGGGTCCTTAATTCAGGCTGCTACATGCTAAATATTAATGTTTAGCATTTTCATGTCTTTCATTATGGCCATTCTGCGTTGGCTTGTGCTGCTGTAAGGGAAAAACAATCAGCTGTGTGCCTCCAGGGTAATCGTGGTCTTAGCAGAAGGAAGAAACTGAAATTTAAATTCAAAGCCTCCTAAGCCCGGCCGTTTCTGCTGGCTCAGGTGTGTGTGATGAGCAGCTGCCCTGGGGAACCCAGCACTGCTCTCACACCCCCAGGCAGAGGGGAACCCTTCCTGCTCTATCCCAGCACAGAATCCAGGGACAGCTGTGCCAGGGTGGGAGGATTTTGCAGGGGCATCAAAGATGGGTGGTGCAGATGGGCTGGCAGCTGGAGTTACTATAAAAGCTGGACTATTAATTCTGCAGAGACCCCTATTTTATAGAAGCCCAACTCTGCAGCCCTTTGGTCTCTTTCACAGCCTTTGGACTTATTTTCCCAGCAGATTTTTTGGAAGCTGTGGCATACAGCGAAGTCAGAATAACCAGGAGAGGCTCAGGATGAAGTGGCAGCACATAAAGATGATTCAGCTATGTAAATAGTGCTCCAGGAAACACAATACCTCTTCTTTAAGTGTGTAGCAGAAGGCTTCATTAAAAGTTTGTTTTGAAGTAATTTTTCTGCTCTTTGTTCTCTCTCAGTTCCTTTAAAGTTGTTTGGGCTTTTTTTCCCCCTTGAAAACAAATCATAGCTAGAATAAAGAGACTGCTGACCTACATTCTCACAGCTGTGTTACACTTAATTGTGAGACCTGTCAAACGAAATCCAGAAGTGATCATCACCAAGACAGGCTGTAAAAAACCTACTGCTCCAACTCCTAAGCCTCCCCATTTGAAACCATCAGAATAATCTCTTTGAGAGATCCAAGCAGGATGTCCAATGACTGAGTTTTTCTTGGAGACATCAGAGCAAGGCTCCTCACCTGGTGCTCAACCCTCTTGCACAGTCCCTCAGCTACTTGGACATTCTCCTTTGCTGTGGTTTTGTTGCACTGCCAGCACCAAATAAATTGTGAGTAAAAGTTCAAGCTGAATTTGAACCCCTTGAGTAAAAATTTCCATAATCCATGAGTCTACCAGGTTACAAATATACACAGCTGATGTGAGAAAATCAAAGTTAGTGAAGACTTAGGAGATGTATCCAGTCCTGTAGCAGAGAAGTGAAATGTTGACAATGAAGAGCTGAAAGTCTTTATTCCATTTGCTTATTTAGATAGTATCGTAAAAAAACCCTTCCAATTTCTTGTTCTTACGTTTAAAAAGCACATTCAGAATGTGTTATAGAGTTCATGTTTAAGAGGGCAGAAGATTTCTTAAGACTGCATGTTTTTCCTTTGTGCAGCACTAGATACTCCATAAGGGAACAAAGGCTGGTAGTGAATTTCCAAGCTCATTTTAAGAGGCTTTTGCTTATATTGCATTATTTCTCTCTTCATCGAATCTCTCAGTGGTCTCTTGAATGAAACACCTGACATTCTCAGGGGTAACAAATCTTCTAGCAAGCAAGCAGCACACAAAAGATAACATTAAACACCAACTGTCAACTCTTTTTGATCTCTGAGAGGGTGGAGGAAAAGGGTCTGCTTGTGTGATGATGCAAAGTAGACACTGGCCATCGGGAACGTTTGCTAAGCCAATAACCAGGTACCACCACACCTGGGACACGGAAGCAGCTGGGGCTGATGAGCTGCTTTTGCTTTCCTTGAGGGGCTCCCATTTGGAGGAGGAGAAAGCTATAAAAGAGGGGATGATTTAAAACAATCCCCTTGAGCCAGCAGCAGCCAGAGGCGCTCTCTGGATGGGATGGGTTGTGTGGGGAGCCTGGGCCTCTGGGAGAAGGGGCAGAAGGCAGCCAGGCCCCTCAGGGAGTGCTCAGCACTGCAGTGGAATGAAGGTGCTTGGCCTCAGCCAGCACGGCCAGAAACACAACACAAACCAGGCTGGCCCCCCTACCTTCTGGCACTGGTGATGCTCCAGGTGAGCATTTCAGTGAGAAACAGCAACCCCTACCACTGATCTTGTGACCATGCTGAGAGTCAGCCCAGAGAACAGTCCTGCCTCAGCCCCACTGCCTCCCCCTCCCTCTGGCAGCTCATGAAACATCCTGTGAATGTTTCATCCTGTGAAATGTCCTCCCTCACCACTGCCACTGCTGATTGCCCAGACACAGCTGCTAATGAGTCCCCTGGTATTTACAGACTCTGTTCATTTGCAGCAGTGCTACCTCGTGGATAATTTTCCAGCATAAGCAGGACTGATGCACACGAGGGCATACCTGACAATCATCGTTTCTGTCACCCGTTTGTACAACGACTACCCTGAAAATTCAGGTGAAAAATGTCATTCTTGTTAGAAAGAGAACACAGCCCTGCCACGGGTGTACCAAGGAACATTGGTTTAGGTAATTTGAAAGTGAGATTTGTCCAACCTGTCCTGCCTTTCACCATATCAGAATTGACACAAACCAACCAAAAGAAACTCATCTCTCTCATATTCATTTTTGAGAAGACTTGGTACATTTCTGCTGTTCTCCTGTTGTACAGCAGCCATAACCATAATAGTTTTTTCAGCATGTGTAATAATAGTTTTAAACAGTTTTCTCACGAGATATATGCCTGTCTCAATAAAGAAAAGTTTTTCATCTTTTAAATACATTGTTCTGTAGCCACTTTTACCATCCTTCACCAAATCTATTTCATCATTGTCAAATTCTAGAGTCCTCAGTAGACCACAACCAAAGAAGTTAATGGGAAATAGTTAATCCTAACAATGAACTTCTCCATTCAGGACAGAACACGACAACAAATACTGATTTTGATGAATTCCATTTCAAAACACCCCATCCTGGGCCTTACACCTACACCCAGTGGAGCAGCAGGGCCTGTGTGAGCCCCAGGTGTGTTTTACACCCTTGTTCCCATTTCTGCCCCAGTAAAGACAAAGGCATTGCCTTCTGCTCATATGAAATGAAGAGCAAATCCTGCCATTTATGCCAGTCTGAGCCATCTCAGATAAAAATACTGAACCCAAAGCTCTGCTCAGATCTTGCTCCTGCTGGATTTCCTGTTCAGTTTGGCTAAAACAGGAGATTCCACTCAAATAAACAACCAAATATTGATATTTATGCAAATAGAACAAGCAGTGATGTAAACTTTTGAAGTTTGCTTGTGTGTGCTTCAAAACCAATAAACAGTATTTTTACTTTGAACCTTCTATGTCAAACACTAAGAAAAAGATGCCTTTCAAGTAAACAAATGTAATTCAAATCAAGATAGTACATGCAGTGTGAAATCTTCTACCACATCATAAGGCAGCAAGTACAGTACAGCTCAGCTGTACACCACTCATGCCAAGATTTTGTAGTAAAAACATTGACAGACCCTTAATTATTATAGTGCCTCCTGGCAGTGCTATAATTAGATTGAACATAACTATTAGTCATCATAATTAGTACACACATTCCTTGTTTAGCACAATAAAAATTACAAAGCAAGGATGCCACTTAATTAGGTGACCTGGGAATTGATGCCTCCCTATATTTCACTTTTACTTTAAGTGTCCTTACCGAGATTAAATCTAATATTTATAACCAAGAATGGGTATTTATATGGCACTCCACCTGTACATAAAATCACCTGTTAAATTAATATTTATTAAATACCTCAAGGACATTTCTGAAGTTATGCCAGCATAACTTCATAAGTTATGCCAGTTCATTTGGAATTGTATTCCAAGGAAGGAAATACATCACAATTTTAGGAACTCAAGGTTAATTGCGTATTCTAATAAGTGTCTTACATACCATAAATTTAAAAGAAAAGAAAGTGCATTCAGTTAAATCCCCATCAACCTTCCAGCTCTCCTGATGGTGCCTCACTGTGTCCTAGTGAAGTGCTTGGACCTCTTTAAACCCTCTGCCACAGACACTGTCTAAGGGCTCCACTAAGTAGCCACACTTTGGAGAAATACTTTTTAATTCTGAATCTCATCCATCACACATTTTAAACAAGTGGAAATTTGGTATGAGTAATCCCTGGTGCCATGAAAACCTTTTGAATTTCACAAGCACCCTAACACCTGCAGTGCTGACAAGCTGTCTGGGGACTTTGGTTGGATTTTGGGTCTCTGTCTTCACCTCAGAAGGTGGCAGAGCAAAGTGGTTTGGACAGTTTCCCATTTCACAGGTCAACCAAGGAGTTATTTGTCTGAGGCTTATTGAAGCTTGTGGTTGAAAATGGTCCCAGCTGTTTGTTTCACAGCATCAGACAGCAGTGCTGCAGAATTGTTAATTATGTTTAACAGTTTTACTTGCGCTAGATTCAAACACAGGTTTCTTGAAAATAAAATGTGCCCACTTTGCCATGCACAGATACATCACATCCAGCAGGAGACACAGAAAAAAGCAGCTGAGAGGCTGGTGGCACTTCAGCTGTGTGAAAGCACTGACACCAGCCTGTGTTGGAGCCCTGAGTGGGCAGAGGGTCTTTCAGGTCACAATGAACAGCTCCAGTGTGATACTACAGCACTTTGCAATAAAACTGCTGCTCAGAACAAGAGCCCACAAGAAAAATGAAGACAAAACAAAAATGTCATGACATTTGGTATAGCAACCAATGGTGTTTTCTGCCAGGTACCTGCTGACATTGCCAGAATCCAACCTCCTCCCTCCAGCCCAGAAAACTCACCACAGCACTTAGCAATCTGTTCACACCATCATTAAACCCATTATCCCTTACTGATGGAAAAGTCTCTACAAATGCCACAATGCAACTGCTCTGTGACAAATCCCCCTCTCTCTAAAGGGTGAGCATTCAGTATTTACTAGCACAGATTAATTTGAATTTAAAGGGAAAAAAAAATTTAAAATTGCTTCTGTAGGCAGAATATGGTAAATATCAATATGTTTCATCAGAGCTCCTCTTTCATTAGTTCTAGACCAATTACAGCAACTATTTCTTCTCTGGGATAATTCATCAAGCTATTAATTAGAATATGGAAAACATGAAATTCTCTCTTACTTCCTCACTGCAGAGGACCTTCCAATCATAAGTGTTACAGATAAGGAGAAAATGGAAAAGTTATCATTTGCCACAGATTAAGAGACTTGCCAAAAAATGTAGAAGAGCTGATATTCAATGCACCCAGCAACAGAAAAATAATATAATACATGTAAACAATTTAAGGCAACAACAATATAAGCGCAGGAACTAATTCTTCTTACCATGACTAGTTGCCCAGTTTCTTCTGCTTCATCAGAAATTTTCAAACCACAGGCTCCCCAGGAAATATTTCTGGCTACTTCAGGAAAATCTTTCAGTGATGTGGCCCCCAGGTGATGATGTCAGGGTCCAAACCCTTTAGAAAAGCTGCACTGTGATTTCTTGTGCCCCCATGAATAGTGAGAAAAGGCAATTACTGTGAATGCCTTGTCCATTATCCCAGATAGCCTGACTTCTGCTGGGAAAACCTGCAGATGCAAGTTTTTAACAGGGGCAGACAAAGTGATGTCACAGAGCTTCAGCTTTGGCACACACAGGAGGTGGAGTTGGCACCATCTCTCCGATCTAACAAAAGAGCACAGGTCGGTCTGCACTGGATCACGCTGTGTTTGCCAGATTTCCTCCATAAACTGATAGTCTGCAAAGAGAAAAGGAAACAAATGAACACAGGACAAGGCTGAGCTTCATGGGAAGTAATGATGCCACGGAGAAGAGACACCTGAGGAGGCTGTGAGGGGCACCCAAATGATCCACCCAAACCCAGCAAGCTGCATTCCATTTTTTCTGGGTGCACACAGTTCTCATTCCTTCCCAGTGCTGTCCCTGCTGTGCACCCCTGGCCAGGGCCCAGTGCACCTGAGGGGGCCCAACAGGGGAGCCCAAGGTACCACACAATTGTAATTCAGCACATTTCCTCAGTCCTCACACCCTCCCTCCTGCATCTCCGACTGCCGTGACAGACTGGATCTCTCCTGTCACAGCTCTCCTCTCCAGTGTCCAAGAGCAGCTTTTTGGGTCACATTGCTCAGTTCTGATTCAGAGCAGGCTCTCCCATTGACACTGACAATGTAGAGCAAGGCTCTGCTTTGGAAATTCCATTGGAAATACCTTCTCACGGCTCAGGTAACAAACCACTTCTCCCTTCACGTTGTCTCTCCAAAATTGTACTTAAGAAAGGGGAAAGTGGTGCCTGACAGTGAGGGTGAGGAAAAGAACAAGGAACAGCCCCACAAGCAGTGAGGATGAGAAGGGAGCAGTGGTTACCATCACCTTCCCTCAACTTTATAATTTATTTCTCAGCTTCAAGACTCCAGTCTTGACAAATTCTGAAAGATTAAATAACAAGGGAGCAGGTGATTTCTAATGTGAGGAGACATTCTGCTCCAAAATGAAACTTGTCTGGAAAAGGTTCACTGTCATCTCCACCAAGAACAGCATTTCGCAACTGGGGAGAACTGAATGAGCAACAAAGACTCTGCTTTTCCACCCAAATACATTCACTTATTTTTGAAATATAGGACTAAAGGATTTTTCCTTAGGAAAGGTTTGTTCATAATAAAGAAAAGAAAAATAGTTTCAAGCTGAACAGCCTTCCAAATTAGAGCTTGACTTCAGTATTTTCCATTTTATGAGTACAGCCTCTTGCTTTTATTAAGAGCAGTTGAAATTTCAATTTACTTCTGGTTGGATATAGTTCTTCATTCAACCCACAAAAAATATTCAATTTATTGAAATGTTTCAGTTTCAAATCATTCCAAGCTAATATTTGTTCAGCTCAGCTAAACTGAAAACCAGAAGCATATCTGTGTTTAAATATAGTGGAATAATTTCTTCCATCCCTGTATCTATGTCAGCCTAATCAGGTCACCAGTGGGAACTGTTGACTGGTAGAAACACGAGGCTTTCTCTTTATGAAAAATGACTGACCTTGCTTTAAAGCAATTTAGTTTGTGTCAACATTGCCTTTCTCATTAAATAATAGGCTCTAAGTGGCATATCCATTCTTCTTCAGCATAGACAAGAGCTCTTCAGGCAAGTTCTGGGATGCTATTTTTAGGCATCTCATAGTAATAACCTGCTCAGCCCACTGTTTGGAATATGTCTACAATAATTATTCCTTGTCTGCTCTGTTGTATTGGTCAGCCCCTGAGAGAGCTCATAAAAAATGTTAGATCTGCACCCTTTCTTGGATGCAGAAAGAATTTCAAATAAATGTAAACATTTGGTAGTACTCAGCTGTAAATAACACCAGAGCAACAAGTTCATTAAACATACACATCCCTCTGTCTGAAAATGCTGAACACCTTCAGCATAATTCTTCCTCGTTTAGTTCCTGAGATGACTCTTCAACCACTTCTCACTAATTCTCCCACATTTGCTATTTCCTCTATATATTACCTGGCCAGTCATGCAAGTATTGGAGATGATAACACAGGTAATTTCATCTGTCAGAACAAAATGAGCAGTGAGAGGAAATGTTTGATTCATTTGTCATTTTTCTTTTTTATTATTTCTTTTTTCCTTTCTTTTCCCCCCACTTTTTAATTTATTTTCTCATTATGGCCATTTCAAATCATCTCAGGCTGCTTTTGTGAGAAGGTTCTCAGTCCAGATCTCAAGGTGACATGCTTTACATTAACCCTGTCAGCATTCCCAGCAATTCCTTAGTATTTGCTGTTGTGATTACATAGTTCTCAGGAAATGCGCTCCCCTGGAACTAAATGTTAGAAAGATGCAAAATCAGCCTAAGAGTATTTAATAAACATATTTAAATACATATTTATACCATCCTCATTATTAGAGCGGGTCATTAAATCCTTGCTCTGTGTTTTGGCTACTAAAGATAGAACAGAGGCTTATTCAGATTGTTCTGTAGTGACGAGTCATCTCTGCTGGGAAATCATGTGAGATATCAGTGCTGTTGGAGCACACAAACAGCTCTTCAGAGCTTTTTAATGATTTATTAATGTAGTCAATCTGGTGCTGTTTTACAGTGATTATCAGAGGGCTGCAGTTAATAGTGTTGACTGTAGGGTCTAATATCCTCATCTGCCCTTTGCAACGTTCCACAGGCCAGACTGGCACTGCTTTGACTGGACCAAAGCCTTGGTTTAACAAACCAATGCCTGTCTGCATCACAGACCTGTCTCCAGCCCTCTACAGACATGATTTATAGGATCCCTTAGGGTTCTTGATCAGATCTAGGGCAGTGTCACGTCAGGCCCCTTCCTCCAGGTGATGCTGATGATCAGCATGATGTGATTTGTCGTTTCTAGGTTGAGGACATCCAGCTCTGTGACTTTTCAAAGCTTAGCCTAGCATATGCTGTCACACCATTTCAAACATATTGAGCTAAAGCAAAACTGCTTTCACTTGAAGTCAGATAAAAGAAGGTCTCTTAATGGGTCCGGGAACTACAGAATAAGCTGCTGTCTCCCAGGCTAAACTCTCTAAGTGGAAAAATTATTTAAAGCCTTGTGTTTAGAGTTAGTGCGTTAAATTTGCCTCAGCATGGTTCAGAGAAATCTGAAAGCAACATAATACTTTAAGAAGAGATTCTGATTCCTGCTCCAGTGGGTCAGAGTGAGTCCCACAGGGAAGAGCAGTGCAAGGGCAGAAGAGCAGGCAGCGGCCACCAGGCTCAGCCTGACCTGGCCAGAGATGGAAGCAGCAGCAGTTGCACAATTTAAGCCATATTACACACATTTTCCTGGAGCAGCCCGTGGGTTGTTCCTCAGGATTCAGCCTGGATGGACACAGGGCTGTGCAGCAGCACAAGGCACCCTCTGGCAGCACTCAGGGAGGGCTCAGGGGGTTCCTGACAACATCAGGGAGTCAGCCAGGGTACCAAACCTGAGAGCTTGAGCCAAAGGAGGAAATGCCAACACCAGGGCATTGTTAGTGCCATTCCTAATAAAAATACCACTGCTACAATAAACCTCCCTGCTTGTGACTTCAACAGCTCCGTGGCCAAAAAAGGACAGGAACAAGAGCGTTCCCCGAGCCCTACCAGCAGGGAAAAGTTGGACTCTTCACTGAGATGAAGAAAGTGGCACAAAAGCAATGGAAGGATGAAAGAAAACTGGCTTTGAACTGACAAGGCCAAAGCAGTAAGTCAGTGGAGCAATGTCAGTTGCTGATCTCTCCAGAATCAACAAGAATTAATCCTTTTTTCTTTTTTTTTTTGTTATTTTTTCCTAAAAAATAAATATTTCTTTCCCCTCAAGTCTCCAATCCTTTCAGTCAGGTTTAAGTCTAATAGAAGGAGGGACACCAAGGCAATAAATAATTAAAAGACTGCTTCTAAGATTGTCAGTACTGATTACACACCAAAGTAATCTTCTAATAAGCATGAGTGAAAAGGAGACCATAATATTTGGCAACATGAAGCAAAGTTCTGATTCATTAAAGACTGAGAACAAGGCCTAAATCTGTTGTGTGATATGCACATATTTATCACACTGATACTGAGTGAAATAGAAAAGCTTCCCAAGACTTGATGATGAAAATCTAGTCTGTCACTTTTTAACAAAATAGTCTATTTTCTTTTCAGTGTAGACTTATGAAAATTGTTGAAGAGAATACTGCTGCTTAGGTTCATCTCCTCAGCTTTTAAAACAAATGTGAAAAGAATTTAAAAGGTTACAAAATCCTTACTACTTGGAAAGTTGAAGTTTGTCCAAATCCCCGTAAACTGTACCTAGCTAAACACCTGTTCAATCAAATCAACCAAATATTCAGAAAATCAAAGATGTAGGGTACAGATTCCTTCTAAGCTTGGAGACATTAAAAGGCGACATGACAGTTCTGAAGTCTGGACCATAAGGACAAAAAAAGTAATTGTATCAGAAAAAATATATGGAGCAAACTTAATTGAGATGCAGAGAAAACCAGAGCTGTTCTGGATTTTAAAAATGAAATAGCACTTGTTCATCTCCATCTGAAACAGTGGAACACCTTGTAGTTATTTGCTTGAACAGTGAAGAGATGTCCAAGAAAAAAATGTAGCAATTGTCATTGATCTCTAGGATCTTACAAAGATGTCATTTATGATTTCTAGAACTGTGAAAGGCCTGGTGACAAAGGCATCAGTACTTACTGGAAAAGAGGGGCTACTTATGCACCCCAATTTTTCTAAGCATGGCCAGCAGAGATGCCTTGAGAGGCTCCCTGGGCTGATTGCTGCATGGCTACAGGGGGGAAAATAAAACAGGTTTTGGTTTTGCAAGGTTAAACATAAGGTTTGCAAGGCCTTGGTGTGAGGCTGGAAAGAGTATATGTGTGTGCCAGTCCTTTAACACAGCAGAAACCACAAGATGCACTGCATGACCAAAATTCTACATATGCTATTCCTGAAGCTCAATTATCTCCAGCAGTGTTAAATTATCCCTCACAAAAAAGCAGTGAGGGATAAAAACAAACAGACATTCTCCCATGCAACAGAAGAAGCTGTTTGCCAGTAATGCTAGAAATTGAGTATTTTGCTACTAAATGCTTTAAAGTCCATGAATTCCTATAATTAATGGATTATGCCCTATAAATATCACTGCTGTAATCCACATTCCCAATATTGATATAAACTTGTTTCAAGAGTATTAAGGTCATTTTACTTTAGAAGCAAATATTTACTAATGTTCCTGTAAAACCCAGCTTTCTCTTTAAATATTAAAACACCAAGTACATATTCCTTTTTTCTCTGTCCCCCCCTGCTCACACAAACTGCTGCTCAAAGAGTCCAGAAAATCCCAGTAATTCTGATGCAAAATGTAGAGACCAAATAACTAACTCAGAAGGTTTGATTTTAAAGAATGAATAAAACCCCTGAAAAGACACACAGGTATTTTAACTGATGTTTAAGCACTCACAATATTGGAAACAAGCTATGAAAAGAAACGGAGATGTGGTTATATTTAATCTCTGCAGAATGTTTCTGCTAGTCTTATCTTCCATATAGGCAATGAATAAACCCAGAAATAAATTCCTGAAGAAAGAAGAAAAGAGAAAATAAGATCATTTGCTGTGATTCTTTTCTGCTGTGGGAATTGTCTGTAATCTGCAGCACATAGAAGCAAACAACCAGTTGGAGCAGCTTTTGGAGAACAGAAGCAAAACCACTGCAGGTAATCAAGGCTCTGCTCCTTTTGGATTAAGAACAGAAAAACTCAGGCTTATTTTAAGACCCATTCACAGATCAATTTAAAATGTTACATTTTTAGAATTGGAGGTGTTGTCATCCTTTAACCAAAAGAGCAATCCCTTATTCCAGTTGAGAAGATACAATCTTCTTAACAACACCACAAAATTAGCCAGTTCTAGTTGAATTTAATTGTTTCTTTGCTGCCACATTAGTTCACTTTTTTATGAGTATTAAAAAAAGACACAGAATTTGCAAATCTGAAGCTCTGGGATGATGCTCAGTGTTAGACAAACAGCTCAGTTTTTTACGTATTTTGATCTTGATGCTGAAATCCCTTGAAAGGATCACAGGATGCTATGCTCAGGCTTCTGGATCAGGCTCTGAGACTGATTTATATTGAATCAAAAGGATCTGGGAACCAGACAACACACTTGAATGCAGTGAATTGCCCATTCAAACCCAGTGAACTTTGTCCCCAAGTGGGAACTCTGGAACTACAACAGAAAACTGAAAGGATACAGTTTGCAGGACTTGCAGAGTTTGAGCAACCTAACCTAACACTGAATTTAGCCCTGCTTTGCACAGCGAAAGTGACCAGGCATTGCATCACCCAAGGTCCTTCTGCCTGAAGTGTTCTTCCCTTCTGTCATTTTGCTGTGCATTAGAGGTCCAGAACTGCAGTTTACATTGGTCACATCATGACACACACACCCACACTGCAAGGCTTTAGTTCTAGATCACTGCTGGAACTCCAGCCCGGGGTAGGCTGAAGATTATGTTAAACAGATGAAACCAGGGTTACAGTCCCCAGCTGTGCACTTGGTTCATAAAACACCTGAGAGTTTCTTTCAACTGTTGCCTTCATACAGTTGAAGAGAGGGGTCACAAACTCTGTTTCTCAGCTGACCAACCTGCACAACAGCCCACAGGGATCATCCCTCCTCCTCAGGGCACTGAGAGGCTTCAGCAAAGAGAGCTGGGCACAGACACTGCCCACATCCCACCTGCCTGAGACCCTCTAAAGCCAGCACAGCAAATTCTTCTGAACTCATATTTGCTTCAAAAGAGGAATTACTTGACAATGGTTTTGTAACTTCTTTACATTGAAGGTGGCAGAGCACTGGAACAGTGTCCAGGGAGGCTATGGAGTCTCCACAAATGTATTATCCAAAAACTCTGCTGAAATACAACTGCAATGCTGCAAGAGTAATTCAGGTCACAGTTTAAGCTTGTCACATAATTAGTTTACATTTAATCAGACTGCTGGTATGTAAACATAATTACCATTCTCAGACCTTTAATTGAAATTGTCACAGCACTACTGCAAGCTCCTTCCCTGGATCTGCTGGAATGGATTTCCTGCTCACAGACACTAAGTGGGCACGACAGACTCTGCCACACACCAGCCTAACCCAGACTGGGCTCTTCCCAGGCACACTGGTGAAGAAACAGACACACCACCACATCTCAGCCCTAATCACAGATGTAATAAATTAAGTTCAGCTGGTGTTAATCAGGCTAATTACAATTAAGCTAATGCATTACCACCAAACTCATGTATAATGGTTTTCAACTGTGCCAGGAAAGCTTGTCTGTAATGGGATAAATCTGTGCAGACTACAGTTTACGTGCAATAGTATCTGAGACCATTTGTGACCTTGGACAGGGTCTTTTCTTCTTGAAAAAGATTACCATTCACCTACCTCATCAGAAAACTAAAAATCTTCATTTAAATTGATGCACAGTGTTCTTTAAAGTTATACCTACAGCTAAGGCTTAGCACATATCAGCCCAAGTACTTAGAAATAGTGTGTTAAGAAACATTTTTTCCTTTTAAATGTCCACTAACATCAAATACAATAGAGGAGCAGCCCTGTACTTGCACAATTCTCCCAGATGTGCCCTCTAAACACACCTGCAGGTCTTCTCAACTCCATCCCCAGTGTCTCTCTCATTCTGAACCTCTCTCCAATTAAATACTGTTAAATTTTTTTAAGAACTAGGCTTATACTTAGTTTTTTAAATGCTCTAATTAATATTTTCTTCTTGATAAGCAGGAGTAGCAGCATCAAAAACTCCAAAGTTGGTACTGAACTTTCACCCTCCTTGTGGCCATTTGAACAGCAGGGATGAGGGAGGTGACACCTGCCAGGGACAAGTGAGGGTTACCTTCATCAGTCCCAGCTCAGGATGCAATCGGTTGGCAGCATCTCTTTTCTTTGTCTTCTCTTTCTTTTTTTGTTTACTGGTGTTTTATTTCTTTAGCTCCTCTTGTTTGCTTGGCCTGTGTGGCCCACCCAGACTTGATTTTCTTTCGTGGGGCTGTGGAGTGAATGCAATTCCATTAAGAGCTGCTCAATATTTGATGAGCAGCAGCCAAATTTAGCCAGAAGGGTCAGGACAGCCTGAAACTGAGGGGAGATAATGTACACTTGCAAATTTTACTTACATTCTCCACAAGTTTAAATTACTTTTAATGAAACATTAACGGAAGATTTGACAGATGACCCCCTGAGACTAAAAGTTTCACAGGGAACTAGCAGTGAAATTAGATTAATAGGCAAATTTTCAGCATGCAGTTCTTGCTGTTAAACCAAAATCTTTTTACTACTTAATTTCTCCTTATTATCTTATTATGTTAGATCAGTTTCCCCTGTACAAATAATACTTATTATTTACTCCCTCTTATTTGCTAATGTCAGAGTGTCTCTGCCCTAATTCCTTTCAGGAAACTCCACATCCTTCAAAAGGCATCTCCAAGATCCTGCAGAGCATCAATAAAACTAAGTAATATTTCTCACAAATGTTTAACACATTCAGAATATTTCCTTTGTGCTTCCATTGCAGGTGAGCAACCCATGACTCCAGTGTAAAGAGTCCAGCCCTCTGATCATCACCTGGCAGTGGTTTGAAGAACATGGCTACAGGAAGTGTTCCTGTGCAATTTAATTAACAGGCCATTTCTGCTCCATCAAACATCTGTGCTCTGGCTGAAACACTTAAACATGTGAATGAAATAGGTGAGCTGCTTTCTTTTAAAAGGGTAATCCTGTATTCTGTACTGGGGTTCCTCCTATAGCACTAACAACAAATATTCCATGGTTATGGAACTAAGGCCTTATCTCCTTATGCCAGCAACAACCATTATTGAGCACTGACTTCACAGACCAAGTTTTGCCACTGTTTGATGTAAATTGTTGGGGTAGATTCATCAGACAACAAAGTCAGCTGAGTTCTAGGTTATTCCAAGATGAAAGGGAACACAACCTCACTGTGTGTGCTGATGGCCAGGAGTAAGTTGCAGGTCTCACTGTTAGTTTTGGATTTAAAACAAAAATAATAGTGTCAGATTCTTCTACCACCATGACTGAAAGTGGGTTCTGCATTACCTCAGCCCCAGAAACCTCCCTGAGGTCACTAAGGGG
Organism: Promerops cafer; assembly: GCA_013398275.1. NCBI lineage: Eukaryota > Metazoa > Chordata > Aves > Passeriformes > Nectariniidae > Promerops > Promerops cafer. The sequence continues at coordinate 291,569 of VZSE01000989.1, read as the reverse complement.
GTTCACTGCTGTCTCAGGTTTCTTTCACCAAGGCTCTCAGAGCAGGTTGCTATTTTCTATTACAACAAGAACTCTGATTGCTTCTGCAGCCAATTACTTGTGCTCAAAGGGAGCAAGAGCTGCAGGAATGCATCACTTGATGTTAGAACATGCTGTAATTAGGTTTTCAGCCCTAATCACTGGGAAGGATAAAAACTGCCTTTGCAGTTTATAAATGACAGTACCAACAAACAACATCTTGTTGTGTAAGTAATTCATGTGATTGACACTGGGATGGGCTTTTTTGGTGAATGACAATTTCATATCTATGGAGTTGAGTGAACTATGACGTGAAGAGCATTTCATAAACGTTCACTTTTCCAACCAGCAGCACAATTTTGCTGATCACGGCCCATAAGGTGACAGATACCTTATCCTGCCAAGTCCAGAAGAAAATTCCTGGTGAAGATTAGCCCATTAATCTCTTGTGTTTGCTTCATACCAGCCTTTGCTGGAAAGGGGCACAAAGAGGTCAAAAAAAGAAGCTCAAACCAGTATTTTAATTGTGTGAAAAAAGAATTATCTTCATAACATTCATCCCTGTTACTAGTTAGAGCTATAAGAAACCTCTGCAATTTTCCAAGGAGACTCTGCAAGTTTTACATCTTGTAAATTTGCTACAATTCAAAAGAATAAAAACATATCTTATGACATTAAAAAACTCTTCAGGGGAATTCATTCTGATTTCCACTCTCTTCGACCATGTAACAATGTAAGTGTAGGTTATAAATTTTTCTTGGAATAAATTCCTCAAATCTGCTATTCTGAAAATGATCAAACAAAATGTTTCAGCTTCATCATCAGATTCTTTCAGTTTTTCTTAAATTGACAGTCTACTACTGAAACAGAGAGACTCATGAAGAAAGGTTATGCTTTCACAACAGGGGTTTTCCAAACAGAAAATCACAGAAAAAGTTATACTAGCTGTCCCAGAGGCAAGATGGGATGCACTTGGGAAAAAAAAAAGATCTTCACCAGTGGTAAGGAAACAACTAATCAATGAACTCAGTCCTGCTCCAGATCTTCTGTTAAATACATCATTAGTACATGCTCTAAATAGGAAACTAATCAAGAAATAAAGCTGTCAGCTACTTCTTTTTATTTCTTCTTTCTGTTTCCTTGAAACAAATTAAGTCATAAAGCTGTGCCAGATTTCTGTCCTCCTGGAGGGAAGGTGTGGCTGGGCAGCTCAACCAGCAGCAGGCAGAGCTGGCTGTGCCCACTGCTCCAGGAGGTGATTAAGTGGCACCAATTAGCAGCAGTTGTGGAAATTGAGAGGGACACTGAGGAGCAGGGCTGATGGAAAAGTCAGCTTGAGAGGAACGAGCATTTGTCTGTGAAACAGCACAGCCCCAAGACCAGTGGCACAGGGTGTCTGTCCATTTGCTCTTCTGTCCCCAGCTCCTGGCACTGCAGCTGTCCCACACACCCAGGGATTGAACTTGGGATTGTCCCCTCTGCTCTCCACGGTTCCCTGCAGGGCAAAGAGCCCTGGGTGTGCCCCAGCTGACAGCACACTGAGGCACCCCAACAATTCTCCCTCCTCTTCCATCAGGACGCCGAGCCGAGGCTGCCCAGAGCCACCGAGCAGCCGCACCTGCGGGCCCTGCAGCCGTGCTCAAAGTGGCAGCCAGAGCCCGGTATCGATTGGTCTAATATTGAAATGTAGCACTGCAAAAGTGACTGAGGTGCTACAACTCCCTCCCCTGTGCGTTTGCCCTTTCCCTCAGAGCTGATTTGGCTACTGCCTTGCTGTGATCTACTTACCCCACCAGCAGAATCACCAGCGTGCTTGCAGTTAAAGGCCAGAGAGCGGTGGGAGCTTTTCTTTTACCAGCACGTTTCCCCGTCCCAACACATCGACAAGCGGTGGGAGAAGCTGTAGCTTCCAACACATTGCAGCTGCAAGACATCACAGCCTTCAAAGCATCACTAGAGAAGCGGCGGGACACTGGCATTATCAGAGGACCGAAGCAAATGACCAAATAATTGCATCTTTGTCAGTGCCGTTTGATTCCTCGCAGGAGTGCTGTAGGTGATAATTGACACTGTCATCATGCAAACAGCAATGTTCTCCGGGCACTAATGTGGAGCAGGTGCTGTTCTGAGCCCCCGGGCCGTGTCCGTGGGAGCAGCCCTGCAGCCGCCGGGTCACGCTTCCCCTGCAAGCACGATCCAGGGGCCGCAGACACAGGCGGATTTCGAGTCACTGATGTTGTCTCAGCCCAGTGGAGAGCTGTGGAGCAGATGACCCTTCAAGCACTCATCGCTCTGGGAGAGGAGTGCTGAACTCCGCGGCTCCGGAGAGGGATGCGGGGCCCGCACAGCCCGGCTGGGATCGCGGCCCCTGAGCATCCCAAACCCCCGCGGGGAGGACGTGAGTGCGCCCCGGCAGCACGCCCGGCCCAGGGTGAGGGACAGGGGTATAAAATCCCCTCCACTAACATTAACGTGTTTATTGAATTAACTTACCTAAGGACAGTACCTAAAAAATGTTGATCTGGAGACTCCAAAAGTCCGTGTGCTTCAATTCAAAAAACCAGAAAAGTTTCATTGATGTAAATGGTATCTCCATAAAGCAAAGGACCCACACAATAATTCCTACAGGATCAGGGCCTCAGTTAATTACAGTAACTCCTTAGCATGCCATTTTTTCAAGTAATTTATAGATCTTCAGCTACAAATCATTAAAATTATTTTTAACATTTTTTCCTTTTTACACAAAAAAACCCGAAAAATGGTGATTTGAAGAAAAACAATCTGTTCCTCCACAGACACCCAGAAATATAGCTTCACCAAAAAGTAAAATCCAAGAAATCTAGTGTGAAGAAAATAAGGAGGTCTAACTCGTATAGTAACTGCAGAAAGAAAACTAAAATAGCTTATACTGCTGGTTATTTGGGTCAAAGTCCAAAAGCTGTCATTTACATCAGACCACTTTATACACTTAAAGGGCAAGTATAAACAGAGGGGAAAGGTCCCCATGGAACAGACATTTGCTGTTTTAAAAGTCATTCTTAAAGCAAAAGTATGAAATGGAAATCACTGCCAGTTATAACTATGGTAAAGTAAAAAAAAAAAAATTAATTACCTGAATTGCCCAGGCACTATTACTAAAGTTCTGTGTTCACTTTATTTGAATGCTTCAGCATTCAAGCACCTGTTTGAAAACCAAATATTAAGCCTTCATGTTCAGTTATTTTTGAATTTATTAAGTGCCTGTTCAGGAATTATGCTTGTGCCAAAGTGAAAATTAACCCAGTTGTCTGAGGTAATACTGTGTTTTTATGGCAGAGAAATCTTTTTCATTTCCACAAAATTGAACTGCAACTAAAAACTGCAATACAGAACAGGCTGAGAAAGCCACCAAAATAACTAACACATATAAAGAGTAAGTAAATAATTGCAGTTTTTAAAATGACAAAAATGTTCCTGGTAGCTGTGTCATTACTTAGAAAGTGAGCTGTCCTAAAACCCAGATGTTTTATAATCTAATGCAAGGATGAAAATCATTGCTCTGGGAGAAACCAAAGCTCTCCTGAGCTACCTTTCTGCAACGTTTTGCTTCAATCATCCTCCATTTGAATATCAGATGATCTAACAAATGCAGTTTCACTTGCCAGATTTCTGTTTGTGTAGAAATTAAAGCAGCCAGGCGTTGCAGCATCAACAGTGTATGTGCTGCTGGAGATCTGCCTGCAGGGGCAGTTTCTGACATATTCTGATTTTAGTCTAGAAAACAAGACATATAGGAGAGGGCTACATTGTAAAGAATTGCTCAGTCTCCCATCATTAATAACAATCTTAGATCATCAAAAGAGATAAGTTAAAATGACCCAACTTCATTCAGCCTTGCAGAGAAAACCAGACTCTGTCACAGTTTTCAACACTGTCCATGTAAAGGCACTGAGAGCAGAATTAATAGTTCAAAGTACTGGGAAAATGAGGCTAAATTAAAGGAAGAAAGATTGTGCCTGAGTAGCTGGGTTCACACTCATCTGTAGAGCTAAATCTGGTTGTTAGCTTTCAAATGCTGGTTAAGTATGAGCTATATGTTAAAAACAAAGATCACAGAAGCATATAACATACAAACAACGCACAAATTCAGACTAAAAAAACAGAAAACACCTTAACAAATTTCATGCAGGAGCTTCAAATTTTACACACAAGGTAGTTGCTCGGATTTCAAAATCTAGACATCAAATAAGACAAGAATCACAGCATCATTCCTCCTCACGGAAAGAGACTGTATTGTCTTGTTAGTGCCGCCCCAGCATTTCTATCCTGTTTCATTTCCTGGGAAATTTATCAGAAAGGACAGAGCATGGGGAAGATGTGAACAAAACCTTACAGCAGGGATTAGTACAGAAAAAGGATGACAAGCTGAAAAATGTGGTGTAAGAGTTGTAGTGAAATAAAGCCTATTAATACAGCAGCAAGCATGTTGTTTGTCATTGTTTTTCAGTGCACAGGACTAAAATCCCACTCTACTGAGCAAATGCCTTGTGCTGTTTTCTGACTCTATTTCTGGTTGTCAGTTCTGTTGTTCTCTCTGTAGGAATTGTGGAAGATGCTCTGTATAACTGAGTGGATGTTATCCACCACAATGCATTCACAGACTCTCAGCAGAGGATATTGCTCTCTGCAGCATGACAGCACACAGACTCAGGTGCCTGTGTGAAAAGTGATGGAGCTGGCATTTTAGGAATAATAGAAGTGTTCAGAGGAGGGAACATAGCTAATAAAACCAATATAGCTGGGAAAAAAACCTTGTGGCACAAAGCTCCTTCCACTGACGGCTGGAAAACTGAATGAGGTTTTTGGGATGCAGTTTGTACTTTACTAGGAATAGAGGATTAGGTTTTAAAAAGATAATATACTTCATTTTAATATGTTCACACTAGCAACTTTGTGCAGTTGCTCACAGACCTGGAAGAACAGAGTAAATTACTGCTAACTTGTAACACTCTGGTGTTGGAAGATGGGAAAATGTGATTGTTTCTCTTTTCAATAATTGTTTCATGGTGTGAGGCTGGAGAGTCTCCAACTCCACAAAACCTAGAAGTACACATAGGAAACAACCTGCTTATCCAAAAATTGAGCTGAACCTGTGAGAAAAGCCATACAATTCTAAAACAGGGCTGCAGATACCCTAACCTTTGGGAAAGCAGCAATGTACATGTTCAACATCAACCCTGTGGTGGACCAAACCAAAAATCCAAGAACTCCAAAGGCACAGCTCCAAAGGCAGCAAGCTCAGAGTTAGGCTCCAGTTGCAATTCTCTTGCCCATATTTACAGGCAGTGCTGAGGCCCCTGCCCATTGTCATGTGAGATCTCACAGTTCTGTATCACACTTACCATGGGCATCACCACTCCTTCCCCGAGCACTGGGAGTTATAATCCCATCAAACCAAACTCACTTCACTGAGTTTGATTTTGCTTCTGCTTTCATCATTCTAAATCAAATGGGAATGACAGACTGACAGGCCTTGTGAGCACACACAGCACAGCCAGAAATCTCCTTTTGAAGTTTTCAGTCTGCTCATTACAGCAGGAAGCACCAGCCCTGATCATGTGCTGCATTTGAGCAACCCTGTCCACATCCAGAGATGCTCTGCAAAGGATCTGACATGTTTCTCTTGTTTAGTAAAAATGAATTTACACAACAAGAAGCCTTCCCTCAGTACCTTTCATTTGTCTATAGACTTGTCTCAGTGTTCACTTGCAGAAAGCAGAAGAAGCACAGGCAGCAATGCAAAAGGTACTTTCTGGCCTTATCATCAGTGTTTTGTTATGAAATCAGCATATTAGCTAGCCAGTGATGTCACAGGTTCCAGAAACATCCACCCAACCCAACAACTTCTTCCTCCCATTCTAGCAGCAGCATGAGAATTCTTGATCAGGGATTAACCAAGCTGGGGTAGAGCAGCTTGTGCCAGGACAAGAAAGACAATATGAAAACTTCACATCACCAGGTGACCACACCTTGCTATTGCTTCTAGATGTGATTTCTAAAAGCCAACAACACTTTAAAAGCACATGAGAAGATGTTCTCATGAAATGAAAAATGCAAAATCACTTGGGTTATCTTTTCCTGAATTAGACTCCCCTTGAAGACAAATACATTAATTTAAAAATAACTACAAAGCAAAATAAATACCTTTTGAGTCTTCTTGTTCTTTGGGGAACCTTTTCCAAACTTGTATTAAAAAACCCCAGCCAACTAAGAACCACCCAACACCAGCATTCCTTGTCCTATTCTCATCAGCATTCCTGATACAGGCAGCCCCACTCCTGAGATCTTCAGCAAAGAAAGTCAGCCAAGAATCCCTCTCCTAGCTCTACCTTCCCATGGAAGATGCAGAGATTTTTCTACTTTGAACATCTCTGATTTTAGCCTCAACCTTCCAAATTTCTTGGTAAAACTCCATCACTGCCCAGCTCTCCTGGTCTAACTGGTATAAACCTAAGTGTTAATCTGGCTCTGTTAGACACTGACTTCTCTCTGCAGCCTTTTCTAGGTGAGCTCTCCATCTGCTGAAAACAATGGAACTATCAATACTGACGACAAATGTCAAATGTGGTAGAAATCCACATAGAATAATTAGGATTACATTAAATTCAAGTGCTAGGAAGACAAAGATGATTAGAATATTAAAAGGATGAAAGAAACAAAGAAAGAAAAAGCTTTGTCATGTCCATGGCTCTCTGAAATCTGTATCAGGTATTTACAATCATTAATTGCTCTAAGGACCATGGAACACCAGGAACTCAAGGGAACACCTGCATCAAACCCTTGTACTTGAGGAATGACTTAGCAAAACTGATACTGATAAATATTAATTCTTTGAACTTTCTGCTGCTAAAAAAAATACCCACATCAGAAAAAAAGCCCTTCAGATTATTGCAGAATTGATCTTTTTAATGATTCTCCTACCCAGGTCTCACTGATCATGTCTGTCAACAAGCCCTACTGATGGTCTCCAAAACCAGCACTCAAACAACAGAACTGTGAATCCTGAGACCTTCAGGAAGGGGGATTTGTTATGCCATGGAGCATGAGAGGCAGTGGTAAGGAGCAGGCACACCCAACAAAGCACTTCAGAGGAGGTCAGGTCCCAAGAGCTGTGGTTGTGCCATCTGTCAGCACTAATCAAGTCCTTCCTCACCTCAAACCACCATTCATGCCCCTGGGAGTTACAGCTGCCCTAAACTGGAGAGGAGAAGGAGGGGGGGGAAGTGCAAGATATTACTGCACACTATTCAGGGTGTTTTGAAAACCCACAATGTGCACACGCTCTTCTGTTCATGCGAGGTCTTAAAAAGTTGGCAGATTGAGCAAATCCAACCCACACCGTGCAAGTTCTAAGATGATTCTCCAGGAACTGTAAAGCCTTATTATTCTACTAATAAAGTTCAATAAGGCATCTTTGACTAAAGGGGTGTAGGCAAGAGAGTTTAACTTATGTTCACCCTCATTGAACTCCTCTAGGAAAAATCCTGGTTATGCATTTAATACCACACAGACCAGTTTTAGGTAACACACTAACGAACCTAAACTCTGAGCACAGCACTGCTGTTGGCATGCACTCACCCCGTCACACTGCAAGAAGTGTCAGTTCTCCTGCCACCACGTGCTTCCATCGGAGGCATTCAGCGAGTGTGAGTAGCACATGTCAGATGTAGCCCCTGTGCTCGTTCCTAGCACACATCTCACGCCGTGCGACAGTTGCCAGGGTAACTGCTCTGCCTGTGTGCGCTCCCGGCAGCCGAGCAGCCGCCCTGGGTAATTCGGGCACCGCGTAAACCTGGGCGCACCCCGGCGGCTGTGTATCCTCAGCTGAGGCCGAGGGCTGCTCGGGGAAAGGAATGCTCTGGGCAGGTTTAAGAAGCTGGAGTTTTGGCATTGTACGAGCTCTGCCCCTGTGAGCAGCGCGTTGATCCAGCCTGCAGGAAGGAAACAAGGATTACTTTGGTGGGGCAAATAGAGTTGTCCATGACATTTTGAGTAGCTGCAGGGTAACAAACTCCTCCCCACAGGGCAAATTTTGAGCTAAGATGTGCCTGAAACTGCTAAAAAATGCACACACTGTGTTTTCTGAAATCAATACAGAAGAGGGTCCAGTATTACCCAGGTATCTGAAGCACAGGGTCCTCCGTGCCCTGACAGTAACAATGTGCAAAGGCACCAAGCAAAGCAGGGAATAGCAGGGATGTAACACAGTTTGGCAGCCTCGGGGAATCATTCAGAAATTCTTCCCTTCTTACCTGCAGACTTGCTGCCATCAGCCTCCCTGCATGTAAAATGCCTCAGCTCTCCAGATGGAAGCAAAGGCACCTCAGCTGAGCAAAGCACTGCAGCAGGAGTTTCCTAGTGCAGAGCAGACATGCCATAAAAACAGGGGCATGAGGGAAGGCTGCCCAGGTTGAAGTGCATAATCCATAAACTGTATTTAAATCAAAATCTTCAAGTTTTAATTGTGCATATGTACCAAGAAATCAAATTCATATCATAAGCGCTTTCACAATAGCCAGTGAGATGAAGCCTTACTTGTGCTCTGAAATGCACAACAATCTGCTTGCAATGGAGGTGATGCAACAGTTGTTGTAGAAGTACTGGGTTTACAAATTATTATTATTATGCTTGAAAACTCTGCCTTTGATCAATGGGTTTCTTTCTCTCAACCATTGGCAATTTGGTGCAAGAGAGATTAAAGACATAATTAACACAGGCTGTTCCATCCAAAGAGTCAGACACGTGGTGTGCAGAGCCAGACTGAAAATCTTCCCAAGGCTTGAGCATGTTCCTGTGCTTCCACCACTACCACTGGCTAGAATTCTGATTCTGCTCTCCGTCCCTCACATTCTCTTGTAGAAACAAACCAATCATCAGTAGGTTTCCACAGAATCCCTAACACACAAGTCACCTTTCATGCTAAGGCCAGTGACTCTCATGGACTAGAACAACTGCATCCTAATAGAGCAAGTGCAATAGAAGAGTCACTCACAAAAGCAAAATTCAAAGCGATCAAGTAATGTCAAAGGAAAAGAAGAAAAAACAAATCCTAGTGTCCCATCAGAAAGTTAGAAAAAGTTTAAAATCTGTTACATGCACTGCACTTTGAAAGATTCATAAGTCCTAGGGGAGTGTACTAAATGATTCCTTGACATCTGTGAAGTTAATCAATGTTTTTAGCCAAATTATCTACTCAGTGTTTCTGTAAGTGATCATGTGGTGAGCATCATCAGCTGGGGCTAAATTCAGCTTCACCACAACCTTCTTGATGCTGTAGAAGAGATCCCCATGATGGAAACACTCCTACTACTACAGCTTAGCACTGCCAGTAGCTTTCCTCTGAGCAGGATCAAGGCTGGTGACAGTGTTTTGCATAGACTGGCTACCTTGTCACCTGGTTTCCTCATTCACCCCTTCTTTTCAAGGAGTCACAGCCACTGGGATGGCCTCCATCTATAAACCCCTTGGTGTGATAAACCTAAGAAATAGGTACATCTGAAAAAACTTTAAAGCTGACTTGAAAGCATGAGCCAGATCTTCATTCTTTATGTCAGAACTGCACAACACAGCAGCTATAATGCAAAGGAAAATCATATTGTTTAACACCTATTGATTATTAATCCATCCAAGAATAAAAGTAATCTCAACTGATAAGGTAGTGCCAAATCAAGAGTCAGCCCTGAATGCTTAAAATGCTTCTAAAGTTTTGCTCAGACAATAACACAGCACATCTAAACAGAGCAAGTAACATGAGAAAATTATTTATCCAAACTAAAAGTGCATGTGTATAATAAACATTAAAAGGGCATGCATTGATCCATATATTAATCAGATTCATACCCACAGACCAATTTTTCTCCCTCTGAGGTGTGAAAAACGAGGCTATGAATCATATTGTGAACATTTAAGGATCACACTTGAATAACCTAATTGTGTACAGCAATGATAGGATGAAAAGAAACTTAATCAAACTCTGAACTGTTGTTAGTTTTCAGCCTCTTAAATACAGTTCTGTGGTATGATGCTAATAAATTATTTGGATGGAAAAAAATGTTGGTTTACCTTATTAATATTCTGAATCTCATCCGCCCATTTTCTTCATGCTTCATCTCTTCATCTGAATAGAAAAATACAATTACAGAGAAAAACATCAGAGGTTAATGCAAGTTTTGTTTCTTTTTTGTTATAAATAATGTAAATATATACTTTTTATAAATTTACTGCCTAGTAGAGGAACTGAAGTTTTGCTACATGTGAAAACTGTCAGCCGATCTTTAAATATTTATCTTTTAATTCCCCGGGTAACATGTACTTGGAAATGTTTTCATAAATACATCGATAACTGTCTTGCACAGCTCATTAAGGAAGCTTTTTATCCTTTAGTGTAATAGTTCAGTTTACAGTTGCCTGTGAATCACTTTTATGGCCCTCCATTAAGCACGCCCTTCAAACTACAATTATTTGTCAGATTTTGTATATACGGAAGCAATCACCAGAGAAACAATGAAAGCTGAGAAGATGCATAAACACTTGGAGCCAGACCTTGGCCCATCTCCAGCAGTGATTCCCTCCTCCAGCACTGACTCCACAGGGAATGAGATGCACTTGACCAGATCCACCCACGCAGGGCAGGCAGGTTGTCCACGGGGCAGGGTGGGCATGCTGGCTGTCATTAACCAGGGTGGGATGCTTTGAAATTCCCCCTCAAATCCCTCATGAGCCTTCCTCTGAGCTCCCAGGATGTCATTCTCTCGCACGCTGCAGTTTTACAGCTCCCCTCACCACCTTTCTGCTGAGGAGGGGTTCTCCTCCACTTGTGCTTCTTGCCCAACCCAAAGCCACCAGCAAGCTTCTGCTCCAGAAAAAAACTTACTTGCAGGAATGCTGCCCTTCAATCTAATATGCCAAAGTTATTTTTACTTCCTAAAACTATTTCCTAGCAAAATATAGACTTAGATAAATAAGTTTATAAATAGAGAGTTTGAGAGTTATTTTTTTTCCCAGTGCAGTAAGTGTTGCATATCTGCTCCTAGAGTGCTTTCTTCAAGATTTAGTCTCCTGGAAATTTGTACCAGCATCCTATTATTTTCCCCCAAACCCATTTCTGTAATTGAGTGTGTGACAGATATTGCCATCTGCCAGGTCAGTGTGAACTCAGTCACACAGGTAACTTTGCAGGGAGCTGCAAAGCATGTGCAACAGGTTCAAAACTCCAGCCCACATCCAGCTGTGATTGTCCACACGAGCACTCTGCCAGGGAAGCACAAACCAAGCAACAGCACCAAAGGACACACTCCACTGATCCATCTAGTGAAGAGAGATGGCAATCATGTCCAAGGCAAGGTAAAGAGACTAAAAGGAAGGAGGAATTACAGCAGACTTTCTTCCAAGTGGATGTGCTCTCTCTGCCAGAGACAGGCAGCAATAGAAGCTGCTGAGGTACCAGCATGCACAGGGAGCTGAGGTGTAAGAGCAGATTAGATTAACACAATTAATTCTCTGATTGTATTCTGTGAATATTCTGACCCACTGCTGCTGAAAAATTAAATATTTCCCTTCCAGATCTCCCCTTCTACAAGGGCTGTGGGTCACAAGAAGTTAGCTTATGATGTCTGCTGCTGCTAGTACTCTGCCTTTCTGCATATGAGCCTCCTGTCTTGTACAAAAATGCTTTTGTAGCAATACACATTATATTTGAACAGATACAGATGTGGCTTCTGCCACAGCTGAGCATCACAGGCTATGTTTCTTCTAGTATCAAATCAACTCATGACTAATGTTATAAATACCAAAGAATATTCATTAGGATTTTCCACACAGTGCAAATACTACTGCAGTTTAATTGGACAGAATGGTTACCTTATTAAATGAGATATGGGACACTGATAAGTTAGCTACAAGGTAAAATAGTGTTAAATTTTTAGCAGTACTGGAGAGAGAACAAGTTTTGTTCAGTCACAACACTGAAGACAAACAGTGATGGATGTGGTGGCTGCTGATAGCTGCATTGTGCCTCCCTTCTGATATTCCTGATAGATTTCACTGCTCCTCACATGTTCAGGAAGGCAGCAATAATGGATAACAAAAGGTAGAACTGGAGAACAAAGGAAAAGGCTCATTCAAAAGTGAAAGAAAACTTACCTTCTTATCTTCTAAGGAGTTTTCTTGCTTGATTCAGCCACCTTATGTGATGTCTAAAAATCGTTAAATCCAAGTTTTTAGTATTATTAATTCCTGCTAAATATGTCACATCCAAGAGACCATTAATGTGTTTTTAAACACTTTGACATCCGGTGCTGCCACAGTACATATTATTTAAAATACATTTTCTTGTCACATTTGAGCAGGTGGACAAAGAGATTTCCTATTGTGACACATCTCCAACTACTGTACCAGTAGCCTTTTTTTTTCTTGAATCCTGCAACAATTTTTCTAATTACTTGATAATGTGCTTTGAGGTACTGCAGAGAAACGATGCCTGTTACTAACAGCTGTTGTTAACAGAAGATTTTTCAATAGCACAAACAGGAGCTTTATATCCTGGGAGATATTAAAAGCTTTCATCTGGGCTCCAAAATTCCAGCAGCATTTCAAAGCACTAAAACTCTGCACCCTTCGCTCAGTACCACAGAAAACAGGGATCTCTCTCAAACTCAGAAATAGAGCAATGACCAGCACAGACACAGCTCAGAACAGGAGGGCCTGATGAAAGCAGAGGCAGGACTCTGGAGCACTGCAGCCCCCTGAAGCCTGCTGATCCTGTGGTTCTCTTGCAGATGTTAACAGCACATGGGCCAAGTCCACAAACCTCCAAAACTCAGTGTCCCAGCAACAAATTAGGGCCGAGACCCAGCAGTGATTTTTGGCACAGCCAAAAAATGCAGGCATGTGCACTTGTAGAAGAAAATGGTTTTGTGTTGCTTGCTCAGTTGTTTACTGAAGGGAACTTACTCTTGTGACTCAAGACTCTCCTCCACTTCATTTTCACTTTGTCCATCTCTGGCTGGAATTTTGTCTCTAGGACAGATGTCAGCCTTCACAGGTGACTAAGGGGGCAGCACAGGGGGAAAAATAAAATCTATAACCAGCAACTAAATTCAAGATGTCAAGCACCTTGGAAGATGGTAGACATAGACCCAAGGCTGCAAATTTCTTCAATTATTGCAAGAGAGAAGGAGAATGTGTTTGTTCTGTATGTTCAGATATTACACACAAGCTCAATGAGCTATATATATGATCTAAAACAACAGAGCACTAACCCAGCAGTTACTGCACATCAGCTAAAGGGATCTGCTTTCTTTTAGAGTAGTTAAGAAAAAAAAAAAGTATCTGCTTTGGTTTGTGTGCTATGCAGGATGAGTTCCAGAAACTTTATATACCAGTGTTGCCATGAAATAGGTCACTGCACAAGCCAGCAAGCAGAATCAATGCACTTGTGATCAGCTTCTACATTGTTTTCCACAGCAATCCAAAAATGAAATGTTACATGCACAGACTTGTTTATTGCTTAACTCACTCCCACAGCCTCGATTCCTGACGTAGCAGGTGCCACTATATAAAGTAGCTTATTAATCCCTGTAGGGATTGATCTGCTTTGTTTCACTAAAAGTAGAAACATTAACTGTTCATTTTTATACCCTCCTCAGCAGCTGCCCTGCATCTGAGAAACATTTTATTCCTTACACTATATAAAACAATTAGCACAATTGCACTGCAGTGAAAACTACAGGTTGCAGTGGTACAAACACTCACCAGCTCCTTGCAGCCTTAAATTCAGTGAGCTTTAATCATACAGTTCTACTGCACAGAAACCAGCTGACTGCTGCTATGACCTAACTGGCAGTGTCAGGTAATACCAACCCACAATATTTATTATTAAGGTCTGCAAGTTCAATGTGAAACTGTTATCACAAAGTTTTCCTTGTTCCCTGAAGACTGGGGAACTGGCAAAAGGCTGTAAAACACTGAAAGTTCAATTGAACCTGCAAAGCAGAGATACATAGTACAACACAGAAACACCAATTCAATTACACCTGATACATATAATCAGATAAAGGGCTCTGGTTTATGTANAAAAAAAAAATAGAAGAAAATAAAGCAGCTATTAGATACAGCTTCCTATTTCTCCAAGATAAAATAGACTTTGGGTTCTTTTGAAAAGGTATTGCACTGCAAACTTAAGTATTTTCTTATTTTGCCTGGAAAGTACAAATATCAGCATAGAAAATGAGCACTAGTAATGAGATTTATTATCAATATTCTAACCCAGAATATTTTTTTACAGGTTATGAAATCTTCCTACCTAATCCCTCTGGTTTTTTTCAGCTGAATTTGTTCTTCTTTATTCACAAAATCCCTAACCAGATGAATCAATCCACACATTCACCTACTTCATAATGCTGTTGGACATAACCTAATTAAATGCTTAGTAAATATCTTATCCATCCTCCCTCCAATACAACATCACTCCTAGAAAACTATTTGTTACTTTCTCCCATTAATTTTTCATGTGTCAAGCCTCGGGTCTTTTGAGACCAGCTTTTTATCTAGATAATCACTTTGTTAAAGTTTTTCCCCTAATATTGATTTAATCTTTCCTTCCAATTTATCTGGTTCTCCTCACTGTGCTTCTTTATGTCTCCCTACCTGGAGGAGAGAAAGGCAGTCGCCTGCTCTGAGCTGATCTCACACCTGAGCTGTTCCTACCCCAGTTGTGCTGGTTTAGTGACTTCACAATTTTCTCAGTAGTTTAAAATAGTGTTCTGATGGGCCCTGGTTTGCTCATCTAACTCATACAGCATTTCAAACTGTGCTCCAAGAGTGGTAATTTCCTTCTGAAAGCAGCACTGTCTTGTTTTAACAATGAAGTCTGACCAGTAGTGGCTGAATTTTAAAGGAGCAAAGTAACAAGTACTGCCTTGCAATGACCCTCTGCACATTTGGGCGAGGACTGCATTTTAACTTATGGCCATACATCAGTGTACACAGAGCTGCAAAAAGCATGCAAAATGAAACCTTGGTAATGAGACTTCACTTCCTATTCTGGCATTTTAAAAGTTCTTGTAGAGGTAGAAAGAGAAGCCCACCAGTTTTTGTGAAAATCACTGCTAACAGGATCTATTGCCCTGCCCAGACTTCACAGC
The DNA here is from genome assembly GCA_013398275.1 of Promerops cafer. NCBI lineage: Eukaryota > Metazoa > Chordata > Aves > Passeriformes > Nectariniidae > Promerops > Promerops cafer. Next base: position 276,369 of record VZSE01000989.1, on the reverse strand, counting down.
CTGCATGATGGCTCTGTTTACCATTTCTCAGAAAAGGCTGGATGTCTTCCCACTACACTCCACTTCCACTTTTCTTACATATTCCAGTCACGGAGTTTCCCATGGAAAAGACCTTCCTGGTATTTTCCCAGCTGGAAGGTCACAAAGCAAATGTCCTCTACTTGTGCCAGGTGCTAAATTCCCTGCAGGCAGGCAGGGTATCATTAACTGGACAGCACAGACAGTGCAGCTGCTGCAGGGATGCCACAGGATCTGGCAGGAGGGCCAAAGTGCTCCAAAGGACATCCCTGGTTTCCAGGGACCAATCTTCCATGTGCAGAGCAGCAAAGGCAGTGCAATCCTGTGTTCTGTGTCACCTCACATTTCTGGATTCTGAAGGGTAGGAAATGAGACCACCAAACAAACTTTCATTTGCTGTTCATTCTGGGGTAAAACAAAGCCTAAATATAGCACTCTCCAGTAAACAGATCGACACCAACTGTCTCCGTGACTCCAGTTACCATGGCACCTCCCTGCACAATCCCATTCCATTGGATCTGCTGCTAAGGGGTGAGTATTGGGGTTTTCAGCTTTTTCCACTCACACTCCTATAAGGTATAAAGAAAAAAACAGGTAAATACCTCAGAATATGCCTATATTAACACACCAGACTTCCTTGAGTTTTCTAGAATAAGCTCTAAAATGCTTGCGTAGTGTTAATCCCCTTAAATTTAAATAAGGCAAACACCACCCTAAGATATTTGAGCCTACATTTATAAAGTTACTGGGATTTCTGGCCATCCAAATGAGGACACTAAAAGTGAATCTCTTCTTCAGATTGCTGAGTACACATCATCTTCTCATCACTGAAACTGCTGAGCTGAGAAGCCAAAACCAACAAACCTGCAGAGCTGCCAGTCACCAGAAGCAACAGCTGTAAAGGAAACAAGTATTAAATCAATTCAAACACCCCAATACCTAAAATATGTTAATCCCTAACAAAATTATTAATGAATAATGAAGGCTTAGAAAAATTACATCGAAACAGACATAATTTAAAAGATGGCTAAATAATTAAAAGTATTTAACAGTTCTCTGAGTGGGAGACTTGCAAATCTAACCAAAAAGAGTGTGACTAATTCTAATTTCAGACATTCATATTTTCAATGTTTTTAATAGCTCATTTTCACTCCCACATACAGATGCTGTTCAAGCATCCTTATAAGTTTAGTAATTCATAGCAACAAAAAATCTCATGGAGTTACAAGTACACCAGGGTTTAAAGTCACACCCAAGCAAACAGGAAAACACCTTAGAGAATATTATCTCAGCCTGCACCTCAAGTGGCTTTACTGACATTAGGATTCCATTAACTAAAGATGCGTTCAATTAATATATTCCTGAACCTCACTTTATATTTCTTCTTTTTCATTTCACAAAAGTTTCAGTGTGGCTTCTTGAATAAAATAGAAAATCAAGATCTCCCTGCAGGACATGGTGCTGGTTAAAAACCAAATCTCATTCAGAAGATCCTGAAGCAAAGCTCTGTGAATCCCCATGACTTAGTGAATCCCTAGGCCTGCCTGGGACTCACTCACGGAGTCACAGGTGGCTCTTTGGCCAGTGGTTAAAACTGAATTTAGGCTCCTTATAATTAGAAGCACGTTCTATTTACTTGATAGTTAAAGACAGATTACATTTTCCAAACTATCTCAGGTAACCTTCTTGCCACACATCATAGCAATAACAAGGCCAGATTAAATACTGACGAGGGGCTCTGCTGTTCAGAAAAATCAGTTTTTGACAGAGCCTCCCACCTGAACTCTGTGTGTTTGTGTCACTTGGCAGCTGTCAGCACCGCCGGTTATCGCTGCAGGTGTGAGGGTTCAGGTTCTCTTGCCTGGCTTTTTTGCTTAGCTGCAAATCTTTAGGAACAAGAAAGCAAAACCACCTCTGCTGGCTGAGTACACAGTTGTATATTCACAGAAGGATGGATGGCTACACCAAGGCTGGTTATCAGTTCCCAGAGGATTAAAACCAAACCAGGCTGGCGTTGTTCAGGAACTCCTCATGACCTGGTGGTGGCCTTTTGGGCACGGGCTTGTAGTGCAGCTCCTCTGTCAGGATTTTCTGATTCTGCCCCTCCCCTTGGCACACCTTCCCCTCATCCCATCACAGGGAAGGTGTCTCCTGAAGCTCCCAGACACTGGTAAGCAGGAGCTGCTCCAAATCACCTACAGCTGGAACCACAAGTTATTTACAGAGAGCATGGAGGTGCCCACAGGGAAAGAGCCACCAAGGAGAGCCATGATCCCTGTGCTCCTTCCTGAGCATCTACAGAGCAGAGCCCTGATGCTGAAATTAAAAGAATCCCAGCTTCCATTACTCTCTCTGGCACAATTCAACCCCATAGCAGTTGCATTTTCAACTATATCCACACTGTCCTATTTTTCCCCCTCCCCTGTAATTTCACCTTTTCTCCACAAAAGAAAGCTGAAGCCCCAAAGCAAAGCAGAGCCAGGAGAAGCTCACAACACCCCCTCCACCCTCATCACAGACATTTGTATGTGAGCAATTGCTGAACAGTGGCTTAGCTGGAAGCCCCAACAGGCAGAATTCTTTCCACTACTTTTCCTTATGCTGTTTAACATCACCCAAATAATATTGACATTTTTAAGCCCAGAAGAATGGGGGTCTGGGCAGGCATTTCACTATAGGATCAAACATTAACCAGACATAATCCTGTGGCTTCAGAACATCAACCTCTTTCCATCAGCTACCTGAGCAGCAAACACATGTAGCTGTAATCCCTGCCTTACACAATCTAAACCACCAAGGTTAATCTGCTGTCAGCCTCACTTTGGGCATATTGTGGCTGAAATACATCCTGAATGCATAAGAAACATTCTGCAGAAATCTGAACTGCATATATTGCTGGATCTCAGTTTGTGGTCATGTCTTTAAATTAATCTCTTACAGAATGACAAGCACTATAAAGGACTTAGTGATGCTGCAATGTAATGAGCAGTACTAAACTGCTGAAGGAACACAAGCAAGCCACCTGCCTCATTCTAAAGAACTATTTAGCAATTCCTTTCCAGAATTACCATTGAGCCTCTACAAAAAACAAACAAACAAAAACAAACAAAAACCCCAAAACAAAACACCAATACCACAATAACAATGAAACCAAACAAAATCAACAAACAAAACAGAACATCAACCAGCCTAAAATAAGTACAACAGAGGAAATATGTGTTTGGCATGACAAAATCCTCAACTCCTTTCAATTCCTAAATGAATAAACACCGAGGAAAACTGCAGCTCTCTTGTCCAAAAAACTATGAAAAAAAAGTTTAAGTGCTGAAAGGGAGCACTTACATCAAACAAAATACAAACATCAAACAAAATTCTCCCTTTTACCTGAGCTGGAGGCCACAGAAGTATGGACAGAATGTTTTAATATTTAAATAAAATAAAAAAGCCCAAATGAATCCCTCCATATTCCATCCTGCATTTCCTTCCAGCCTGCAGTCAGCACATTCCTCATATCAGCTATTCCTAAATAACCCCAGCTAGCCACAAAATCAGTAGAATTTACATGGCCTCAAACACTCCAAAAGACATTATTAACAATTTGATGCTGATTCCTCTTGGTTACCTTAAAAATTAACTCTTACAGGTGTCAGTCTCTCTGACTACTGTGAGAACTCCCCTGCCTTTACTCTCTTGGTGGTATGGAAACACTTTCTATCTGATCCTGAACTGACTGGAGACTGGAAGTTCTCATTAACCTGAGTTACCACATGTGTGTAGTCCCTTGCCAGTGAGAGCTGCAGGGGCAGGGACAATCATGAACAGGAAGGAGGGAGACGAGCAAACACCTAAAAACAACATTTAAAGAGGGCTCAGACAAATGTAACAAAATGAACAGCCCTGCTTGCAAAATCACTGCTGAGGGGCAGTGAAATTGCTGAGTTGTGAAATTTAACAATCAGCATGATCTCAGACACCTCTAAGTGTACAGGAGTATCCACAACAGAAACCTTGCCAATCCCTTAGCCAACCTGAGCAATGGAGCACAGTCAAAGTCCCTGCAAACTGAATACAGCTGAAGTCAATTACTGACAGCTGTGTGTTAATGGATTCAGAAATCCATTATTATATTTCAATTAATTTGGCCAGTGGTATTGTCACAGTCTAAATGTTCACAAACAGATCTGCAGGCAGAAAGAAAAGAAAAAAGAACTCAGGTTATCCCTATTACTTGTCCATGAAGAATCTTCTTGATATTTTGGAGAGTCAGCAGCATGATCAATGTTTCAGCTGTTCTTTTAAACTCTGTGCTCTCCCTCCAAACCCACAGAAACATTTCTATTATCTCAGAGGTTATTTTTTCTTTTTTCCTTTTTCCTTAACCAAGTCTTCTGTACAGGTGCCTGATCTGAATGGACAGCAGCTCCAGCCTCTTCAGGAGCATCTGAAAAATCTGTCCTTATGGAGGAGAGATTTTTCATTGTTGGCTGCTAAAGCACTGAAAAGCTCCGAATTGTCACCAAAATTACAAACCAGAAGCTTGTGAGTGCTACAGGCAGCACCAAGGAAAGTGCTCCTTTGAGTTCTGCATTGTGCCTGACAAAGATCTCGTCAGAACCCGGAGCTGATGTTTCAGGCAGGCATCAAAAGTGAACATCAGAGCCAAGCACCTCCACCTGTGCTGTGTGATCCTCTGCCAGTGCCCTTCGCAGGCAGCCAACACACAGGGAGGGAGGCCTGGGCAACAACACTGGCAGAGATGGGAGAAAAGCTGCTGCTAAACATTTTGTTTTTTCTGGGGAGACAAGGTCTCCATTTGGGGTCATTTCAGATCATCACAGCAGCTTTTGAAGGGTCGTCAGGATTTAGAGGAAATCAGATCCAACAGAAATCAGACTGTGCACATCCCTTGGTGTGTGTTTGGCCTGAAAAAGGTCAGCTCCAGGAGGGATTAACAACCTCTTCCAATCACACCCTGGCCTGATGGAGCCAATGAAGTCGCTGGGAGCAAACAGCTTCTACCAAAGGCTTCTGTACAACTCCTCAGTCGAGTGTAGAAGTGCCCACAAAGAACAGGCAAGCGGCTGAGGCAAAGTCATTTGAAATTTCTGTCAAAGTTAAATCTGCTTTGCAGTATATGTCTACCGTTAAAATGACTAGTTTTTGCTAGCAGTAATTACTGAGATGTCAAAAATCAAATTATGAATTAGTTCAATAGAAAGTCCACCACCCAAGTGAAGGGCAGACTCATCTTGCAGAGCACAGGTGCTTACCTGGGACACGCCGTGTTTGCACAGCCCCTGCACACTTTGGTGCTGGACCTGCCCGAGGTGAAGGGCAGGTCTCCTTCCTAACACCTCCAGTTCACATCTTTCACAGCTCTGATCAAAATGCACTCACCAAATGAAACAGAAATAAAAGCATCATCTCAATACCACATTCAGCAATTCAGTGAACCAGAAGTCAGGTCACACACTCAGTGACCGCAGAATCAATTAACCCATTAGCAGGAATTAAGCATGGCCAGCTTTGCATTTACTGTAGGAAAAACTGGAATTCAGAAAAGGAAAACTGACTACAGTTGCTTTTTCCTCGTGACTGAATATCTTTTAAGCTAATGCAACAAGATACAGAATGTTCAAATGCAGGGACTAACAGAATATCCATTTACTTAAGGTTCAGCGAGTCCAACCTCACCACAACTTGCTACTGAACTTCACAATAGAAGTTGTTACTGAGTTAAAATTTTGTATAAGATTTATTCCTTAAAGAGGGAGAAAATTCTTAGTACTCTTTATTGGTAAAATCAGTTTTGAAATGTTTTAAACTGAAATTGTAAACAATCTTGCCAGAAAAGAAGACAATTAGGTTTTTCTCAGTGATCATGCAGGATTTGTTTTCAGGCTCCATTCAGGGACGGACTGTAATCTGTCTGGGTGAGGAGGATCAAGGAGCATTTAACAGGGCAGACAGAGGTGTCCTCTTCTCCTACCTGCAGGAGCTCTGGCAGCTCCAGCAATAGCTCTGCCACCCTGCTGCTCTCCCTGGGCACCCTGGCTGACAGCCACCAAATCCTGAGGTGCAAATTTTCATCACGGACAGAAGAGTCAGCTCAGCTCTAGAAGTAAGTTCATTCTCCCAGCATATTTTGTCCCTCCCTTTTTTAATCTCTGGAGAATATTAGTAATCCATAACAATTACATGGCCCTTTTGAGGTTTAGATCTCAATGCTCTTCACAAGAAGTGGAAACTATCCTATTTTCGAGGTACAGAAAAGAAGTGATTAAAGGACACTCAGTGCTTGTTTCATACATATTTGTTTCACAAATAATTCAGGTGTACTGAGTTGCAGTCAAGATCCTTTTACTGTTATGTTTGTTAATACATTTCAGGCAATGATGTCTGGATTGGAGCACAAAAATTTTTGCAGTTATGAAAGAGATAAAGGCCAGTGAATTTTCTATGTTGTCTATATTGTGTATATTGTATAGACATAATTCCACCTCTTAAAAATATCAGCCTCTTTTAAAGCATATTCTACTCTTGAACTGATATTATATTTAAAAAGGGCCAAGGAGGGGTCACCTCAAGACGGAAAAACATATTCAAATAACTTCATGAAAGTGAAAAACAGCTCAAAATGGAGATCTCAAAGAAACAGCCTGAGGTATCTTCATTCAATAGATACTTGTCCTGAATATAAGAGATTTGCTTCTAGAACAACTTTGATTACAAAACCAATCTGAGAAAGCACCGTTTATGTCTTACTAGTAATCAAATGTTAGATAGCAAAACAAGAGGTTCAAGGATGCTAAAGATGCCAGAGGAATCAAAATGGTATTTCTAATATTACACAAAAAATAATATTGGTGATTTTTGGGTGGTTTTGTAAACTTTTCATTATACAATTTAACAAATTGCCAGTACAAAGGCAGTTTTCCTTTGACAGAATAAATGTTAGTCAAATTCTGTCGTGGTTTTTTTCATATGGCATAAAACCACATTTATTGCACGACAGAACAGAATGAGTGCTCATGGATACCTATAAAAATTATTTTTTAAAGCAGCTTATACACTTTCTACCAATTGTGGTACTAGGTTGAAAGTTTGGCCCACAAATATTTAGCAGACATGATCAGACAGGATTGTAGCTGCCCATTACAGCATTGTATCTCCTTTCCATGGTGCCAGCAAAACACCAACCATTGTTCCTATGGACTCAGCCTTTACTTATGTAAGAGATTAAAAAAACAACCCACCCCAACACTACAGCACAACAAACCTCATTGATTTCGCAAGATGTGACTGCCAAGAAAAATGGCTTTCATCACACTTCATAATAAATTTATCTAAAAAGTCATTTGTTTAAAGTATTGCCTCAGAAAGCTCCCCAGAGACATGCCATCTTGATGGCACTCTTTTCATTATTCAAATATAATGAAGTGATTCTGCATGGTTATGCTGGACTATAAATCACTGCTGTAAAAAAAAGGCATGTTCAGCATGTTAACAGACCAAAGACCAGATTCTGAAGAGTGTTTTATTATTGCATATGCACTTTATCTCTTGCACATACACAGCAGATAGCAACTCTTAGTACATTCCCAAATTCCATCATTATTAAATTTGGAAGCTGACAGGGGAGACAGACTTTAAGCAGAGACTTATTTTGCAGTTCCTGTCCAGTGCTGTTGCAAACTATTTAACCTCCCTGCAGCCTCACAGACCCATACCACAATACTGGAGAAAGTCAGCAAAAAAGCAGAATACTTGTGGTAGTATTTATTGAAACGAGCTTCTGGCGAACAAAGATTTAAACACATGTTAGAGGCTGCATCTAATTGACACTGAAAAATCAGCTGGTATGAACATTCACTTCAAGAAAAGAGTGAAAGGAGTCGAAAAGGACTTGTCTTCTTTCCAAAACTGCTGGGAATTATTTTTTAAAATTAATTTATACTCCATCTTATATATGAGTAAACGTCGAATACTTCTCTAAGGTTGCACACTAAAACCCAATGGCAATGTTTCACAGAGTGCATTACCCAGAGTGAAAATCATTGCAGATTTGTAGGATATTTTTTTTTAATTTACTCCTGGTCATGCTTCACAGCAGTTTAGAGTTTTCAATTCTTTAAGAAACACTTGACAAGCAGGATCCCCTTTGTCAGTGCCTCACACACAGGAGGAGCATTGCATTACTTCAAACAGGTGAAAACTAATTAAAATTATAACCTTCTATTACAAGGCAAGCTAGTGGTGATTTAACTGCCAGGCAGGGAAGGAACAGCCCTTCATGTCTGCATACAGCCCACCACATGCTGTGCTTGCTTTTCCCTGTTCATTTGCTCCTGGAAATTGGTGCAGGTTGTTGAACAGTCTGGCCAAGCCCCTTCTAACCTCAAGTAACTTTGGTGCTGCTGTTTTACCTTGAAGCCTATGGCCTCGTGTGAGTAACTGCATTTTTGGGAGACTGGGGTAAGATTTAAAGTGCTAGGAACAAACAGAATCAGTGGAGTGCAACCAAATTACAGGAAAAGTTATACCCTGAGTAAGGACTGCTGCTGTACTTCACTTCTGCATGGCAAAGTGGAGATCAGTAAGAGCAGATAACAAGAAAGTTTTAAAGACTGCATCATAGTTAATAATGGCTTTCTTTTATCAATTATGCAGTTTTGCTTTCTTGTGTTTCTATTGCCTTTTTTCACATGTATCACACGTTCACCCAGATCTTAAAAACCGAGCCAGAAGATACAAAGAACACGAGCACCACAGAGACAGACCTAAGATACAATTTGTATAAAGTAAAATAAAGCACTTCAAAACTTCATAAATCATTTCAATATAAAGGATAGAAATTGTGAGTAACCATGGTGGAATGACATTTAACCTGATTGGCAGGAAAACCTCAAAGATGAGTGATACTGATAGTGGAAATCACAAAATGTTAGTGCACTTAACTTCTACCAGACTGCCTAAAAATGAGAGATCTGCAGAGTTACAAACAGAATATCTCAAGATCAGGAGATCTGATTAAACCTTAACAGTAATTTCAGCACTGCTTTGAGTTAATGGTTCAAGCTGCAAGAGGCTGAAAAGTTAAATAAAGCAGTTAATGTGAAAGCTGAGTCACCAAGCTGAGTTTCCTATTGTATGACAAACTGCCAAACTCAACAACTTTTGCAAAACTCCAAATAAGTGTCCCATCTAATACCACTGGTTTTGCTACCCCTGCAGGTTTTTTGTACAATACCAGAACAATTGGTTTGTAATGTAACAAAATATTGATGCTGTGTAAAGTTTTTTTTTTGGGGGAAGGGGGAAAAAACCCCACCAAAACCACCCAGATTCCTATTCTTAAGTGTATAGAACTTACAAAAAACACCAATGTCACTGACAAAAACCAGAAGAAAAGGGGGCAGGGCATATCAGGAGACATTGTTCTCTCAAGAAAACTGTTCATTATATACACTATATTATCTTACCAGCATCTCTGAATCAGTCCTCAAAATTTCAGCCCTCACAGGTTTCAGCCTGGACAGAATCTCCATATCTACACTGGAAACAAAAAGGCATGCTCAGAAGTCCAGGAATTGGGGAAAAGCACAGAGCACAAAAACCCCTAAACCAATCCCAGTGCTTGGTTTCAAAGCTGTTTTAACCCTCATTCAGATACAATCCTTCCAATTGCTTCATGTGTCTTAGAAAATTGATATAAGTTGAAATCTTCTTTAGGAGAAGATCAGTACCTTGAAAAACAAAAAGAGGAAAGTACAGAGGTTTGTTTTCTTTTTATGCTCAACAGAGAACTCCTGCTTGTAGGCAAAGGGGCATCTGTATCTCCAGGTTAAGCATTTCCAGATCACAGCCCTAGCAATGTCCATCTGCAGACCCCCTTCAGCAGGCTGTGAGCACCCAAGCCCTCAAAGGACAGTGCAAGGGATCACAATCTATCCCTTCAGAGAGACAAGAAATGTGGCACTCTATTCTGCCACAGAAAAAAAGGTTATTTACAAATTTGGCTAACGCCATCTCTTTATTCCTATGCACCACTTCACTCCGTTCAGTTTCACCCTTGCACTTAACATTCCCACCTATATTGAACTGCAGATGATAATTTAAGCCCTAAATGCTGTTTACAAAGCCTGTCCCACTGCATAAGGCGTTGTGAGAACAATTAGAAAGGAGAAGGGAGCGTGAAGGGCGATGTGGCACTCACATCTCTGCAGTGAAAGCTGAAACATATTAATTTAGGCAAGCTGCTTATTCTTGCAGTGATCAGTCAAATTCATTCACGCTCTAAAACACCAGTCATTAACCACATCAACCACGTGCTAAAAGAAGTGAAGTTGTTATCTAATGGAAATCACCAAGCGAGGCTTTCAGGAGCTTTGTTTCATAGCAGTGAAAATTCCACAAATTTCCAAAGAGCTTTTAATGGCTTTTAGAAATTAGACACTAAATTGCTACCTGATTTTACTTACACAACAATAGCATGGAAAAAGCAGAGTGTAAGTATATTTTCTGCATAGCTGAACTCTTTTTGTTCATGAACTAAGAGAAACTTCCCTCAAAATCCAGAATTACAAACTATGGTTATGGTGTTACATACCAAGGAATGCTGAAGACATTTTTTTTTGCCAATGACAGAAAATGAGATAGGGAATTTTTAGGATTTTATAATGAAGCAATATTACAAACTGTTCCAAGCCCCAGTTTACTGTCAAACTGAAGTTGGGGAAAAATTTATATCAGGCTCCAAGTTTCCAGGCAACAGTTTTTAATAGAAAAAACCCACATCAGAGACTGCAAACAACACAAGACAAAATTATAAGGCAGGGGATATGAGTGAGATGGAAAATACTTCTACATGTTAGACCCTTCTATGTGAAAGTTGTTGGTCATTTCAATTGATTTTTTTCAATACAAAGGTAATGATTCGGTTCAAACATCCCAGCATTTTACAGATCTCTGAACTGTAATCTTTTAAAAAATGAAGCATCTTTCCATATACTCCTTCACACAAAATATTAAACCCTTCATTATTTCTCTTTTCTTGCTGGAGTTCTGTGGTATCAGTGGAATGAAAAGAGAACAGAAAGTAGCCAAAGTACTGAATGGTATCTTAAGACTTATGGAAAGTGATACAAATACTAATGTAAAAAGTAGAGCTTGCCTTTCACCTTCAAATCCTTTAGCTGACATGCTCTGAAAGGCAGCCACTCTTTAAAACCATATATAATTTAATGCAAAGTCCAGGTTAAAAGGAGGAAGAAAATTGCACAAGTTTAGCAACTGTGATGTTGAACCTGAAACTGGTCTTCCTTGCAAGTTATTTTCTGTTCTTATAACTGTCAGCTGCAGCATTGCTGATTAAATAAAAAGATAAAAGTGTTGCAAAACAAATAGCTCCTGCAAGATATTTTGGGGCTTTTGTATGCAAATATAACAAGTATGAAACATGAATTACTATGGACCTAAATACATACATGGATGAGTTTTACTGGTAGATGTGGTACAAATCAGCAAAGCTCAGTCATCATTACTGCCTGTGTTTGCCTTCTTACTCAAGGATCTCCTTTGGTCAGGATGAGCAACATACAAAAAAAAAAAAACCCTGCTCTTAATATACCAGGTTTCATGCTGCTATAAATCACATGCAGAGGTGCTGTGACCAGAAATCCCAGCTATACTGAAAGCAAGAACATGTGCTTCTGCCAGAGTTTTGTTCTCCGCAAGCCAATAATTTTCAATTACAAAAGTTTTCTCAGAAAGTTCCTGAAATTGTGTTGACTTCAGATGAACATAATTTCCTTCTGTTCAAGTAATAAATTATAGATTTCTCTTAGTTCGACCTGACTAGCACTGAATAAATTGAGAATTAATCTGATTCCTCCTCTGATTCTAAAGTCATCATGAAGAGTTCTCTGGGTTTCTGTAAACGTGTCTTAAGAAGGGATTGAACAACTTTCAGCCTAAAGATCAGTTAGTGCTTTTGAGGGATTAATTCCTGCTTGCAGAGTAACTGGGCTACATAGCATTGCTGGTGCTTAAAATGTTCAGCCAGTGCTGCAGAATCTGAAAAATACAGTGTTAGAGCAAAAAAGGTAAAATGAGAAGTAAGGAAGAACTTGCTCCTCACCAGTCTCATTTGCTCTGGAACACAGGAGCCCACAGAAATTAGGGCAGAGAACCTCCTCAGTCACCTGCTCCCACAGCATCTTCTGTGCTTTAAAAAGAGATCTACAGTCTCACTTGGCAAGAATATCAGCAGTAAGCTGTTAAATTGATTTTTCTGAAACATAAAATATGAAGAACATACATAATTTTAAGCATTTAACTGACCAGAGGTGCAGGGAGAATGTCTACAGAATATTTCTTCACCATCTCAGAGAGGCCAACTTCCACATCTGCCTTTTGGGAGAAGAACAGGGAATTCAGCAGGCCTGTCCCTTGGCTTTCAATGTACCTGTCTGACATATCAAACACCACTGTAAGGAACACACACACTTCTACCCTTAGGTATTAAATGAGGGCTAGAAAGGAAACTTTCTCAGCCATGTTTTAAACAATTAATTACTCCATTGCTTCCTCTTGGAGTCTTACCAAACATTTACTAAGAGTTTCCTAGGAAGTTACCCTTTTTTTGTTTGTTTTTAACAGAAAGCCACTTCCACCCAGCCATCATAACTGAGTTTATAAGCCCTTAACCCAGAGATATTTCCCCCTGCCCTTCTGTATTAGGGTTTATATGAAAACAAGGAAGAGCAATTCTTTCTCTATTAGTTGCAAGTGGAAAAAAATATCAATAACAACTCCTAAGTAACTCCCAATGCTTCCTTTTTACCTTTCCTAAAGTAAAAAAAATAAGAGCTGCTGCAAATATTTTAAAAATTAAAGAAACAGCAGTAGAGTATCAGCCCACACAGCTCAACATAAGTGCCTTTATTGCAATATTTTCTCATTTTTCCACATAAAGTTTGCTGTTTCTTGGATGAACACTAGAGCTAAGTGTTCTTATACATGTTTAAAGAGAAAACTCAAGTAAAAAAATGGTTTGTGCTTTTTTTTAGTCCCATTCCTATCAGACAGAAGGTAATGCAGCCACCAACCACAGAATACAACACGAAAGCAGTTGCAGCCCTTGCTGGTTTTAAGCTACTTCCCATGTGAGAAATAACTGATTTTGAAGCAAAGGTACACACAAGCCATACACATTAAAAATGAAAAAGCCATTTCTTATCTGTATAAATTATCCCTCGGCTCTGTAGAAGCTGGAATGCAACCTAAGTTTATTAACAAAAGAAAAGCCCCTTGAGACACGACTCGCTGAATTGACTGTTGAGTACTGTCAAAAATATTATGAGATACAGTCCAGACACTAAATTTCCACTGTTAATATATTTTATTTAATTTTTTTCTTGAATGGGACATTTCTTGACACAGTGGGTAAGGGAATTCACTGCTGTTAGGAAGGAACCAGAATCAATTGTGCAGCAAGGAACAAGTCCTTTCCCCTGTGCTCATCACTGGGCAGTAGAGATGCTGTTTACAGCCCACCTGTATTTGTCTTTTGCTTTCTCAACTCTTCTTCAGGTTTCTCTCCTCTCTTCCCCTACTTTGGAATATAAGACTTACGGAGATCATCACCTTTATATAAAATTGCTTCTACACTAATCTTGGATAATAAAAAAGCATCCTAGAGCATTTTAGGTCAGAGAGGTTGCTTGTTTTATCAATTTTCCAGAAAAGTTCACTCTGCTCTGTAGCATTAGCACAGGCACGTTGGTCTGCAGTGAAGAGCAGAGAGGCAGCTACACAAATTTGATAATTGCAGCTAAGGCACAAACCTTACCAAGTGGCATCTTTGGTCCAGGTGGACACACCCCGAGGACAGCCTTCACTCCCAACAGTTCCATCCATCAAAAATAACAGGCTGCAGATTGAATCAACTGGTAAGAGGCCAGAGTGCAGGATGCAGAGTAAAAGCCCTCCCACATCAAGGTTACAGCTTCTGGCTTCCACTGCACCACAGGCCAAAGCCACTAACGTGGGAGCTGTAAGAATCACTCAACAGACTCCATCATAAGAAACATAAAAAGAATATGCAGAATAACTGAGAGCTGCTCTTATTTCCTAGGGTACGGTTACTGTGGTAGCAGACACAGATCCAAGGAAGTTTGTCTCACCCATAAATTACTCAGATAATAGAAAAGTCTGAGTGAAAAAAAACCTCTTTGACAAAATTCTGAGTCTTCCAGACTTGTAGGGATTTTGAGAACAGGGAAATTAAATATTGTACTTTTAAGATGGGCAGACAGGGATCACAGAATAAAACTGTGCATGGAAATGGGCACAATGATGCAAGTGAAGCAACTGCCCCTCCCTCCCAGGCGAGAATGCCATGGTTGGAATACAGGCACAAGACAAACTCAAACTTCACATAAACTTTTGAAAACAACAGCAGCTGGAAATGAACCTGGCCAAGGGACAAAGAACATTCCTAAGATCTTACCTTCATATCTCATTCTCATTGACCTTTGGGCCTCGCATTTCTGTTGGGATAGAGAGGTTTTAACATACCAATCAAAGGGGAAAAGCCATGGGCTATCCCAGGACACAGCACACAATCTCCCTGAAAACCCAGGTAAGGAACATGCAGTAGCAATAATCTCTGGCTTTTCCAGAGACCACAGTAAAACTGAAAACTATGCAAAGTGTAACTTTGTATAAATAGCTTTTGTGGCTCAAGCAAGGCTTGGGATGCTGCCACATCTCTGAGGAGCTATGAAAAGGCATCTGGAAGAAAAGAATGGGGTGTGTTCCTTCTCACTGCCTATTCCCCATATCTCTAACTCCACTGACTGAATCAGCTGGCCCATTTTTAACTGCCCTTTCATCTTCACAATTAATAAAGCTGGTAAGTCTACTTAACACTCCTTAAGTCCTTGTAAATGCCTCTTTTTGGTGCCTATTCATCCTTAAAACCTGCTGCCTGATAGAGCCAAATTGGAGAGTCTTGTGTTTCTTTTCTTTTGCATGCCTCAAAGAGCAGTGGAGCTGTTTATATACATCAGGACAAGGCATCAATAAGTAATCAACAAACACCTCAGGAACTGCAGCTGTTTCACAGCTGAGCATCTCTAAAAACATTACCTGTTAGACCCTGCTTCGGGTGCATTTTAGGAGAGTTGTTCATACAGAAAACTTTTGCATGAGTTGCTCACAGGAGTCTCTCCAGCTCGAGGTGCAGCTGCATCCTCTCCTGCCCTAGGCTGTAGTTTCATAAACACATTCTGGTAAACACATCTGGAGAGATGCACTGTGATACTAAATTCAGGCTTGTACTCAACTACAAGTATTAATTTCAAGTAGGTCACGTCCAACTGAGTGGAGCTGCTGCACCAATGTGAGCTCAGCATTTTTGAGGATGAAGTTTAGACTGTAAGTAAAAAGATCTTTGTTTTAAAAGGAAGACAACTAATTAGCAATACATTGCTCTAAAGGCCACATCCAATGTTTGCAATGAACACTTGAAATTTTTGGCCCAAAGTCAGGAATAATTTAAATTAAAATAAAGGTTGCTTATGTCTTTTCATGGCTATGTTACACCCCATTCCAACCCCCTTCTTCAGTACCAACGGGACAAAATTTAACTCCAAGATTTCAACATTAGTCCATGAGCTGAATATTGGGGACCATGGGGAAAATACCAAAAATCAGCATCTCCTGCTCTATTTTAAGACCTATATTTATTCATTTTTCATAAGCGTCTGTGAATTGGAACTGGGTGGAATAATGACATGGGTAGCCAAGAAAGTGGGTCAGTACCACAGATGGAAAATGCCAGACACGTCATAACCTAAGCCTCTGTTTGCTTTGTAATTCCAGCAGTCTGCAACTACAAACAAATAAATCTAGTTTTAAAAGGAGACAACCACCCACGGAAAAAGTAAGTCTGGAATGTTCAGAGAAGACAGGTTTATCACACAGACTGGGCTTAACTGATTAGTCCTTCACACAGCAGGAGACCTTTCTGTGCTGGCTCACAGTTCCAAGGTAAGAGAGCCTCATCTCCATTTACAACATAAATGCCATGGGAAGAGACACTTAAATTGATGGAGATTTTGCTTCTCACTGCAGAGGTAATCCAAGACTCCTGACACAACACCCTGACTGTTGCCATTGTGTCGTGCTCCCAGTGCAGAATAGCAGCAGCAGCAGGCACAGGCCAGCAGGAGCCAACAGGGAAGCAGCTTGTCCTGAACCAGCACCCACAACAGAGCTCAGAGCAAAACTCCAGACAAGTCCTGGGGGAACAGGAAAACTTCAAGTGACTCCTCCAAATCCTCCCGAGGTCACGGAATATAGAACTTCCACATAGTTCCTTTGTTTGGGGAAGGCAAAGTTTCTTTCTGTTGCTGTGGTTTGGAAGTCAGTCCATTTGTCTCTGCTGGGGTTTGCATGGGGGTCTGTGAAGATCTGCCATGGCATGTCTCACACAACAGCCTTACTGGGACACGAGAAATCTCACACTGGGTGCCTCAGAACGTTTACCAAGTCCATTATTTCCTGAATTTTGTTATTTAAACCATCCCTTATTAGCTGCAAGAAGCATATGGGACCCTGCTATAATGAAGCTACTCAATATTTTTAGCTGTTTAATATTGGATCAGCACATCATCTGGAGCAATTGCCCCTCACATTTCACTTTAATTGGGCTGCCTGTAACAGAAGGGTTGAGAAAGGCACACATGTTCCACTTCCAAGCAATATGTTCAACTGGCTCATGAAAGGTTAAAATCAGGAATAAGAAAATAGCTTTATTCCCCCAGGAGTAATGCCAGTTGATCAGTTTAAACACAGATGTTTTAAACTGCACATCTAATAAAGGGTATACCAAGGCTCCAGAGATCTGCACAAACAGGGAAATTCATTCCCTTCAAAGTCAATTCTCATTATAAAGTCTTCTATTATGAAAATATCTGACAAAGAAATCATAAAAGCCAAAGCAGTGGGTGGTCTGCTTGGATGACAACACTGATACATCTCTAGTTGATGTCAATATGTGATTTGTTACTGATAAAGTGCACTCCATATTCTCACAATGCAAATGTTTACATAGCCAGGCAATCAACTGATCAGTCCCATAGAGACTGAAAGATTAATGGATGTGTATTCTTAACCAGGCTTCTGAGGGGCTCAGGGGGAATAAGGACTCATTGCAGCACCCAACTCTCACACATCACTCAGAATAAGCAAGGCCAAATGCACTTTTTTTCAGTCACATAACTTGAAAGCAGTTTTCTCCCTTGAAGAGATTATCACAGCAGTAAAAATCACTACAGAACATTGAGGGAACATTTGTGTGAGAATAAATAGCACTCTAAAAATTTACAAGTGAGATTTCCTTAAACCAGTACCTAGTTTGGTGGTGGGCAGCTCTGCAGGGCTCCGTGTTACCCCCCCAAACCACCACAGTAACACAGTGCTGAGAGTGCTTTGGGTGAGAAATTACAGGGCACATCCCAGTCCCTGGCTACCTACAATCTCTCAAAGTCTGCTCGAGTCTCCTCCTTCATTTTCAGACAATTTGGGAATAATTTTCAGCCTTTATTGGTAAGTAAGGAAATTTCTGAATGTGAAACAACACAGAGAGAATCTTAGAGATTCATCTTGGGAAACAGGGAACCTTGGATTCATTTTGAAGAACTGATAACTTAAATTCAGGTACTTCCCAGCTGGTTGCAAAGTTTCCAAATAACATTCATATTTGATAACATTTTATAGCTATGTCCTTGGAGAATTTGACAGGCTGCCTAACAGGTCCCCACAAAAAGTTCCTCATTTTCCTGTACTGTGAGAAACTGTGTTTGCAGGTAAGAAGTTTATTTAATGGAGAGAGAGAGAGAAGAAAAGGGGAAGTTAACTGAAATTAGATATAACCCTAGCTTACCACAGTGAAGATGGAAACAGATAAATTAGTCTTAAAACAGCATTTTTGGTAAATAGTTAAAGCTGGCATGAACAGTTCATATTCTTTTCCTTAAATTATCTCTGCACTCCATTTTTGTATCTTATCCACAGTTCTCAGGGGGTTGATGCTAGCAAGCCTTAAAAGAGTAAATGCCATTAGTGAGCTGTATCAGGTTCCAAACACAAAATCCTGGGCTTCAACCAGGGTGACGTAACAGGACACAGCATGTGCAGCAACTGCAGTACCAGGGAGAGGGGACAGCTGTAATTCTGAGTCAGCTCTTTCTAATCTTCTATGATCATTCCTGAATGCAGAATCTCTGACATAATTACAAACTGTACAGTCAAGGATGAACAAGGCTGTATTGACAGTGCTGGGCACTTAGAAACCCTGACAAGTTTCATCACAACATGGGTAAGATCTTCATTCCCCCTGTGATTTGAGTGTGGCAGACAGTAATGTCTCAGATATTTGTAATTTAACCATAGTTTATGCCCCTCTAAGACTCACTAAACCTCACAGACTGGGAAGACAGAGGATGTGCCACCTCCCAGGGGCCTGAGCCTGCTGGGCAGATCCTGGGCACAGCGAGAGAAACCTCTCAGCACAGGGCTGGCAGCCTTTTGGTAGGAAACCAAAAGCAACTCAGCCAAGTTTCATGGGGGACAAAAGAAGTTTTCCAAGGGCAGACAGGACTGTTACAGGTTTCCTCTAGCAACAAAGGTGAGAAATGAAGACCCATGACACATAGTTTGGCAGTTTGCTGAGGCAGCAGCTTGCACAGCTGGAGTTTACACTGTGCCCCACATGGATTTGCAGTAAATCACCCATAATCCTGCCAGCATCTCACTATTAATGTGAGGGTTAAGAGAATTCACAAGGTGAGAAGCTGAACGTGTTCCCTCCACCCACCCAGGAGCTGCCTCAGCTCTCGGGAAGGTGGGTGGGACAGGGAACCCTTCTAGAAAAGGCAGCGCCACAAAGGCAGTGCTGGTCACCAGAGCTGCTCACCCCTTGCCACCCTGAGCTAACCAAAACACTCCACTCAATGCACCAGACAGGTCAGAAACATGGCTTTGTTTTTGCTGAATTGGTTTTAACATTATTTTCCAAGAAAATAACATTTAATTATGGGGTCTGTATGCTCAGCATCTTTCTTCATCCCCAAACTACTTCTTTATTAGATATATGAATTAATATCTCTAAGGCATGGTGACAAAAGCAGCTTTTTGAAATGTTAAGTAGTCTTCACATGTGTAATTTAAGTTTGTATTTGACACTAAACTAAGAACAAAACATAGTTTGACAAGGTTAGATGAAGGTGCTGAGCACAGCAGTTTGTAAGAGAAACTTGGGCATGGCAAGACAACTCTGTAGATGTACTAGAAAGGCATCCCTGCAAGAACCTTCCAACACCCTGCTTAGTACTAATAAAACCTATTAGGACAATCACTTTGACTTCTAATATGCTTTGTCTCGTACATCACTGGGTCATTATTCTTTGTGAACATGTTGTCAGTATTTAATTCAACTAGGTTTGTATCCATGGCAATGGTTAGGAGTAAGCTAAAGTAAAGGGAATGTAGACATAGGCCAGCAGCTCAGTAACAAAAAAATACAGCAGCCCACTAATGAAGTGAGAAGAGGTGAACTGGAGTGAGGAAAATGCCAACAAAAGAGGGGTGAGTTGTAATTGCAGCTGTGAGGGAGGACAGAGAAATGTGGGCAGCAGCCAAACTCCAGTTAGACTGTAATTTGGCAAATCCTGTATTTTTAGCACTACTAACATTTGGTGGTTGCTTCCAGTATCCCAGTAAATACAAACAAGCTTGCAGGGAGATGCTAATTCCTTGCCACATCAGGTCTGTCAGAGTGAGGTGCTTATCTACATGAATGTCCTGTGCTGCTTTATCTTCCACAGAACAGCAAAGCAATACAACCCTCACCTCTCGAGCAAATTGACTTAAAAGGGGCTTAAAAGGTTTCAGACCTTCCTTAAAGGGTAATACACTTGTCAAGAAGGTAACAAGGCCCACATTAAAAACTGTGCTGCTTGCTGGAAATGACTGACAGCAGAATAAAATTGTGACTATCCTTACTATGTAAATTACTTACTATAAGCAGCTCTAGATGAAATCCCAGGTTATGAATCTACACAACTCTGATGCTGATCATTAGAGAAAACTATATATCCCCATTAGTAAGCCACCAAGAATGAGCTTTAATGAAATTCACCCAAACTAGAAACCTATTTTGAGATATTTTCCAAAATTACCACAGGCTATAGAGGTTAATGAAGCACAAATCACACAAGCATCTTCTAGTTTCAGGTTTCATTACAAAAGCAGCTCTTATATCCAGGTTTTAGGGCAAAAAGAGTACCTCAAGCTGTTACTAAATCAGTCAGCTCAGTATTAGAGATTATAATCACATCTCATTCTAACAGTACGTTATGCCTTCCAGGTTTTAATTCCGAGACTTAGTTAAAAAGAGATTAATCCCAGCACAAGATATACTATCATATTCTTATGCATTTTTCTCAGGTACAGACTGCAGTTTTCAATATACAAATTGCCAGCTACTTATCTTCCTTCCTGGTTAAAATGAGTTAATTGTTTCTTTCATAAGGCAGTAAATGCACTCTAGTAACAAAAAGTGTCAAATCTGCACATGAAAGCAACTGAATTCAGTCTGTTTAGAAACCTGTACAGTTAAAATTCCTTCTGCATGACTGCTCTTTAAACAATACATCTGAAATCAGCTAAGCAAAACCACAGACCTTGTAAACTAAGCATCCTTGTCTGCAGCGAGATATTGTTGCATTAATTTGAGTAACACAATTTTGAAATCTTTTTACCTACTAAACACAAATCTCTTGCATGCATAAGACTGCACACATCATCTCACATCTTCCTTAAATAAAGTGGCCAAAGATCATACTTTTGAGAAATTATCAAGAACAGAAAACATCTGCTGCCCCAAATATTTGATGGACTGGAGAATGAGGAAACAGTCATTCACCATGGCAGCTGAACATATGTGGGTTGCCATCACACACATTATTAGTTTAGCTTCATATTTTACTACTTTTGCAACATTAGACAAACTTGATTTTGGTATGTAAACAGAAGGACTATCTCAGAACTACAGGAAGAATTTTGTGAGAAGCTGGAAAACATCAGTTTGGACAAGCTCTTTCTTCTTGTAGCACAGTAATGTAAGATTACAAATACATGGGCTAAAAGGTGGGCTAAAGTTTTTTCAATTTAGGAATTCTTACAACACCACATTCCTCTTCCTTATTTCCACAGTGTACTTAAAGCCATTAAATGTGGTCCTGTGGCCTCTGAAGCATGTAATTACTAAGATAAAATATGAAAACCTCTATTTGTCTTTCTGTGTTGCCAGCCTTGAGGCTGCCAAAAGAAGAGTGCACTGTGCTGTGTTCTCTTGGGCTTTGTCAGAAAGATTTTAATTGTCCAAACCAACCAGAGTAGATATACCAAAATATTCACTGCTCCACCAGCTACCTGTAAGATTTTTGAGGTTACAACAAGAACAGGGAAAGGATAAAATTCACCCATAACTCCAAGGGCAGCAAGGAGGCACATTCCATGCTGCTGCAACTGGCTGGAATCCCTCTTACATGTCATTACAAATGAAATAGAAACCCCACAATGACTCCAATGCCCACAGCACAACTTCCTAAAAAAGAATTCAGAATACCATTTAGGAGTAGTCTCCTCTGCAGCTTTTCCTGGCTCTGAGGTTGGTTCACAGCCACTTGGGCCTTCAGAGAATAGAGCAGAAGTCAAACTGTCCTGTGATTCTCCCTGGAATTTTTAGGGTCATGTACACTTTTTCATTGAGTTCAATATTCAGCCCAGATCAGTCAGAAAGATTATCTTACCCTATTTTCATTCAAGATGAAACATTGAGCTTGCTTATTCCTTAATTCTTTGCAGGGCCTGGAACTTCCATGCTGACAGAATTAGTTCTACTGAATGAATTAATCCCTTCTAGAAGAAGCTAAATTGTTAAAAAATATATTCTATCACTTTTCCAAGTTATTACTAAACTTGGGATTGCAAACTGAAAGAATGGACACCAGCTTTCCTTTTCTGCCTATTCATAGGAACAAATACAGCCCAAATACATCCCTTTTCCTAAAGGGTGTTAACACTGACCAGAATACTGCCAGTATCACTCAAGTTGCAAATCAGGCAAGAGGGTTTTTTTTTCCCCTAGATTTCTAGTAAATCTTTGATCATCCAGCTTTATCAGCCTTCTCTTATCTCAGATGCTTGACAGAAGGTTGAGCAGCTCCTATATCCAGTAAGGCTGCTGGCCAATGGCTGTTTTTTATGCAAGTACAACTTTAGCCCTTCTTTTTACCTCACATAAATAGAAAAGAATGATGTTGGGTTTATATACCGAATGTATACATACATATATAAAAGAATTCCCATTGTGTCATATATAAAAGAATCCCACTTTGAGCATTTCTACCTCACTGAAAGTGGGCAATTTTAAATGCAATAGCCAGCATCTCTCACAGTTAGCTTAAACCTGGATATATTTTCCTTGGGGTTTGGTAAGTATTTGATGTAAGTGAAGTGCTTCTATGCCCCATGACAGAAGAGAAGGAGGGTCCATGAGTGCTGTGAAGTAGAATGGCTCATGGAATACATCCCAAGAACTTCTGTAAAATATTCCTTTCTGGAAGCAGGGCCATGTTCAAGACTATAGAGAGAATAAAACAAAAGGCTCAAGTCACACTTGATCCAAGCAGGGAGGTCAGAGAGGTTCCAGGATGAACTCAGAGTAAGCCATCAGCAAGCCCAGGGACTGGCAGTGACTCAGGGAGAAGGAGGGCTCAAGGAACAGAATTAAATCAGCACAGTCCAACACATGTCACAGCCCTCAGTCAGTTTATGGAGGCAAAAGTGATAAATTAATAAATTTAGATCACAGAACCACTTTCCAAATAGCTGGAGACCAAGGTCTCAGACTTTAGGAACACAGAGTGGGGCTGGGTATTTTATGCACAAAACACATTACTATACAAACCTCTTGATTTCTATAGCTACTTTAAGTACACTTTAAAGTTACTGGTTGCCACATCTCTTCCAACACTGAGTAAGTAGCTGTAACATGAAACCATATGAGTTTGAAAAGTTTGTTCTAGAGAGTGAATAAGGAAAGGAACACAACCATTTGCATAAGTAATAACCATTGTTTATAATGGGGCTGCACCCACACAAGAGCTGCTGCCACAGCTCCCTGTTATTTACTGGTGCATTTATATACATGTAACTCCTGTGTGCCTCCTCCCTGGAAGCTTTCCATTCTCAATTTGGTATTGTGAATGAACAGTGCAGTGTCACTGCAATACTGAGAAATACACTGGAGATGAAACTGCATTCCTTGATGGCAGTGGGGCTTTTGTCAAGGTTTAAATAAACACACATACTCCACTATTATTTGTCCCAGCAAGCGTGCCAGTCTACAAAACAAAACAGCCACAAAGCAAAACCAAACTAAACCAAAACTATTTTATCATCAGAAATCCTAAGCACTTTCCATTTGGGATACTTCCACAGTCCTCCTGCAGCATTAGCAGGCACATACTAGAGCAGCTGGCAAACTTTCTGAAGTGTTATATAGAGGAGCTTGGTGCTGGTACTTCCCCAGAGCTCTGGGCATGCAGCTCAACTGGAATGGCAGTAACAGTCTGCAGAGGTTTATCAAACCTACTGCAACAAGGAAGGTGCAGATTAACTCATCACTGCTTGCCTTCTGTTTTATTTTACCTCCTTAAATAATGTAAGCTTTTTATAGAATAATTCAACTGCACAGAAATAGTGCAAAACCTTTAAAACACTTGACTTTGTAATCAGTGTTGCACTAACATGAGAGGTCACCTGGTTCTCAACCAGTTCCCAAACTAATAATTATCCTCTAACTATGGATGATGACGAGAGATGACTGGAAATCTGTGTTTTAACTTCTTCAGAAGGCCCAAAAAACAGCTGTGTTTTGCTGCTCCTCCCTCCCATCACAAAGGCACACTTTTTACTATCATGAAAATAGTTGTACAGAGCCAGGAAAAGAAAGGATACTTACAATGGAAATAAGTGACTCGCAGGTGCTCAAGGTACTCGACTATGCTTGCAACACGTTGTCCTAAACCTTCATTAATCACAAACCACAACGTTTTTAGAAATATTTCTGACCTGGTCAGAAGTTCTTGTTCTGGTTCTTTAAAGTTTAGTCCTCAAGATTTCCAGCCCAACTGCATATGGGAATGCAGTTTAGATAAATCACTCAGCACAAGTTTTCATACCTCAAACAAGAAGTTTGATAATCCAGAATCACTACCTAAAACACAGTATTGCAAATTTTGTGAGTTGTCTGCAACTGTGTAATTAATACCTATAAAATCAACAAGGCAAGAACCTTAGATGAAGATCACAGAAAATTTATGCCAGCTGGAAATAATGGAAATGGTTTAGGCCAGCTGCTGCATTTTGTTATTCAGATTTTCAGATAAATAGCATCCAGCATGTATTGGAGCTTGACAACATTTAAACACATTTATAAAGAAAAATTCTACGATTCCTGGAAAAAAAAACCAAAAACACAAACAAAAAAACCCCTCCAAGTTGTTATTTCTTCCAAAACATGTTGGCCTTGAACTTTTTTTGCAGTGCATCACAGATTTATTTACAAGATTTAACCAGTATTGAAAAATGCAGAAACTAAATATGCAAACTGTCATCAGAATAAAATCCACTTCTGCTGTTAGTCTTGGTGAGAAAAACAGCTTCGTGTCACTGAAGTACTGCAGATAGAGCTTGAAGAGATACCTTCCCAAGGCTTTCAAGGCTTTCTTAAAACAATGAAGTAGTACTTGACAAAATTTCCTTTGGCCCCACAGACTTGTAAAGGACAAGAATTTTTTTTTTTAAACATAATCATTAAACAAGCAAACTTCTCCATTCTAAAAATAAGAATTAGTTCTTCATCTATTTCAGTCTATTTGGTGATAATTGGTTATATCTTGCCTACAGAAGGAAAATAAATGTTGAAATCAACCTTTTACCTGAAGAAAACACAAGTAATCTATTTCAGCACAGAGAAGGGCAGTTAATGCCTGCACTGCTGCTCTGGAGCTTTATTTTCTGCTTTCTCCTTTCCTCTCACCACCAATGTGCTGATAGAACAAACAAACCCCTCCTGCAGTTCCAGTGGTCTCAAACATGCTTTCAACATTTTCCTGCCTGTGCTTTGTTCTTGCCTGCCTGCTCAGCTGCTGGTGCAGTTTTGTGTAGTCCAGTATGCAGGTCACACACTGAACATGCCAGGCAGGCCTGGGTCAGAGCAGCAGACACAAAAACCTGCTTCCAAAGCTGAGCCAAAAAGAAAGCCTTTGCTCTTTCCTGCAATTCAGTTTGTGCCCTGAGCAAAAATAAAAGCATCAAAATTATGTTCTAAATTCCAGTGATTTGGAGAAGTCTCTTACTAGGGGCCAAATGCCTCCCACTGGTTCATGCACACTTGCATGTCAGTGTCTTAAGATTCACACTTAACAAGCACGCCTGGGTTTTTTTTCTTAAAAGGAGGGATTTAGCTGCTCCTTCATTTTAGGTATCAGAGGCTGTTGTATGTTATATTTTCAGTTATGCTTCCCAACTGTCATCCAGTTAACACAAAGAGCTATTTCCCTGCACTAGGATGTATTACCAACACACGCTTCCCAGCTGATTCTTCTGGCTTTGAATTAAAAAAGTTATGTGTCCAGGTCTCTCAGGGAAAAAGGTTTTCTTATCTTAGAAAGTCAAAAGCAAGATATGGGGTGGGGCGAGACTACTGAAAAAATTAAAGACTTGTCAGGGTCCTGGCTTACATGGTAAAAAGTAAGGGCTCTTTTCCTGAAGGATTTTGCTCCAGAAATATGAAGAGGCTTTGTCATATTTTAACCTTCCTTAGTGGCATAAAGATGCAAGTAAAAACCATAAACTCCTCAAAAAGCCCAAGCTGTTACTTGCTAACAACTTCCACTTATGGAAATACAGGTTTTTACTAGCAGAAAATAAATCTGTGTGGAATATTGTCAAAATGCACAAATATGAATCCCACTTTAGAGACTTGGAACCAAAGGCAAAGACTAAGTGAGTTCAGCATCGCAGCCAGAGAGAGGCCATGAGCAGAACCCCAGTACCCAGTTAGGAGGAGTGGTGGGAGCACCAGCAGATGCTCCCAACAGCCCATGGGAAAACAGCTCTCACCATGCAGAGGGGTCTCTGATCCATTTTGGATGAGCTGCTGTTGACTTTTGTATGAGGTAGCACAAACCTGAAACCATCACAAGGTGACTTGCACTATGATCTTGATAACAAAATGAAATTAACTAAAAGCTCGTCATTAACAATCTTTGCAAGTGCATGCAATAGCTATTTAAGCAGAGCAATAACCTTTCTAAGGGTATAACATCCATGATTTTGCACCTTCTTTTGTTAAGTGGTTCTTCCTGCAATTAGTGTCAGCACTCCTAGAAGTCAAAGATGAAAATGCTTCTCCACAAGTAGGACTCTCAGTATTAAAAAGAAATTGTATTTAATGGATGTCTAAAAGGTAGAAACATGAATGAAATAGAAGAAAATGTATCTCAAAACAAAACCTGATTTATAAGCCACATTAGTTAGTGGATGTTTACTGGCCTCATTTGAAAGCTCCTCCTATACCAGTCTCCCCACAGAAGTAAGATGTGGACAGGGAGTTCAAATTTCCACCTATTTACTTTGCTGAGCAGAGCTGAATGTCTCATTTTTAAAAGAATGAAGCAGAAAGGAGGCATTGCCTCTTCTACATTCCAAAACCTATTCTTTCTCAAATATCTTTGGCTATTAGGAAGCAAATTTAGCTACTGATCTAATTTGTTTCAACTTATAAGTACTAATATCCAAGCAAACATATGTTGAACAGGCTGGTTAAGAATATTTAATGAGAGTTTAGTTACTGATTTGTAAATGAAAAGTGTAAATGTGGCAGTTGCCATAGATCCTTGTAGTTCCTTGCTGGCACTGAGCCCAGCTAGACTTAAAAATATGCAACATATTGATGGGAGAAAAGGAGAAAAAAATTTAATATTATGTGTAAAAACTTGCTGCGAAAATACAATTCTGCATATGGATCTTAATGTAAAACGTACAAGCAAGACAAAATAATTCTGAATGCATTTATGTGTGCTTTGTGCTGATGGGATTAATGCAAATATTACAGTCACACCATAAATTCACAATGAAGTGAATGCCTACAGGCAATTCAGTTTTCTGTCCTTGGTAACTGTGAACAGGACTGTGTTCTGTTCTACGTTTGTCAGCAAATGAAACAGTGAGGAATAATCTCTTCACTTGTACCTACCTCTTCATGACATTTCTGCCTTGGAACCAGGAAGGCCCTTCAGTGAAGAAAGAGCCACAGAGAAGACACAGCATGTTCTTGTTACTGGAAAATAGAAGGAACACAAGGAGAGTGGAAGGGCTGTTAATAAAACCTGACAATAATAGAAGTTAAACCTGCAGTGTTCATAATTTATGACAAACTCCAGTACTCCCCTCCTCCCCCAATTATCATACCCATTTCTGTAAACTCTTACCTCATTTTCTTTCCTAACCCTTATCTAGGAAGTAAAAGAAGCCCTGAGAACTGGACATTAAAGAGCTGCTTCTGAAAGAGATTCATTGTCAGCACTCTCAGTTCCCATCACAAGGCAGGAAAGAATAACCCTTATAAAAGATACTTGACACTGGAGAGTCCTTTGGGTGACCTGCCCAGGGTGGCACTGTCCACGTGAAGATTTTTTTCCTGTGGCACAATCTGACCGTCCCAAGACTGGGCTTGTGGGTCCCTTGTACCAGTCCTGAGAGGAACATTTCAGCTCTGATTATTTCTTGGAGGGCAGCTGCAAAGCTGCCTCTGGGTCACACTTTATTCTCCTCTTTGCCAGGGAGCAACCCAGTAGGAGCTTCTCTTCACTGAGCAAGCACTCTTCCCTCAACCCCTGATGTCAACTCATACCCTGCTCCTTGGACAGGTAGAACTTTTCTCAACCAGGTATTGACAGGCTACCTCAAAGTAATTAACCCTCCCCGCCCCCCCCCGCCAAAGTATCAGAAAATGAAACCCAGAATTAAACACTGAAACAAACAAGTGCAGCAAAACACTGCACAGACAACATTAGCACTTGGTGCTTGTCTTGCATGGTCACACACAGTGTGTACTTTCCACCTTACAGTGGATAGAAAAGTCAGTTTTCCTACAGACTTCATTCCCTTTTACAGAGACTGATACTGTTTCACACACATGAAAACCAAACCAGACAGCACTGACACCTGTTTTGGCAGACCCCACGTCAGAACCAGGAGTGAGACTCTGTCAGTGGACTTGGCATTTCAGTTTGTCATCTGGATTTCCACTTTCTTTCATTTTTTAAATCACAGCCAGCACGCAGCAGTCCTGCAAGGCAGAGGCAGGCAAACCACAGCCACCTGCAAAGCCCCTGCTTTGTGCCTTGTCCAGAGACAGCCAGGAATTCTGTGGGATCAGAAAGGATAAAATCCAGCTTTTTCAGAATAGCCTTTAATTTCTCTAATTCCCTGAGTAGTTTGCAAGGGTCCCTTTCAGTCACCACACAGAGTCCCAGGCACTGAATGCAGCACAAGCTGGTGCAAAAATCCCTCAGTATGGATTGTCTCCAGCACTTCCAGAGCCTACTCAGCAGGAATTGCAGATGGAAGGGATCCCTTTGAGAGCAGTCTCAGAGCATTTACCATCACACTCTGGCAATAGTCTGTCTGTGAAACTGGAGGTTTACATTTTGGTCACCTGTGCAAATTTACACAAAAAACACAAGTCTGCAGATAAAGTTCCTCTTGTACAGATTTCATGTGCCCACTTCATATTAGAAACATACCTTAGTACCTCAAATTAAACATCAAGGAAGTTTTAAAGGAGAGGAAAAAAATGTATTCTTGCCATTTATCATTCCCAGAAATTTCAACCACTTTAGATGGTTTTTTCTTCATTTTCCCTAATCTCGAAATCTATAATACATTAAAAAACAAAACAGAGCAATCCACTAGGCACACAAGTAGCATTTACCTTGAGCCTAAGTTACTAAACTGACAAAGCTATAAGCACTTGAATTTATGAATTTTTCAATAGAAAACTTCAGAAAACCTCAGCTGGACACACTCCTGTTTATATTGTGTATGTTGAGGGCATAACCTTAAGGAACTCATACAATACCATAGAGAACATAAAGACATCACACTGAAACATAAAAATCATTGAAGAGTGGAAAAGAAACAACCACCCAGTATTTTTAAAAAATATTAAATTTTAAAAGAAGTGTATGATTTCAAGAACATTTTCTGTGAGTGATTTGAGACTGAATCCTGCTCCGAACAACCCTTACACACACCCATGACCCTCGAGGACAGCAGGGCTGCCACAGGGATGTCTGTGTGCTTGATTCACCCCTGCAATCCCCTGCCCAGAGACACAGAGTGAGTGATGGGCCACAGAGGCACAAATCCTCAGCCACACACGGGGCAGCAGCTCAGAGTCCTGCAGAGCTGCTTATGGGAAAAGCCCTCAGGTTAAATAGAATCTTCCACAGTCTCAGCTAAGACTGGAAAGAGTTATAAAGCAATTCAGATTTTTATGTGTTTATAGGTATTTAGAAAAATGTTTATATACTCTAATTAAGTTTCTATAGTCCCTTCTAGTTCCTTCCATAGGATTTCTTGTCATCCCTGAGTGGTTACACAGCCGTTATTAAAGCTGATTACACACCAAACAAAGCATCTGAGCATAGTTATAAACCCTTTACAAGGAGCCATGATCTAATACAGGATCTACGTGGCTCATTAAGAATCTGAGGAATTACCCTGAAGAAATGTGCCTCTTTTATAGAATATTATTTGTGTAAAAAGCACTTTTATTGAGTTCTTAAATTACACTGGTATATAAACTGCCAATCAAAACTGCCTATAAAGAACAAGCGAACGAATCTGGTGAACAGGCACAAATAATGAAGACAAGGGCTGAGAAATCAAATGAGTTACCACCATGCAACAGCATCTCAGGCAAAAGACACATTTTCTACAGGCAATAACATTTATTACATCTATCAGTTCAAGTCTATTGCTACCCTAGCATCAACGAGTTCATTCAAAGTTGAAAGAACTTTAGAGGATACTTTTATGAGCATGATTTTGCCCAAACAAAATGGGAAAAGAAGTTCAAAGTCAACTGAAGTCAGAACCCACCTTCCTTATCATCATGGGAGCCTGGTCACTTGGACTACACAGGGCAGCTAATGTAGCTGCTCATTTTACCAAAGAAAAATAACTTTTGACAAAGCTGAATTTTGCATTTGCTGGCCTCTTGCTTCTAGAAAACGAATCAACCTCGAAAGCCAAGCAGCCAAGTACCACAGGCACACACAGATCTCAGATGCACTCCTAGTGAATTCCTGCTCCTTCCTGCTCCGAGCAGGTCAGCACCTCTCACACAACCTACCTCACTCCACTACCTCCAGTCTCCTTCTGCCAACTCACACACCAGCAGGTGCAGCTCCATTTTCTGGCAGCAGTGACACTCATCACCTGGGACACTCTCCCTTCCTCTCCCAGCAGGTCTCTCAGAGCCACCTGGGACCTCACGTCTCCCTCAGCTGATCAGCTCCTGGCCACGTTTAAAGCAGCAAAATGACCCAAAGCTTTCATCAGAGCCGTGATCCACAACTGCAGTGTGTTGCAGGGTGGTCAGCAGGAACAGCAGAGGAGACACACAAACATTACAAACATTCAGCTGCTGCACTAATAGCTTTGTTTTCTGTCACAGAGGTTTAGGTTGGGTATTAGAAAGAGTTTTTTCACCCAGAGGGTGGTTGGGCACTGGAACAGGCTCCCCAAGGCAGTGGTTACAGCACCAGCCTGACAGAGCTCAAGAAGTGTTTGGACAACACCATCAGGACATGCTGGGATTCCTGGGGTTGTCCTGTGCAGGGTCAGCAACTGGGCTTTGATGACCCTTGTGGGTCCCTTCCAACTCAGAATATTCTAGGATTCTTTCTTCGTTACCATTGCCAACCAGAAAGCTTAGCTTCATTTAATATAGACAGACCTTTTAATAGCAACCAATATTGACATGCCATATTTGACATTTCGACTGCTGATATAAAAACTCCTCTGTGTTTAGCATATTAATGTCAAGGCATAACAGTTTCAAAATAATCCTAAATTATCTTGACATAAGCAACTAACTAAGAGTAAACTCACAATCATAATAAACCATTTAACAAGGTCTCAACAATGTACTAGGCACCCCCAGGATTACAGTTTATCCAAAAGTGTTAATCCAATATTAAAAAAAAAATCTCAAATATATCAATGACTGTGCAGTGAAATAGCAAATGGCAGGAAATCAGAGAGCATCAGCACTTCTGACCAGCACCCTGAGGGCTGCCTAGCTCACTGGGGCATTCAGCAGCTCTGCAGACCAAGGCTTGTCAGTCCAAATCTGCCCCAGACTGGCCATGAGCAAAGTCATTCCTTCATTTCCACTGGAGCCCATCTGTCCATCAGGGAAAAAACCCAAAGAGCAACTAACAAGGAAGAGATGGGGATTTTGTCATTGGGGTCTAGGTCCCGAATGCAGCTGTGTACAAGCTTTTAGCCATGATTAATGGCATTATGAATTTTTATTTAAAACAAAAACAAGTCACTTCTTAGAAAGTAGATCTTATAGAAGTAGCCTCTAAGTTCTGTGTAACTGAAAGAAAAAAAAAAAACAACTAAAAACAACACACACACAATCAAAACTGAACCTACAAAGCATGTGGGATTTTTAATTAAGAAAATAGACTTCGACTGAATGCATTATAACCATGTATTGGATCCTTGGGCCATGCAAAGCTGTCTTAAAGAAAAAGTAGATATCCATATATTTGAACCTATGCCCTAAACCCACACCTGTTCCTATAGAATATGAACTAGCTTAGTCGTTGCAAACCAGATTTTCTCTTCAAGACCAAATTTTAAAGCTCGTGCGGGGCACTTATGACATGGTTTATTTACAAACACCATGAAATCAGTTAACTCTGTCTTGTGTTACAACAAACTGACTCCATTATTAGATCTATCATTTTCTGTGAAGAACATTATTTGAGTTTAAAGAACAAGGTATTCTTTTGCCTAAATAATGTATTGGACAGCAACTGTAAACTTTTGAAGACCTTCATACTGGAAATTTTACAGAATTCTTGCTAATACTTTACATTGTACAGAAAAACTTTGTTCCAAAGGCTGCACAGCACAGTATTCATCCACTCAGTATTTCTTCTGGCCTTTGCTCCCCAGATTCCTGAACAAATGTGGTATTATCTATCCAAGAGATCTGCTTGGGTAGGTATATTTTTTTAGAAAAGATAGGTTAAAAATGTTGCTGTTCAGGGGCAGCTACACTGTATAGAATGTCATCTCATGGATGGATTTAAAAATGATGTGTGGCTGCAAACTTGAGAAGACTATAAACAGCCTATAAACAGCCCTCTTCAAGCACTTCTAGCAAACCTTCCCCTTTTTTGAACACTGCATGCTCAAGAAGAAAATAAGGTCATGACCAGAGATGTCAAATTAATTGCCTTCCTTATCTGAAACTGTTCTTCACTGCTGCTGGCCTTCAAGAGGCAACTCACAGCTCTCTCTTGTAAGGCCACCTCTCTTCAATTAGCTCGTGCAGACACACCACCCAACAGAAATGGCTGGTGACAATCTCTGGAGTCACATAAGCAGATTAAATTCCATTTTAGCAATGCCCTATAATACTACTCTGCCCATGCCCAAGCTTTGCCTCTTCTAGCCATTCTCTTGTCTTCATTTCAACCTTCTGTCTGTGACTGTTCCTAGGCTAGGGCTCACTCTGGTCTTGAATAAAGACCAATATTGCCTGCTGAAACCTGAAGTTAGTGAAGTGAAATATATCGAAAAGTTCTTTCCATATCCCCAAGTTTTTATTCTTTTCCTTACACCTTTCACACCAATCTTTGAGCATGAATGTGTTCTCAGTGGCACTGAGAGCAGTACCAGGCTCTTCCCAACTCGTGACTGAGACAGGGTGAGCAGAGCCAGCTGCACAGGGGCCAACTCCCTCCTGAGGCTCCCTATTTTCAGATTAAGGCACAGCAGCAAGGAAAACCTTGACACATGTCCCTACAAACATCTGTTTCTTGCACTCATAAACATGCCCAGTGTTATGTGGAGAAGGGTCTTGGTTTTATCATGCTTTTTAATCATTCTCTAAATCTACAGTGGGATCAAATTATTTCCTAGGATCTGTCAAATCACTGAAGATCCAAAAGGGGATGTAGAACAAGTAAATGTTCTACGTTGTTTTGAAGTTACCATTTCCTCTCTGTCAAATCCTCCTCATAAGAGGAGGTAGGAGCAAAACTGTCCACGAGCTCAGGGCACTTTCCAGTAGGAGACAACGGCACTGCCTGCAGGAGCTGAGAGTGAAAGGGACAGAATAAGCAAAGTCTTCTGGGTTTCACAGAAGCTACTGACATGAGGGGTTTATTATCAATTCTCTTTTCCTAAAAATAGACCAGCGTATAACAGGTTCTGGTACTACAGCTAACAATAAACAAATACATTTTACAGACTGTGCTTTATTACTGAGAGATTACCTGCTTTTTAGATTTCAAATTTAATATTTTCCAGAGAAAAGATTAATCTTATATAGAGCAGAGAAGAGAGGTCCGCCCAATTTTTACTAGACAAGCTAAACAAGTTTCTCTTGGAAAGAATAATTTTCATCAGACAAGGTTAGCACGAAGGTATAGGTGCTATTGTTTATCTCTAGAGTGTCAGGTCCTGCAATGATATCAGATTCTTAACTGAGCCCTCACATAAAAAATCCACAGCTCACACCTACGGAGTAACTCATGCATGTTTCCATAGATACAACTATATTCAACCATGATGTACATATTGTATGTGTGCATATATAGACAATCTTCTATAACAGTCCATACACAGAAACTTAGACCAACTTTGCGGCTCACCCAACTTCAATCACGATCAAAAACTCAATTAGAATTATCACTTTCCCCTTTCAGGGGTTACCATATTTTGCATTATAGAACAGCTATTCCGCTGGGGTGTTCAATATGAACCTGAAAGGGAAGAATCCAGTCTCCTGAAAAAGATAATTTTGTCTGTTTCTAGTCATCCTTACAGGTCCAAAGTGCTACCTGGAATATTAGATGCATGTCTACTGTTCATTTCTGGACTTACTGAGATTCACTCAGATACCTTTTTATCCACTTACCATACAATTACTGGCTAAGTAAGATGGACTTGCATTGCTTTTAATAAAATCAGTTCAATATTTAACATTGCACACCATGAAGCTGAAGCCTAAACCTGCAGAGAACAAACTGGCTTCCATGATGTTCTTTGTTTTAAACAATTCAGAACTTGTTGCCATCCAAATCTACTGCAAACAAGGTTTTCAAGCAGCATATGAACAATAACATTTTCAAGAGAAACATTACTTCCACAAATACTTAACTCACAATTCTGTAAAGATTCAGGACCTGAGAAATCGCCACACACAAATTTCCTCTGGTATACTTACAAGGAATGGGTATTATAATCAGATCTACAGGTTTCTTCTATTGCTGCTACTCATAACTAAACACCTTTTCAGTAGCTTCAATAATGCTTAGCACTGGGGAAAAAGCACTTAACTATTAAAGAGAAAACACTCTGTATGTGCACAACAGGCCAATCTCTTTAGTGTCTCTGCCAGCCACACAAAAACCAGATGATCTCTGTGTCTGAGGAAATCCTCCTGAGTCTGTAACCCAATCTCCACGGAAGTCCTGAGGAAAAAGTTGATGCTGCTCCACGTTTGTGACTATAAACTTTTGTCATAGCATGTTCAACTGGTAATAACTTTGGAAGGCATTTTAAAGGTCTAGGATTCAAAGTTTTACTGACAGACAGTTCAAATCCCAAGGAAAGTATCCATTTCCACAATAAGCTACTCATTGAAAACTCTCCTAATGTACTTATCCTTCAACTGCTCTAATAAATGAGTCCCATGGCAGAGAATCTTTACCAAAACCAGAGATATTTACAGTGCTGTCAGTACCACAATTTTAAAAAGCAATTATCAAAATGAGACAGATTTACGGAACCGTTTTTCTAAAGCTCTAGATGTGCTGAAAGAAACCTGTATCCACTCTCAATTTTCAGACTTTGAATCACCAAGAAACAGGAAATCCTTGGTGATACAAATCCTACAAGTGTCAAAGCCAGCACAGCCTCTGGATATGAATAAGCAGCAGACTGGTGAGCACTGTAAGGGAAGATACCCTCAAATTACATATATTAGAGTGAGAAGTCAACAACACAGTATAATCAGAATTCTTAATAAAGCTGGAAAACTTTTCAACACAGATGTTACCACTGAGGAATTGGATTTAATGAAAGAAAAATTTTTATTTTTGTTAACAAAAAAGTTTGCCATATTTTCTCAATGGCAGAAAAGCATTACATGAAGATAATTGAAAGTTCAGTTCTAGTTCTGTTTTTTTTTTTTAAGAGGGGTATTAAAACCTTTCTTTCCCTTGTGCACTTCAAGGGGTGAGAAAAGGCACAGAAATTTTAATTTAAGGAAAGAGAAATTCAACTGGAATAGTGGTTTTTAGAAAGTTCCATTTTTCTTAATTATTTTTAATTCTTTCATGTGTCAAGTGTAAAACACCATCTTGTTCATCACTTCACCATCCACCAAAAGCTGTGGTTCCCCACAAACTTAACAAAAGTTTGGGGTTTTTTTGTAAGAAAAGTGAGCATTATTACCACTTCCTGAACAACCTTTCCTGATGAATGGAAAGCCATTATTTACAGGAAGCCTTTGCAAGGGAAGATCAGACCTTCAAGCAGGAGAACTGGCTTTTGTTCATCTCATAAACGTTGTGAGAGCTGAAATAGGAGCCAGTGTTACAAAGGCTGCAGTGCTGGGCCGGGAAGTGCCTGAGCTCTGCACCTGCATCCAGGGCATCACTGGGAGCTGGAAGTGCTCCTGGGTGAGGCTCTGCCCATCTTCCACAAGCTCTTGGCCCCTGGCACTAATGGACCACTCCCTCCAGGCAATGGCCACCAGATACCTCAGCCTGGCAAAGACCCCCACTGCAAGCTCAAAGCACAAGATCTGAATGTCCTTGAAGGGGCAGGGCTTTACAATACTTTACAGAACACAGCATTTTTCACCTTTTTTTTGTGTGTGTGAAAATGAAGAGCTGTAAGCTGCTGAGACTGAATTAATATCAAAATCAAGCTAAATCAAGCTTTCAAGTTAAGGAACCCCAGGCCAAAACATCCCTGAATAGGGTCAGTTCTCTCTCTTTATACATTCCCGAGCTTTAATAGCCTTCACTTGTACAACTGTAGACTTATTTTCTACAGGGCTCCCTCCTTGCTCTGTAATGACAAGCACAGGTGTAAACCTGCTGTTCCCCAACATTTGAATGCTCCATTTTGAAATCTTCATTTTTAATAATAAAGTAATAAGAACACCTTAACAAGGTACCCAAAAATACCAGATAGAAACCTGTAATATGCTGCTGACAGATCCCTCTTCTCAGTGTAAGTGCATAAGTATTCTTAAGACTAGCAAGAACATTCCCCATATGTATGGTGGGGAAGGACAAGATTGATCTGTGTTGTCAGGCAACCAATTGCAAACTAAATATAATACTTCTAAATGTTTGTGTATCTCAAGTTCATTAAACACAGAAACTAGATAAAAGGGGTTGTGTAACAGAAAACATAACCAGCAGCTTTTTAAAAATCAATGTAATGGTAAAAGCACATGGGACAGCACAATTAGCTAAAATTGAATTTTTTTATATTGACTATGAAAATTCTTCTATGAAATATGCAATCCTAACAAGCATGAATGTCTCACTGCATACACTCTCATGCAATATCAAGTTTCAGCATGTGTGCTATGTGAAGAGATCAATGCTCCCAAGAAAGTATCAATTGTACCTATAGATTGTTTCCTACTAGATTGATCACACAAAATTAAGCTTTTTTACACAGTAAATGTGTATCTTGAAATTTGCCCAGACTGGAACATAAACAAGCCTGTATTAGTGGATGGCCAAAATGTTACAGTGAGCTGGATGAGAAGAGTCAGCTACAGTACAAAGCAGTAAGAGACCTAATGCTGGGGGCTGCAATAACAGCACCATGTAAGATATAACATGCACCAACATGATCCCATTTTCTAGAAATGAATATATTTTAGAGGCATTGGAGATAGTTGCCATCTTAAAATGTATATTCCAGCAGAAGCAGATGGACTCGGACTAGGAGAGAGATCTGGCAACACTCAAAACAGCAGCTTCAAACTTGGGGACACACAATGACATCATGCTAATTAGTTCACATCATAATCACACTGGCACAGCAATGGTGCCATGGAAGTGCTCCTGTGAACTCCACATGCATTTGTAAACCTACACTCCTCCTGTGGAATGTCTGTCCTTGAATAGATTCAAAACTTAACTGTACCATTTTGCCTTGAGCCAACTGCAAATTGTCATTTTAACGGCATAAAATATAAATGCTATCAGATACATGAAAGAAAATAGAACCAGCTGCATGCAGACAGGGCAAGCAGACCCTAAACCATTCTCTGTCACAATGCAGGTATCAGACTTAAAAATTATAATCTTTTATAAGGCTGAGAAAGAATTAATTAAGGGCACAAGGGTTTTTTCCCTGTGGTATGTTATTTAAACACAATTCTTCCCTTGATGATTCTGTCCTTTTCTGTAACTGAAAACGGGTTTCTAAATAGGATCCATAGCCTATAAAGGTGCTAGAAATACATTTCAGCAGCTGGGTGAACAAAGTCCTGATAAGAGCAAACAGGGTAAAAAGAATAAGGTCTAAAAAGAAGTCAAAACTTTACCAAGCTTAAAAAAAAAATCCAATTCAAATGTGTTCAAAAATATCCAACTTCTTTTTGAACAAATACAGGTATTTTTTGACTCCCTGGTGTATACAATAGACAAAATACTACCAGAATACCCTGTTGCTATAAAGTGCATATGTCCTGTGTATTTTGAGAGAGAGCTCAAATACAAACATACACAATCTGTCTCTAAAATAGCCACTCATACACCAAATTATGTGAACCAATTGCCTGTATCTCACATGATGCAACACTCTTTCCATCTTTGTGGCTTGAATCTAGACTTCTGATAGCTTACTACAATTATTTATTCTGTCTGCAGCACAAAGAGAATAAATAAAAAGAGCAATGGATGCAATTTTTTAATGAAAACAGGTACCTAGGAAGGCCTAATTTTTGCTCATTGCCACTGTTGTGAACAGAAGAAAAACTACAGTAGTTACAAATGTAAAGGAAAATGAGGCCAAAATTATTATGAATTGACTTTGGAAAGCATTCATTTTTTCTTCTATAAAATCCAATTCTCTACTGGCACAGGTAGCTGCAGACACAGCAAACAATTAACTCCACTCTGCCTATCTGCTGGTTGGGAAAAACTGTGCTGTTACAGTAACACTGACACAGACAGGGAAGACATTTCATCAGGAATAATGTGTCACAAACAAACATGACACTGAGGAAGTCAGCATGGATCAAAACTACTCTACACAACTAAACTGTCCTGCCATGCACCCTGACAACACACCTGCAGCACAAAAGTGAAGTCATGTATTAAGCAGCTGGATTAAGCTCTCCACAAATCTACCCAATCTATCAATGTTCTAGAAACAGCTGAGAACTTGGCCTCTCTCCATCTGATCCCATACAAGCCACTTAAAACAATTCCTTCTTTCTCCCTCTTAATGACATCTAATTACTCTCAAGGAGCAGAGCTCGTACCTGCCCAATAATCCACTGCCCGTGCCAAGACACTGGATTCACTCAGCCCATTAAAATCCTTGTTAGATCACAGAGACAATACAGATTATTGAATTTAAAGATGCCTTCTGTGGGAAGGGATAGTTTGCCAGTTATAATAAGGGGCTTCTCCCTTTTTCTCCCAACTAGCTGCACACATCAATTATTTCTATCCCAGTACTCTCACCGCAGCCCAGGACCATTTGTCTTGTGGTATTGATCCAGTTCACATTAAAATAATATAAAATCTGAGTTATTGTCTCCTCCTTTTGTTTGCGTAGAAGCAAGCAAATAGAAGTGTAGTGTCACAAAACAAACACCTGATTACTAAAGGAAATAAATGCAATAGCTTGGATGTAAGCTGCTCTTGATTCCAAAGAAACTGAAGGTAGCAAACTGCAGGGTCAATCTTTAAAAGCACTCAGATTTAAAGAATTTAAAGGAATACAGGCCAGTACCTCAGGCTTATGCTGCAGGAGAACTGCCAGAAGTGGAGGAAAATTTAAGGGCACATGCATAAACAGAACATATGGAGGAAGAGGCAACACAATGTTTCTAGAAGAAAATCACGATTCGTGAGCTACAAGAGTTCTTGGAAAAAGTCACAGGCATATGGACAAGATATATCTGCCTGATACAGCATTGTTGGTTTTCCATAAGGATTCTGATCACACATTCTGATCTCATTAAAGTCATCTGTGAGAGACAGAAATATTCACGTTAATTTGGTTAAATTTTCACAAATGAATGATACAAAAATAAATCCACCATCTAATACAAAAATAAATTCACCATCCAACCCAGGAAACCTCCAGTGTGGCCCTACTGCTCAAACAGCAATCATGTAGAGATCATGCTTAGCACAGATTTCTGCTAAAGGCTAAACTGTTTAACATACTCATAAATCATCTGCAAAAGAGGCAAATACCAAGATGAGAAATTCTGCTTATGCTGAGAAAGCATCTATAATAATAAAAATATAACTTGTCTGCAGAGACTTGTGGAGGGTTCTGAAAGTGCTGAGTGACTGATAGAGAAGCAGATAAAACTACACTTACAAATTCAAAGTAGTGCACGCAGAGAAAGATGATCCTTACTTTATAAAGAGTGATTGACTTGGAAACTATTACCTGGAAATGAGATTTTGAAATCACAATCTACACTTCTGTAAACACCTCGACTCAGACTTCATTAGCAGTTAAAAAAAATCAACTCAAACACTAGGAATTATTAACAAAGGAATAAGCATGCTCTAAACTAAATATATCAGTACTACATCTGGAAAAAAGGCAGCTAAGAGTATGATGAAAATTCTTAAGATATTAGAAGACAGGGAAAAGTTAGATAGGAAAAAAGTGTTCAATAACACTCATAATACAAGAGCTATAGGATGTCAAATGAAATTGCAATATGTAATTACATTGTAGAACTCACTCCCTTAGGATATAAAAATTTATAAAGGCTCAGAAATAAAGCAGATCACTGGAATAGTGAGAAGTGTTATTATGTGCTTCTCCTGCTCTTAAGCATCTTCCTAGGCACCTGCCCAAGCATTGCTACAAAGAGGATCCAGGTTTGGAAAAGTGTCTGAATTAAGCTATATTGGGCCAAACAAGTATGCTACAGCTCACTTTACACGTGGAAATTGCATTCTGCAAGGGACCTAACTCACATGAAGCACTACAGGATACTCTGAGCAGTTTACAAAAAATCAGAAAACAGATCCAGAAAACACAATTTCCAACATTCTTCTAACACAATGTTGTTTTCATCCTTTGCACCACAAGAAGAGTAAGAAGAAAATTACTCAGCAGACCCTGCCCAACTCTAAATCACACAGCCACAAACTCCCAGAGAACCATTGTGCACATAGAAGCTGTAATGGTTTCCTCTAGTTTTAGGAAAGCAGATAAGGGTATTAACTATAATGAAAACAGAACAATAAAGGTAAGAGCAGGAAACTTTATCTCAGTTCAGAAACATTAGAGACCCAAATCTAGGAGAAAATAGCCCATCATCTCCAGGGTTTATGATTTTCCACATCAGATTTTTCCTCCTACCAAGTACTAAAAACATTCCTTGTTTTATTTGTATTTATTGCTTTTTTAATATATAGAAAAATGCTGCTGTTGAACTATTAGATGACTACTTTTCCAGGATTAACATTAAAGCAACAAGTATGTTCTCAGCCTTACTTTAACTCTGGAGACAGAACTAATACCAGCAGCTTTGACATTACAGGAGTCTATAGGAGATATAGTTATAAAGTCATAACATCTTCTTTATGCCATTTATATTTCATTTATATTATATTTCCACAAAATCAAATCATAAAGTAATAATTTGCCTACAAAACAAAAGTGTGCAGAGCCAGGTGGTCCTCATGTCCCTAATTTGATAGTTAGGGAGACTAAGGCAACAGAACAAATATTTGTTCACTGACTCCTAACAAAAGTGGCAGAATGAGTAATATACTTTATTTCTGTATTTAATAGCAAACATTACTCTCTGCATAGCAGCCACATAACTTCCCAACCAAGGCAAAAGGCTCCTTTCTTCTGGATGTGATGCTTTAAGTTGGTCAAGTTGGATAACCTACATTGAAAGCCAGGACACAGAGCAATAAAACCTGTGATTCAGGTTTTTTTGAGACAACTTCGGATTTCTTTCTGCTTCCACCACTGCCCTGCTGCTTTGCCTTAATTTCACCTCACCCAGCTGAACATGTCCCATCCTTTGGCTTTATATGGTGCACCTCAGTGAGCTGTAAGGTCTTCTAGGTCAAGGATTGTGTTTTCACACTCTGCAGCACCACTACTCCCCACAGCTGTGTCTCTGGTGCTGTGAAAGCCTTTCGGGCCATGTCCAGGACAAATAGGACATGAGGGGATCCCTTCACGCGTGCACAGGGAGGAAAATAAGGTAATGGGCCAGGGAGTAAAGGTAAACAAAAAAATCCTCTGCAGTTACACATATGGAACGTTCCTGACGCAGATAAAACGTTCCATCTGCAGGAGAAAGACTCCAAAAACACCACACACAGGAAACTGGGATGGTTGTGTCACCACTGGGGTGTTACAGGCAGGGCCCACTGGAAGCACAGACTCTTCTGCCAACACTAAACCACATGGCAGGGTGAGTGTGAAGGTCACTGAACACTCCTTGAATTCTCCCCCTCCTGAAACACCTGGGCTAAATAACTGCCTGTGAAAGAAAAGCAGTGACTCATTACCAATTCAGCTTCCCTTTTCTGCAGGGGATATGGGATGCTCTCAAGACAGATCAGAGTACAGAAGAAAACAAGACTAATGAATCCCAAGTTTGAGGCATTTGCAAGACAGGTAGGAATAAGGTGGAGCAGAGTTGGTGTATTCATGGCCAATCAACTAACTTTTTATTTTAACATAAAGAACACAGTGGAGAGTTTTAATAATTTGGGAAAGGTCAGCATCCAGTCCTACCTTCACAAACCTGAGACGTTAACGCAAGGCACCTCTGAGAACTTTGCCTGTGACTAGCATGGAGACTCCTTTGAGTGTGTTTGAGATGTCATGAGTAGCAAGTCAGAGCCATATGAAGTAGAAGCCACGCATGGGTGTATTTTTTTTTAAAAAGCACTTTCTGCAATTAGTTTGAGCAACCAACTGTAAGATGGCTTTCAGCTAGAAATATCTTTTAAATTAGATGCCACAACTGAGCAAATAGAAGACTGTTTACAAACACTTATTATTTATTTACAGACACTCCTGCAAATGGAGTCTTCTCCCTAAAAAAATTGCCAGAAACTTGAAAGAATAGCACAATTTACTGTGATGAGCATATCAAACACTTTGGAGGTTTCAATGTATTCCAGGCTGGAATAAAAGTAACACATGAAGGGTCATGGGTCAGCTAACTGGAAGACGTGCATCAATGCCACTAGTTCCATCATTAAGTACACACTGTAGCTAGGAATTTAGGTAATATACTTTTAAAAAAACT
The DNA here is from genome assembly GCA_013398275.1 of Promerops cafer. NCBI lineage: Eukaryota > Metazoa > Chordata > Aves > Passeriformes > Nectariniidae > Promerops > Promerops cafer. The sequence goes on along the minus strand of VZSE01000989.1, from coordinate 233,369 downwards.
TCAGATTGTTCCTCTTGAATTTTTTTCAAACAAATCCATACGTTTAAAAAGTCATTTAATTAAGAAAAGTGGGTCTTTACATCAGGAAAATTAAAGATCTAAATAGAAAAGGCCCTGGCAGGAATAGCCCCAGTGGATAGTTTTAAACACATCACAGAGAAAGAGGGCGGAGAGAAAAAAAAGCCATTAACAGCTCTAGGGTCTTCCAGTACATTCTTCTCTTTAAATGATGAAAAATAAGCACAAGGAAAGAAATGTGGAAAAGCTCACAAAGTCTGTGCTAGTCTCATGTCAAGAATAAGAGAGAGATTCAGCAGAGATCTGGATTTTTCTGAATCATTTAAGTCAGCCTGAGCAGAGTATGGTTTTGTTTCTTTTCCAGATTTAATAGGTTTCTGACAGACAGCCTCAGGAAACCTTCTATAAAAAGTCAGAACTTTGATTACATTACTGTCAATATTTTAGGTTTAAAAGACAGATGTGGGAGCTCACTCAACCTTGCCACAAACACATACCTCAATTTAAACTGCACTGTCAACATTGCAATACTGCTTTTGAAAAGCAGCACACTAACAGGATAACTTTTGATCTCTAAGATTATAAATACACACAGGACTTTAGACAGAACTTATTTTAAAGTTCAAATCCACTTTAATTCAAAGACAGTTTTGTGACTTCAATAGGAGCAAGATCAGATAAAACAGATAAAATATAATCAAGGTGTGTGTGATTTTATCACTTAGTGCTTCTTTTCAGCTGTAGATTTATGCTACAGTGAGAGATAAACAATCCCCTTTAACACACTCTAGAACCAAAGCTACAGTATGACTGGCAGTTCTCAGCAGATCAAAGAAGAGGACATCCAGAAATCAAACTAAAACCAAGAGACTTATATTTGCAGTTTGCCATTTCCCCTGTAAAGAAGTCAGAGAATGCCTTTAATTGGAATGTCTAACTAACTTCTGAGTGCTTAGACTGAAGACTAATCCTGTATCTCAAGTCAATTTACTTAAGGGCATTAAAATGCTTTGAAAGAAAGATATTTATACCAAGGATATTTATACCAGTCTTATCACGCCCAGTGCCTTGTGCCAGTGCGCATGAAGAAATGAACATTTTACGTGTGTGGTGTAAACAACTAATGAAGTGAGACCACTCCTATTTTGTCTGTACCACCAATACAGCCACAGAGAACTTTTAAATCCAGTCCTTGTGCCCACACAAGCAGACACCACAGGCCACTTGCTTCTTGCACAGTGCCCATTTGCACAGTGAGCATTTCAGCAGCACCCCTGCATCCCACCACAGATAAAATGATGTACAGAGCTTGTAGAGAGCTCCCAGCACAGCTAAAACAAGCACAGAGCAGAAGTAAAACAATGAGATTTCAGAGAGCTCCCCATACTCTGGTCTACCTCAGTGTATTAAATCTGCTTCCCACTGTTTACATGGAACCATTTGGGATGTCAGGGGAAAAGCACATTTTCAACATCTACAGTAACTGGGACCTTAAAGCTGCCAAGATTATGTTGGTCATCTCCACATTGGAAGACCTTTCCCATGCAGCACAACATCCCAAATGCACAAGGCAATGGCAATTAGAGTTAACACCAGGCCAACCTCACAGCACCACTGGACTTGCAACATTTCTTCACAACCTGCCCCAGTTCACAAATGTTTAGCTTTGTGTCCTATTAATTTAAATTTACTTCACCTTGCCCACCTCAACAGTATCAGATTTTAGATTATTTACTGATATTTTTTAAGCAATGGAGGAGCAAACTGTGCATTATACATATTGACTGCCTCTGAAATAGTACTTTGACCTGAAGAGAAAAATCTACTTTTAGGAGCAACTGGTTTACACAAAGCATCTATTTTCCTCCCTTAACTTCCTTTCCCTTCAGCTCACACCTTCCAATTCTCCTAAAATGAATACATATAGGATAAAGCAGTTGAATTCATTAACATTTAAGTTTGTTCTTCCAGATAGTTATGCCTCATATAGAATAGGCAACAAAGTCAGAGTATTTCAAATACGAACTGCTGCAAGCCCAAGAGTCCTTTCTATTTTGAGAACAGTGCAATATGCAAATATGGCACTGCAAAAGACTCTATTTCAGTAAAAACTCATCATCATGTGTCACATCAAAGCTTTTCTCCTCCTCATCCTCACAGTATGAGCATTCTTCCTGTGAATTTGTGATCTAGCTAGAATACCTTGCATTTTTTTACAATAATGGGTGAAAGTTTTATAAATGCACTTGAAAGCTGAACAAAGTCTTGTAAGACACAATTAGAGCTGCCAGTGTTTGTAATGCCCAAAATGTACAAAATTCATTGAATCATCAAAATGACCTTCCAATTTGGTGATGTCATTCCTTCACCTTCCCACACTGCCTTTCACATTATCATCTATTAAGTGCTTACTTTTGTGGGGTTTTTTGTAGGACATGAAGGAATCAAGGAGTTATGCCTAAAATTTCATACTGGGAGGTTGATAATAGAACCATCTGTAACCTGAAATAGATACAAAATCCAAACACTACTCTGGACTGCACTCTGACACAGACTTCCCAACTACATCCAAATAAGTCATTTAACCTCTCTGCCCCGTTTATGCCACCCACCAGGCATTTCACTTCTGTTCCAATGCTGCAAGTTACTGACATTTAAAGGCGAAAATCTGCATTACTGGAAACGTTCAAAGTTAAAAGTAGTCCTCCATCTTTCAATTCTCTGAAGAGCTACAAAGTCAGGGCTGAAAAAAGGATTTTGTGGAAGCAGTCAAACGAGACCACTTCTACAGGTGAGATTTCTACAAATAAATGAGATTGCTGGGGGAAAATAAAGTCTAAGCAATGGAAGACACAGGACATTAGATGCAACACGTACTAAAGGCTGCTGTAAAAACAGCAGCTCACCACGCTGCACCTTTGGAAAATCACCATGGTGTTACCACGTAAAAAACGCCACTCTGGGACCAGTTTTACCCACAATACACGTCTGTAGTTCATTTACCTGATGAATCAAAATTGCTCAGTCTGTCTCCTGTGATTTCAGCCTCCTTCAACTTATCCTGATTAGTCTTCCCAGCACTTCTTATTCAATGGTTGAGATTGGCAGCCCCTAACTCGAGGGGTTAGTAATTGTGTCGAGTCACTCGGTGCTACCTGAGAGGAACAATTAGAGAGTCCTTTGGCACAAAGGCAGACACTGAGTGAGGTGAATACAGTGACAAAGGTACAGGAAAAAACAAAGCCTGTTCATGCCCGTGTAACTGATGGCAGAAGCTCAGTCACTAGAATCCAACAGGTAATTTCAGCATGGACAGTGAAAATCTGCAGAAAAAGACACTATCTATCCAGCTATGCTTACAGCACATGGGTTTATTTGCCAAAGAAATTCAGTGTTCCACAGCAACTGTCTAAAAAAAGCTTGCATCACTGAAAATGCCAACTTTCCCACTTGTAATTATGGCACGCCAATAGTATTTTTAGTTTGATTTGATGAGGATCCCTGTATTTGTAGAAGGGACTGCTTTGACCAATAATGCAAATACTTCTTTTCTCTGCAAGAGGTGAAAAGACTGTTTTAAAATAAGCCTTTCACACATAAGTAGACAAAATAATTGAAATAAAAACTGATTAGATAAGACTACTAATTAACCCATTTGTCATCAACCCATCTGTTACCAACCAATTTGGTCAATTCATTAAGAAGAACTGCCTCATTACATTTAGCACAGATTATGAGATGTACAAAGCTTTAACACTATAAGGCAACAGAAAACCTTCCTTCCTTGTGGAAAAGTTCCTAGTTGCCTAGAAAATCAATTAGCAGCACAGGCAGTTCGTAGATCATTAACTCCATCTTTCGGCAGAACAAAGGAGTGCAATGCAGTTGGGTTCCCTCTTCCTCTCCCACTCCAGCAGTGCTGGAAACTCGGAGTGCTATAGATACAAAAGGCCTCATGACATTGCTTCTCCCACAAGATGAAAGCTCGTCACTGAATCTCTCTCATTCATAAAGTAAAATAAATGCCAAATCGTGATGCAATAGAACTGGTAGAGACTGGAAGGTTCCAGGCTCCAGGCCCACGAGGTCTCTGTTCTCCCTGAAGTTGCCAAAAGTTATTGCTACTTAATAATTTGAAAAAAAAGGTCCATACCTAAAATAAGAAAGTCAGAACATCTCTAAAGCACCTTGAAAAGAAATGTAAATGAAGAAATACTTGGAGAAGCATGAAAATATTATTGCAGATGAAGAGAGCAGCCTCATTCATTAGTCACTGATAATATTTTCTTCCTACCAGGTGCTTCAGTAACTGCCATAAAAACCCAAAACAACAGTCAAACACTCAGAATTATTACAATTAAACATACACCGTGGTGCTTTTTTTTTCAGCTGTAGAAAATAAATAAAAAGCTCACAGAACAAGCAAGCAATTAAGACAGCATTTTGAGTATATGCTTATGAACAGTTTTAAAACAAGACACTACCCAGCTCTATTTGCCCTGGAGAACCATGGAAGAAAAAAAAAACAGCTAAGGTAAGAATAACTTCTCTGTTATGGGAAACACTTCCATATAACTATTAAAATGACATTGCTATTATTTTTGCTGCTGTAATATGGCATTGCTTCAGGCACATGAGCATTATGTGCAGTAATGTAACCCATGATTACAGGAAGCAGATAAATGGTCTCACATGGAGCAATTTTCCAGTACTCCTCATTTGAAAAACACTTTTTTTTATTTCCAGTTACTGTAAGACAAAAACATTAAGAGAGTCTTATTCACAAATCCATTTATAGAAATACAAAAATTGAATGCGCCAGTGGGAAGCTAAATTTTTGGAGTGTTCTCAGAAGTCCTGATTCTCTCAAAGTAGCCCTAAATTTCCAACACACAAACCTGGGAGAGAAATACTCAGGAGAGGAGCAGAAGCCACATCAATCAACAGAATTCCAGTGCCAGCTTGATCCCTGACTGCACCTTACACTCCTGACAGGGAGTGAATTTAGGGAGCCCAAAATTTCACTAGGCTTTTCCTGTAATTTTAGGAAAAAACCAAAATTCTGTAGAGAAATTCATACTTGACTGAAAACTGTTTACACAAGCACACCTTAGGGGAGAAGAAACACTCTGTACTTCACAACTATAGATCAGATCACATAAATAGAAAAAAAATGCAGAGCCTCACAGGTATTGCCAGTAAAGAGCAAAGCATACATGTAAAAATGAAGGTCACAAATAATAGCTTAGTTAAATCACTCAAATATGATTAAATTTTGAGTCAAATAAAAAATTCTCTTCACACTGAGAAATAAATGATATAATTACAAGCAATCTAATAAACTCTTCATTACTGTAAGAAGTCAAGCATTAATTAACAAAATTAATTTCACTTTTTTGTGTTGGAGGATACAACCAGTAAAATCTTGTACAACAGGAGTAAAAGAGGACCCAGGACCTGGCAGAAAAACATGCAGAGAAAAGGGAATCCAGTGGCTCAGGGCTAAGCAAAGCAACTACTCAAAGGGCAGCACTCAGGGAGAGAGGAAGGGAGAGATACAGAAAGGGAAAGGGAAGGTAGGGAATAATAACAGAAAATAAACTGTCTGCAGGGCAATCAGGTTAAAGCCATCAAGACACCTCAACTGTGCTGAAACACAGCAGTTGTGACAAATGACCCAGGGATGCACAAAAAGGTAAGGAGATATCCTCAAATTCCCCAGTAAAGAAATGAAATGCCTCCACTTAGGGAAAGATCAACACAATTTCAAAGCATGAAAGATAAACTCAATTTCAGTTCATCCAAGGGAAAGCCAGACACACACACCACACACATGAATGTTGTTCAGTTTTTACTCTTAGGAATCACTGAGTTTTATTAAAAAGGCTGAGCTGGCTCTTCAGTATCCAGTGCTACTTGTTGATGCCGTGTACTTCACAAAGGCTTTTTGCAGGTTACTTGGGTTAACAGAAAACTTAGTGAGAGGTAATTCTGCACAGAATCAGACAGTTGATCTGTTGACTCTGAGAAATATTTCTGTCATGCCTTAATTTTGCATTTCATTTCAAATTAGGAGCCCTGAAGGTCAGGTTTAATCAGAAAGTCTGACTGGCAACAGCTGCCAAGACAATACATCCTTATGACACCAGTGAATTATCCCCACCCCTTTTAATTTGGGTTTAAGCATTAAAAAAAAATTTTGGATAATACCTATAGCATGTTAAAATCCATAATCAGTAAATGGAAAAGGGAACAGATTTTTTTTCCATCATAGAATTGCAGCTACATAATCTGCACTATGTTCTGCATCTTTACATTGGCTAATTTTACTGCCTCTCAAACATGAGGGCTTTGCTGTCACTTCCACAGATATATATGTTCCAGATAAATTTAAATGAGGAGCAAATTAGAATGTTATAATTTAGGAAAAATTCCTGCCAACTGTTGTGTTTTTACCATATGCAAACCATACATTGCTGATCTATCTCACCTCTTCCTCCTTTTTCCTGCCTTTCAGATTCCTACAAGAGTCACAATCCCTTCCCATTCTTGCACATATTTAGCAAATATCTGTCTGTACAATCATCTACCATTGTGTCACCAACTGCAGGGCAAATCTAAGCACCCTGCAGTCTAAGCACATCCAACCAAGGCAGGCATTCCAGAGCCAGTGTGCAGAATCAGGCTAAGTAGCCAGTTGGTTGCAGGGGCACAGGTCTCAGTCCAGCTCAAGCACATCAGGTGCCTGAAAACCAGGATGAATCCAGCCCCAACAGCTGAGCTGGTAGCAGGACTGGGCCAGCTACACTGGCTTTAGTTTGGCTTTTTTCACAAATCAAAATCTGCTGTTTAAATGCAGGCTGAAAAATTGCAGCCCTGAAAGGGATGCAGGTTTTTAAACTTCCAAAGCTTTTTTTTTCTCCTCAGCCCCTTTCCATGCTTTACCTACTTTTCTGATAATGTAATTTTTTCAACTCTGTAGTGATGAAATGCCCTGATCAGAGGTCAAGTTCTAGTTGCTTTATCTGCAAAGTCACCCACATGCTGCAATAGTTCAACCACTTAGAGTCACACCACCTCTCCACTTACTGCCTTGGCTTTGCCCTCCAGGAATGAGTTGATAACAGTTTCTCTGCTGATATTCAGGTGCTTTTAAATACATCTGTCAGGATCTGAGCAGTTCCTGAGCAGAAAGTCCAAAGACTTTTACATTTGTTTTCAACCTTCCACCATTAACAAGCTGAATCCAGTCAATTTGGGGCTCACTCAGAGGCAGTTTTCTCACAGTTTTCCTGCCTGTTCACAAGTACCACAGCTTTGCACGTTTGATTCTGCTCCTGCTTTTAAGAAAGTAGCAGTAACATGAAGGAAATGTGACTGGTTAGAAGAAGCACTAAACAGAATTTTTTACAACAGCATTGCTAACACAGACAAACTCACAGGGAAAAGTCACTTTATGTGGAGTCACAAAACATCCTCCATTAATCTCCATTGCTCCCTTTGCCAGCTCTCAGGCACCAGTGTGTCTTCCAGACTCTTACATCACTTTCTTGCATTAGTCATGAAGCCTGACAGCTCAGAATTTTGTAGATCTGGGTTTCCATTTCATTTTTGAATGTTTTTCCCACCTGAATACCCAGCTACAGTTCTACCAAGTTGAATGTGTTTAACTACTTTCACCATCTGCTTTCAGGTCCCTTTGCAATAAAACAAGACAAAACAACAGCTATCACCCACCTCCCCCTAACCCAAGGCAGCAGTGTGGTTTTCTTGCAGTTTTGCCCCTCACCACCCCTGCTTGCCTTCTCACTCACCATCTTTCTACACCTGCTGTCAATGTGGCTTTTCAAATAAAGAAAAGAAAACTCTTGTCTAGTTCACAGATTCTCTGAAAACATTAAAAAGTTTGTAGCTGAATTTGAAGCTAAGGAATTTCTTTGTTCCCCACTACCCATCGACAAAGAAGCCAAAGTATTAATTCAGTTCAACAGCTCTTCAGTAGTTGTGATACAGCAATAGTCCTGGATTATGAATTTTAAAAAAAATAAACAGGAGAAATCTGTTAGTGAGAAGAGGAATTATTAAATATTTTGATATCCGCACTCTACTTCTACTACATAAATCATCCAAGAGTCACACCTTGAGAAAGAAAGAAGCCCAGGAAAAGCCAAAGACTTACCAGGAGAGATACTTTTCATGTTAACTGCCCAAGTCATCAAATCAAAGTTCAGAAGAAATATTTTGGGTTGACAGCTTGAATTGAATGCTCAGCCATATACTCCACTCTTTTCTACATATATATAAATAGGAAGCACAGGGGAAGTGCAATTGTGCAAAACAAGCTTTTTTAAGCATACAGAAAGTGTCAGGATGATAAACTACATAAGCACAGAATTAAATCAAAGTTAATGGCCACTAGCTGGTGTTTAACTTACTTTCATTTCTCTTTTCTTTTCATTTTTCCACCTAGCCTGCTCAGCTAATAAAATTGCCATTATAAGGGAGAAGCAAAGGCACGATTCAATGCTACATCAATTATTATGACTTTATTGTGACATACTGGCATTCAGCTGATCCCAGAAGGCTCTACTGATGCCTTGGATGCAATTAATTTTTGATTGATCTAACTCACTCTAATACTGCATGTAAAATGTTCATAGACATTTGAATAATTCTATTATATGTAGGAGATTAGTGCACAGAGATCATTTGAAATTAATTGCCAAGTTATTTTAGTAAATGTAAAACACCATTCTAGTCCTATTGTGGTAACAGTTATGTAATTGCTTTACAAAGTAAACTAATGAAATAAATGAACTCTGACTAATATGTGGCATAACAGGGCTGAAAAAGTGAAATGACACTGTAGATATCCTATCTACCTCTCCAGGGCTGGGGCTGGTGAGTCAACCTTTCCATTACAGAACTGAATGAGAGTAGAATGACCTCATAAAAAGGGTTTTGTCTCACTGGCTTCAAGTGAACTTGGGGGGGGCTACTTCTAAAAGCAGCTATAATATGATTACTCAATACCTAGAGTGTTTGCAAAACCTGAGGATAAAGAAACCTTCGTTATCCCAAGGGGTTGCCACAGTTTGTTTTGTGTGTGTGTGATGGGTTTTTCTCAGGGCTGTGTAACACTATCTGCCACACACAGAAAGCGAATTTCACATTTGGAGCTGCTGGCTATCTCCCAGTTAAATCACAGACACATCCAGTTCACAGAGAAGCTTTGAAATCCACAGCTGAGACTTTCACACGAGACAGATTATGGAAGGATTGAGGAGCTGGCTTTAAGCAAGAAGGGTGAGAGTCTGAATCTCTGCAAGTCAGGTCCTGGACAAAGCGACTTCAAAGGTAAAGCAAACCAGGCACGAGAGAGGTTTTACAGGCACGGGGGAAAGGTGCTCATTCCTGGAAACTGCCTGCAGCTGCAGTCTCTGACTGTCCCCTGGAGCACGGCATCCATACTTCCAACCATCCCTCCAAAGCAGAGAAATACAACACTGTGGTACTTGCAGTCAGGTCAGTAGCTCAGAGAGCCACAGGTGCCAATACAGCCATTGTAAAACATTAACTCTCAACTCTGAAAGTTGCTTCCAAGGATGTCACAACACTTCCTGCCCTCAGAAAATGTTCATTAGAAACTACAACTTGAAATCATTAGTAAAAATATAGAAACGACAACATGAAGTGGACAAAAAATACTTAATATTTATGTACCTTAAATTATTTTTGTCACTGACAAAGGCCATCACCCCAAGGAAGAGGTAAAGAAGATACCCCAGTTACAACCAGCCCAAGGCAGCATGGTATGGGAATCCAAGTCAGTTCAGATTAGCAATAGGGTGAGGAGGATTAACCACAGCTTAGTGCAGGTGAGATCCCCTAACATCTCATATGGATTGTGTTAGCTAAGAATGAAACCTAAGAGCAAATGTAAATCGTTACAGGAGTTTAAAAAACCTCAGTCACATGCCTCCAAGCACACTGCCTGTAAAATCACTGGCAACACTGAAAATGTGGTAAGGAAGGGAAAAAAAAGGAAGACGTGAAGGAGATGAGGTGGAAATTCTATCACAAAGAAACAGCTCCACCTTATGTTTGAGCAGCACGAGCATTTTGCTCAAACTTACCTTCCAAACACACACGTGAGGGGAAAACCAGCTAACACAGCCCATGAAACAATGGTCAAAAAGGCAACTTAGCAGCATCTTTGCTCTGGAGTTATTTTTTCCACTCCAGTGTTTGCAGTATTACTAGTGGTAATAACTATGCTCTCCACAAAACAGATGTTGTGTCATGACCTCTTTACTTTTCCAGGCTGAATTCAATGCCAGCAGTGAATTTCCTAGTGACAAAACAATGTTATGTTCAGCTGCAGTATTTTTTCATCTAATTCCCAGCTGCAGGGGAATAAAAATCCAAATAACCAGTCAGAACCCTTCATAAACTGCTAAAAGTAATCAGGGAACTAGTTTCAGGTAGTATATCTCAATTCATGTGACAGAATCCATTTACTATTGGAAAATTATATTTGCTTAACAAATGGTTTTGATCCTTTTTTCCCCAGGCTTTACTTTAGCAACACATGATTTCTAAAACTTAAGAACTTAAATTCATGCCCCAAATAGGGAGGTATTTTTAAAATAATTGAGATGTGCTTTTTATTTGCCGTGATCAGATGAACACGTTCTTACCTTGAACACAAATATTTAAACCCAGAATTAGGTGGTGAAGTAACTGATGATATCTAAACCCTTTATTAAATGCTACACATGGACTTTGCTCAAATAATACAGGACTGAGCTGAAGGATCAGCTGGAACATGCATGAAAACATTTCACAGTTAAACATACAAGAAGTATCTCCTTGGGGTCCCCCATGGCTGCTACAGCAAAGGAATAAGAAGGAAAACATAGATGGCACCAAGAGAGAGCAAAGAGGGGTGCAAGGACACACAGCTACAGGGGGGCAATTCTTTTTGTTGTTCTTTTGGCCAAGATGGTGCTGTTGGCAATGGTTGGCAGTCAGGGCATCAAAGAACCAGAGTGCACCACTCTGGAGTCAGTCAGGAAGGGAGAGAGGAAGGACATGCAACAAAATACTTCCCTCCTGCAGAAATTAAGAAAACTGAAGCATTTCATAAAAATCAGTCTTGATTTGACAAAACCAATACTATTCAGCAGATAAAGTCCATACAATTTCTCAAGTTATCTTCTAAAAAAGAAGGGAAAAGTTAAGTCACTGTAATACATACCCAGGAAGCAGCACATCTTAACATATGAGCAGTGTACCTTCTGCCCATCAGGAGCAGCAGGGTACCATTCCCTTGGCCAGAGGTCATCACAATCCCTTTATCTCATCCTGACTTTGTCTAAGTTGTCACAGTCACCAAGATCCTGTGCACCCTGCCACAACATAAACAATAAGGAAACAAACCCCTAAAACATATAGTTTTACAAATTATTTCAAAGGTGAATCTGCAAGCTATCTATGGCATTCCATAAGAAATGGTCTCCAGGAACTGCTACTTTAATAAATATTTATGAATACATCAGTACAAACTGGATTCCACTGATGTTTAATGCTTGCTGTGTAGAAACAGAAACGTTTTCTTTGGTCTGTGATCTTCTAACACAGGTACAGATTTGTTTGACACACACACACACATATTTACCTGGGTGAATGCACTTGGCAGTCAGTGCAGGCTGTCATAACCCAAACAACATCAGCACTTCATGATGGCAACAAATGGCACAGAAATCAACCAAGGTTTTGATATGTTGATACAATTATTCCTGTTAGTGGCCAGGTGATTTATTGGTGAGATATGTCATCAAAATTGTTGTTAATTGCAGTGCCAAAGATTAGAGGAACTACATGTAATGACTTGCTCGAGTTCTGCATGAGCAGCTTTCACTTACATTTATGCTTGTTTTCTATTTTGGACTGTAAGGCTCATTTAACTTTTTTCCTTCACAAAGCTTTTTTTGTAATCACGGGATATCTTTAGCTAATATTCCATGGCAGTGGCATTCTTTGTAAATTCATATGTCATCACTGTTGCTTGTCATTTCTAATGACAGAGAAATACTTGGTTATCATTGAAGAAAAATTACAGTATCACTACTTGTATTATTTTTTAATTTGATGAAGCTATTCACTGAGCAAACCTCCCACCTTTGTCAGGCATTAATTTTATCCAGGCACAAAGTTCTTGCTCTTTTTTTGCCAATATTCTAGCCAGTAAAGCTCAAATAATACTATGATCTGCTTATGTCTGCTCTCCATTTGCTAGATACTCACTCCTTCCACTTTTCCCCTTCAAGAAACAGCTAACTTTGTATTTAGTACAAATAATTGTTACAGTAGTGTTCTAATACAGCCAGGAAAGAACAGTAACTACCAAGAATCATCCTGTCTCCTTGGCACACACTCATCACAGAACTCTTTGCTCTGAACTCTTATAGCTTGTACAGAAAAAATGCCTTTCATGGTTAAGATGTCTGATATTGTGACTACACCACAGATGCCTCTACCATTTTTTCCTTTGTTCTAATGAGAGGTATTCCTTTTACAGTCAGTTTTATAAACAGCAATTGTGTTTATCAACTGAGATCATGGTTAACATTGAAAATCTTACAGATACACACGAGAGGGAGAGGGGGAGGGGGAGGGGGAGGGGGAGCACACACACACAAGCCTCCTCTAACACTCACCTGTACAACCTTCCTTTCAAGTTATCCCTACCCCACTTGGATTGCACTATTTCATTAGTAATTTTTCTTTCATATACACATTAAATTTCATGATTCTCCAAACTCCTTGCTAAAGTACTGTCAGTATTTAATGTTTCTCTGTTTCAAACCTCTTCCCTTCTGTTTTATTCAACTCTTCTGGAGTCCCTCTATAGCTACACACTTGAAATCAGCATCATCCTCACTACACTGAGCTACTTCTCCTCAAGTCAATAATGCTGGTAGCATCATCCTGTAAAATAAACCACAAGAACTTAACAATGGATATTGACTTACTACGTTTTTAATTCACTCTTTCAAAGTTTTATCTGAATCAATTAAAGCACTTCTTCCAATACTGGTCTGCAACACAGCTTCTCTGCCCTGTGCTCCCTGTGTCCATGATCCCCAGCAGAGATCAGTGTTCCCACTCACATGGTGTGACAGCTGCTTGTGGCAGCTTTTCATCTGTCTGCATCCACCTGCAATTTCTGCCATTTTTCCCATATGGATTAGCAGAAGAGAACTGCTGTAAGTCTCGGTACAAAGAAACTCAGGGAGAGATAAGAAATGTCTCTTCCATGTATTTTGGTATATCCACACCAAAGTGATCTGGATTGAAACAACAACCTCCCCTTCATTCAGTCCCATGGGCTGAGGTCTCTGGGCTAAATTCTGCACCGCAAATCCAACCACACCTTGATCTTCCTGCAATGCCCTTTTCAAAGACCAGGAGACTCCTCGAGGAAGCTGAATGATCCAATCCACAATTCTGTCTCGAACTACAGCCCTGAAACTGCTTAAGCTTTTTTCCACTGCCAAGTAACTGCACAGCTGGAGGCTTTATTGTCTAGCCTTTTGTATGTCCTTCATCACATGCACTTCATCACAGATGGTGAACACAGGCTTGCTGCAGCACACACCACTCTGCACTACTTTTCTTTCGTTCTTCCACTTCCATTCTGTTCCTGTTCCTTTAATAATTCAACCTCTGCTTTCAAGTCCATCTTTTCTTACCCTGCAGAGACTAATTTTCCTTTTCCTAACTGATATAGATTAAGTCAAATTCGTTGCAGCTCACTTCAAGGCCCATCCTGCAGCAACCTTAACATTGCCTTAGATGTACTGCTCCCCTGGCAGATTGCAAATGCCTTTTCAGCCTTCCTCAATGCATCTTCAGCCACGAAAGCCTCCTGCTTCCACACCAGAACACCTTTCAGATGACCTACAACACTGTATTTTCCTCTGGATGGGGAGAAATCCTTCCCTTTTCTCCTCACCTGGTGAGAAGTCAGCCACAGCAGAATACTGAGTACCTTGAATGCCCAGTTACCAAACCTGAACATCATGTGTTTCTTTTCAGTTTCTGATTTTATTCTGCTTCAGTTGTGGCTTTCATGCCAAAAGACTTAGTTCACCTGCACTCCACAATTTTGCAATTCTTCCTCTGAGCTGTTTCATTCAGGCAGCTTTGGCCAACTGCAAATAGAATCCACAAGCAGGATATGATGTCCCTGCTCATGGCAGGAGCACTGGACTAAATGATCTTTAAAGGTCCCTCCCAACCCAAACTATGGTATGATTCTGTGATATATTCAACTCCAAAAAGATAACTCATGGTTTGGATGCACAAAACCACTGAAACTTAAGAGAGCTATGAAGCATAGCACACATACAACACTTAGAGCATCTCTACCAGCAGTTGGTTTGGCAGGGAATCTCTGCAGCTCCCTGAAATGGACCTTCTGGGCTCACGAGCAGCCACCTTCCAGCTCTGTATTTACAGTCAGGAATGTATACCTGTAGGTGGTTTTCATCCTGAATCCTGGAGCTGCTGTCTCAAGGAAACAATCCTAGTTTTTTTTATCCTGCCCAGCTTTATTACAGATGTTTTCCACAGCTCTCACAACTTTTCCTTAGGAATCTGAGGCAAGGTGCTGACAGCTGTGCAGCCAAGACTCAGGCCATGAGTCCTAACACTTATCCCTGTTGATCAGGGGAGGTTCTGCTCAGCCCTCCTCCAACATGACTGTGCTGAGCAGGACTTGAGTGACGCTCCAGCACTTCCCCAGTCCTTATCCTGTGCTTCTACAGAGCTCCTGGATGAACATGTGTGAAGCTACTGTGTAATAAAGTCATCTGAGGGAGAAGAAAAATATACTAAACTGATCAGTACAATTCTGAAGGAACCACAGAAAAAACCCACCATTTCCACAGGTTAATACACAGACAACCTCAAATGGGAGGACTATTAGTGAGAGTTAAATATTGTCACAGACTGTTGCCTGGATTTTCAATGCATCAATAAAACCTACCTGACCTGCAAAGCTTCATGGGCATACTCTGGTTCTTCCAAACAGGTTCTCCTGGTTGCCTAGAGAAGCACTTGAGCAGAAACATGCTTAGAAGTTTTATCTGCAGTGACAGAAATGCATTCAGAGAGGGGAGTAACTCTCAGACTACAGGCCTCTCCCCAGAGGGGCACTCTGTTCCTTGCACATGTACTGTACTCAGCACGCTTCCCTTTCCTCATCCCATCCATCTCCTCACCCACACTGAGAGACTGCTAAAAATCATTACACAAATAAGAGAAGGCATATGAGTGCACTTTATGGCACTTGTTTTATAAAATTACTCCCAAAAACCCCTTCCATTAGGAAAACAGCACTGCCAAGTCAAGCATCCAGAACAAAAAAGAAACCACAATTAAATTTTTCTGCACAAGCTTAATTTGCTCCCTCCTCACTCCATGCTATCAGGGCTGGCAAACACAACCTTCAGCAAGCTGACCAACATCTTCCTCAAGCCAGCCCAGGGCAGGGCTCTTGTGATTTTTGCAATGAGACTGGCTAGGCTGACGTTTCACAGCAAAAAAGGGACACACCTACATACAGGAGTTGGTTATGCATGGCTTGCCAAATTATGAATGAAACGGGAATCAAAACAAACAAAGAAGAGTTGAAGATATTCCCAAGTGAAGACAAGGCACTTTCTCATAGACAGTGCATGACTGTGCCTCAGTTGCTCTGAGACACAGGCACATCCCTTTGGAACTTTCATCCTCTTCTCTCCCTAGGGCAGCCACAAAGGCATAAGTCTGGAATATTCCTGCATTTGAGAAGGTAAAGAGCTAAACCTTGCAATCTTCTCCCAAGCTCTGTTACGTTGTTCGCTTTTTGGAGCAAAAGTGTATCACAAAGAACAAAACATGATTCTTGTTTACTACTGGATTCAAACTGCTCATACACCTGATGTGTCTTTAAGGACTTATCTCTGTTGGTTTTTTCCCTCTTGACACAGCTTTAATTATCTCAGTCTCATTAAATGGGCCACGGATATAAAATACCTGCCCTCTTGGTTATGCTCCTTGCCACTTTCTCAGTTCAGTGGGATGGCACAGAACTTCGGGGATAAATTATGCCAAACACATTATCCATGACTCACAAAACCTTGCCAGCAAACAACACACAGAGCTCCATCAGAGACTCACTTACCACATCTAACCAGGAAGTCTGACAAAGGAAAACCCAGAGCTGTTTTACCTTTCCCCACAATTACCAGAAAATCCATCCTTAGCTGCACGGGGGGCACACACTCATCACATTCCACGAACAGAGCTCACTACAGGGATGTGCAGTGACAGATACCCCACTGAAAAGGGTTCACTCCTCCTCCCAGATCCCAGCAAGGCAATGCATGAAGCACAGCTCAGATCAGAAACTAGAGAGAACACACATCTGTCCGTGGAAGCAATCCAAAGTGAAGCAGAGAGAAGCACTTCCTATTAGTTTTCTTTAGATCCCCAGCTGCTCACACTTTTGAGCAGGCCCTGCTGTTTCCAGGGCCCAGCTGTACATCACATGTGCACAGCTTCAAACTTCATTTTCAGCTTATATTGAAAACCAGCTCCATTTCCACAGCACCCTCAGAATGCAGATGAGTAATGCATTTTGTGCTGAACAAAACCATTACAGCTCAGCACATCTCTTGAAGCACTGATATGGTTCAAAAAGCCTCAGATCCCCTCTCTTTGGCATTATCTTTAAAATCAGGTAATTAAACCTCAAACAAAAATGATGTTCAGCCAGCAAGAAATATTAAGTCCACAAAAAGAATTTCAAAGTTTAGATAGAAGGACTGCTCAGGAACCAAGGAATTATAGGACTGACCTCACACAATCCTTCACATGAACTAAGAAGCCACCCTTATGGGTGCTCAATTGTGGTCAACATTCAAACTTTTATCTATTACCTTTTGTGCCTGCTAAAGCAGATTAACCATTTAGGCAAAGCTTCAACTCCTCATTTCTTTGCCTCAGAAGGGGCTCCCCCTGCCCGACTTTTTTAAAAATAAAATACTTAACAGTTCTAGGGAAAAAATCAAACATTTGAAAAATTGGTTAATTGGTTATTTCCCAATAGCAGCATTGCCATTCACAAACTAATTCAGCTAAAAAACTTCATTAAATAGCAGATTTATCCCTGGCCACTGAATCAGTTATTATCACAATGCATTGTGGTATTCCAATTCATACAATCTGACACAAACAAAGAGGAAAAAATTTACTATAATGATCTCACTTCTCACAAAACTACTACAGCAAATTTTATCTGTGTGTGTGTGTTAGGAAATGGTGTGTATGTTTAGGTTGATAACTGAATTTATACATAAAATATCCTAGAAAATCCAACCAAATTCAAGCATCAGCTGTACCAATGATACAAATAAAACTCCAATAATCCTCAAGTGGAAGACAAAAACAAAATACAAAGGAAATAAACTTTATTTAGTGTTACCTTGAAAATCATTCATCCAACAAATACGAAAAACACACCACAAAGCATGAAATCATAACCTTTTCCACCGAAGAAAATATTTCATTGCCCTTTGGCTGAAACTAAAAGATTTCAGAACACTGCAAAACAGCTTCATGACACTTTAGACAGTTGTGCTTTTGATGGATGAACAGGGCTAAAACCAAAGGGAAACATGGTCAAGTTCAATCTCAACTTTGTCCCTGGGTTTGAGAGTTTGCTGCTTTAGCAATAAAGCAATTAACAGCTCTGACATTAAGGATCCCACTGATAAATAAGAAACCAGCAGACAGTTTCATAGGTGTCTACTTCCTGTCTCTCCTTGCAGTTTCCTGCCACATAAAACATTAACAATAAAACACCCTGCATTACAAACACCAGTCAACCATCACTGAGCTGCCTACAGATAATGTTTAAATGAGGAATATGTCCTTAGTTTGCTAATGAGCAATCATTAAGTGACCTTAAATGTCTTCCTGATTCATATAAAATAGCATTTGAGATGCAAGATTTGCCAATATGAAATATGACAAATCATATTTGCAATATGAAATAACACAAATTGGTAGAAATATGTAACTTGTTTTTAAATTAATTCACAGCCTTTATATCAAATAATATTTATGAGACTACACAGGTCACGTCACTGAAGATCTCACATCACCCTATTTATGAGATTACAAGTAGCAGAAGTAATACCAGTGTACAGTTGGAGCTGTAAGAGCAGATAAGGCAGAATGACTTCAAGCTTCAATTTGGTATGAGAAGTTCTTCCATCTCCAAAGCCCTTTAGGTGCAGGGCTGTACAAAATTTCACATTCCAAGGAGTTACAAAAATTCACTCTACATATTGATTACCACAGTAGGATCCCAAAGGCATTCAGGAAAAGACAGACCTTTAAACTGTCCATAGGTTCTACTGTCTTGATTTTTTGTACTACTAACAAGTAAAGGAGAAGCAACTGTTGTAAGCATTGACCATTCATAATAAAGAAGTTTCAGCCCTCTGCAATATTTGAAGCTGTACTTCATAACTAACACCACTCCTGACAGAAAAGAGAAAAAAAGCTGCCGGACCATTCAGAAGAGAAAAATTTAAAAGGCAAAGAACTACTGAATTCAATTAAGAGGACAGAATAATGTAGAGCATTTCGTTTTGACAGATTTCAAAACAGCATAAGAAGAATCAGCAAGACTGTATCTACTCCTTCCAGCCAGGCAATGGAAACAACTGCCCTTGGCTGTGCAAAGCTACTCCTTTCCCTTCAATCACCAAATTCTCATATAAACCTATCTTTGGCAATGTTTTCCAAGTGGGAATTACCAGAGTTTAGAAAATATTTCTAACCAGAAGCTGAAGGCCCTGACACTAGAAAGTATTTCAGCCTGGGCACTGAGGTCACCAGAATGAACTCCACAATGCCATAGCAGTGAGGTTTTTTTTAAGCAGTCTGGGGATCTGCAGAGCTGCTACATAATTAAACTAAAAGCTTTCAGTTGCACACATCTGAGCACACATTTTTCATACCTTGACATTTTTTGGTCCATCCAAAAACTCCAAAGGGAACATTGATCATTATAAACCTGCCACTTGTATATTCTGAAACTGCCCAGTTCAGATCTTAGACCAGCAATACAATACGCCACCAGTACACCTAAACCAGCAGCCTTACATGGAATTTTAGAACTTCTGAATGTCCAAATTTTCATCAATTCAGAAAGAAAACCAATCCAGAGGTTGAGATTGAACAAGAAACAAGATATGAGTTGGAACAAAAGGAAGTATTTACTCTCCAATAAAGAAATCTTCAATATGCATAATTCCTTCTGAAATATCTAATTAAATATATTTAACATTCAATTGCACAGACAAAATATTTTGTATTGAGACAAGTTTGTTCATGTTGGCGTTTAAAATCTCAGACAAACCCAAAAAACAATGGAATGAAAGCAAGAAGTTTTATGAGTAACCTTATGAACTGCACCATCAGTGATCGTACTCAACACCTTCTGCAGACAATGCCCAAAACCTCTTCCAGCCACGGCTTCAGTATTTCTGACAAGTTAATCCATGCCCTCAGACACAAAGGATCTGCTGAATGAAATCATCTCACAGAGCCAGCAGGAACACACGCTGTGTATTCCATTAATTTACTTGTAAACGTCAGGATTTCTGTTCCCCACTTTGCACTTCAAACAGTGACAGCTCAATCCCTCTGCACCACACTGTGCTCTGCTCCACAACACTCACACTGGTGTTGGTCCTTGCTCTAGGGTTTTCCTCAGCTTTTGGGTATTTTTATGGCATTCATTGTTGTGGTTGGTTTGGGGGGTTTTTTCCCCTGACCATTTTCTCCCCAGTTAAGCAGCACCCATGCCAAATAAGGGCCTTCTAAACCACATCAGGCCTTCCCACGCTGCCCAGTGGCAGAAAGGGAAGCTCTCTACATGCAGTCTGTCAACCAGGTTATGTCAGGGGGTGCAGCTTAGATCTTCAGAGGCTGTTTGAAGAAAAGCTTGGACAAGAATGATGCATAAAGAGAAAATTATTCACCTCTCTTTTGCTCTACTGACCAGTTCAGAAGACAAAATA
The DNA here is from genome assembly GCA_013398275.1 of Promerops cafer. Classification (NCBI taxonomy): domain Eukaryota; kingdom Metazoa; phylum Chordata; class Aves; order Passeriformes; family Nectariniidae; genus Promerops; species Promerops cafer. The sequence continues at coordinate 213,204 of VZSE01000989.1, read as the reverse complement.
ATATTCATGTGACAATTGTCAACATTGCCACTCCCCTATCAATTTCCACACGTGGAAACCTTTTTTCCATGCAGATCTTATGGAAAAAACACAGCCCTTTACTGCAAGCACATACAAGAACTGTTCTGCACAGGAGCAGGTCATGTTCCTTTCTTCAAATAGCGGGAGAGGAACTGGCTCCTGACAAAGTGGATGAGCTTGGTCTCTGTGCAGAACATCGTAACGAGGGTTGCTGCAAGGCACAGGGCACCCGTGCTGATGTGGATCAGCCTGGCCATCCAGCCCTTGTCACAGCAGAACAACACCTACAACAAAGAAAACAAGGCATTGCAGGAAAACCAGTCAGCACAACGTGCATTAACTGTCTCAACAAGAAATAAGGTCCAACACCTCTGTCCAACACACCAACATCACCATCAAGCCAAGCGTGGTTTTGCACGTGCACTGACCCTACAATAAATCATCTTTAGGAGTCGCAACATTTGCTTTTTCAAGTTCTGTCACCAAAACCATACAGTAGATATCTGGCAAATAAGGAAGTTGCTGTTATCTGGCATGTAGAAATGTGTTCATTGAGATGACACAAAACTTCACTGGTGCTATCAGGCAAGTCTGCTACTGTACAGCAACATATCAGGCTATTTTCTAACAAAACTGGAAATCTCCCACTCCAAAAGATAAAATTCTCCTTTCTCAGGCATAATGGATTTTCAAGCTGTCAAATTTTTTACATTGAAAAGCTCCAATCCCCTTAATCAGCCTGCACAATTACCATCTTGTACTGAATAAATGTGTTAAACATGGTCTTAGCAATTTTTTTCTTCTAGTTTTGGTTATTATTTGTTTTTATTACAGAATTTTTAATGCCAGTTTCTTGGTGCCACTGCAAAATTTCCATTATTAACAACTAAGAATATGGTTTAACTACACACAGCAGAAATGTGTAAAATTTAATTTTACTTGTCAGATCCACCTTGTACAGGTGGCAGAGAACATTGATACAAAGAATCTCTTAACAATACATCCTGCCTTTCTGTAATCCAAATCTCCCAGCCTACCTCAAAAGCCTGTTTTCCTAATGGCATTCCTCTTTTTGTGGACACAAAAGTCACCTGACAGCAGCATGGACAGTGAGAGCAGAGAGGAAGGAGCTCACCTCTGAGAAAGCAGTGAGCACGGCACTGAGGATGTAAACCAGCAGCAGAGCTGGTGAGGGCAGCAGGCCTGAGAGAGGCCTGTGGGTGCTCTCTCTGAAGTAGTGATAGATGTAGTGGGTGCTGTGAGCTATTCTGATGCCCATGTTGAAGCAGTTGGCAAGGATAAAGCCCACACTGCCATACCAGTGGGTCAGGAAATAAGAGATGCACAGAAATATGAAAGACAAGGCCAGCATAACAAAATTGTACCTAGAAAAAAAAAAGAAGAAATAATTTAACAATGCATGCAGTTACAGCATTCATTTACTAATGATCTTTTATTTTCTAACATCAGTAACAGAATTTCTCTTACCATCTTCTAGTGAAAATACTTTTGAGAAATGAGATGATAAAAAAATAATTTGAAAGAATAGAAAATACACCAACCAAATTAAACCAAGAACTACATTATGTGAACGAAATTCTATTACACTAATCAGTCGTGCACTCATTGCAGAAAATCAAATTTAATAACAATTATTAGTAATGTAAAAACTTGTGCATTTTTTGCTATTTTATGTTAGGAATATATTAAAGAAAATGAATGCTCAAGAACAAATTGACACTTTATTTTGTTTCTGTTATAAACAGTGACTTGGAAAACAAGGAGTTGTGAAAGCAGCCCTTGCTAAGTCAAAAAAGCTCCCACTTTGATTGTGGAAAATAGACCTTACTGAAATTAATTTGAAAGGGCCACATCAGGGACAGCCTAAACACAGAACCAGGAAATAACCCAGGCTGGAAGGGCTCTCAGGAGGTCACCTAGTCCAGCCTCCTACAAAGTTGTAAGCCACTGGATTCACACCCACAGCTTGGGTCATACCTAAGTATGTCCAGTACCTGTACATGAAAAATGTTAATAGTTGCAAACTTTCAATGAGTCAAGTGACTGTCTTAAAAAGTGTAACTTCAACCTCATCTGTGCAGAAAATACACATTTAAAGTACTTTACCAGTTAGTTAATTTAGCTTTTGGCACATCACTATCTTTATTTCTTAGTTTCTCACCTTTTTACCCAAACTTTTAACTTTTACTAAAGCTTCTACATCTAAATCTAAATGCAGACTCCCTAGCAAGGAGTTGCTTTTCTGTGGGGCAGGGTATTATTTGTGCCAGTTTCAAAAGCACCAATTCCTTTTTAAGGTCAGCACAAATAAATTCACAGGAACATTTTGGAGACACTGTTTCCCACCTGTCCACTTCTTCTTTGCACATTAATGCAGATGTAAAACATTCTGTTACTCCATTGACAGCAAGAAACAGGACGTACAATGAGTAACACCGGAGGAGATCTGGACCTAAAAAACACATTAGAAAGACAAATAGTTAATGATTTCTTTTATCAAACCACTTTGCTCTTACAGGCACTGATACTAAGAGATAGAAGTTGTAATGTTAATACTAATAATGGAAGCTTAAGTTCATTTGAACAAGTTTCCTGTCTAGGTATCTTGACAAGAACACAAATAAACAAGGCAAAGGATTCCAATGAGCTAAATCACAGATTTCAATAGCAGTTTCACAGGAAAAAATCCTGAACTGCTGATTTACAAAAAATTCATAGTAGCTGTAGAGTTTTTCTTCTAAAGAGTGGTGGTTTTTTGCCAGGTCTATAAATCTTTACCTGTTCCAGAGCTGAGCATTGAGCCTCCATAAATATCCAGAGCCAGCTGAGAATAGGCATAGCCAAAAACAGTGATGGTGAGGCCAATCAGCAGCACAAGTTTCAGCAGCAATTCCAATACATTTGCAGCCATAGCAACATCATCCTGAAAAAAACCCATAGTAAATCACATGAACTAAAATCAATAATAGCCACTCTCATGCAGAAATGCTACTTCAGAGAAACAAATCAGTTTGCATGATGTAAAAAGGTGTGAAACTTCTCCTTTGTTATTGAATTATCCACACACATGGTCTTAACTTGGTAACGCTTTTTACATATTTATTATTCCACCATTTTTTAAGTTCTACACACCAGGTAGGTTTTATATCAAATATACACACACAGACACCTCCCTTAGCCCACCAAAGACCTGAAGTACAGGATTTAATTGTGTGATGTGCAATTAGCAGGACTGCTACATGCTGACCTTCATGAGTGATCAAGAATATTACTCTGTGGAACAAAGCTCTTATTCATTAATCCTCCTCATATAACTTAAACACACAGGAAAAATCCAATTCTTTTCTTCTCAAAGTTGCACTCTTCAGAAACATTATTTAACAGCTATTGATACCTTTAAGTAAATAAAGTACTTCCAGATAGCATTTATTTAATAGATTTCATTATTTAAATAATGGCTTGCTATATCTGGAAATACACAGTAGAGAAGGCTTTCCATTACACTGTTTTGGAGCAGCTGATGTTAATTTTATTGATGCAAGGCACCACTATGCCACTGCATATTTTCATCTCTATTTCATTAGCATTTTACCTATTCTCTTTTCTTTTTGGTCCAGTCTCACTCAACATTTTTGTTCTCCACATTTCAATTTTAGCAGCCTCAATACTCAAATTTAAACACACATTTCTGTCCATCACACTTCTTTGATGCAACTTATCTGTAAAAATCAAGCATTTGACACGTAATTAATCCAAATAAACATACCTGCTTCTGATCCTTTACAGTCTTCCCTCTTTCCAACACTTTAGCAAAAAATACATAAAAGCTCTCCTCAATAGGCAAAAAGAGAAACCTGGCCACCAGTGAACCAAGGTTATTGACAATATCATATACACCTTGAAAAAAAAAAAAAGAGCAATCTCAGAGTTTTAGACATATTTTAATTCCAAGTCTTTAATAACAACATGAATTCTAATTTAACATCTCCAAAAAAAGAGAAAGCAAGTGGTATTTACTGCAACATCAAAGCAGTATTCTCTAAAAATCCTGACAGTCAAGCAACTACAGCTTCAAATTGCAAGGTTTGCTCATGACAAAGGTAAGACAAAAGCACCAACTACACAGAAGAAAATCTAGAACAGCACCAAACCACACTTAAAATGCTTGCTGTAGAGGAATTTAGAGGATCCTGATAAAGTTCACTGAATAAGAACAGGAATGTAAAGATTTACTGATACAGGAGAAGAGAAAGATACACATCTAGTGAACGTCCATGGCAGGGGGGTTGGAACTAGATAAGCTTGAAGGTCATTTCCAATCCAGGCTATTCTATAATACTATTGTCTTAAATTAAAGTTTATATGAATCGTTCCCTGAAATGCAGCTCAAAGGCTCAATCATACTCAGATTTTCAAGTTATCTTCAAACACTTTAAGTCATTTTCAGAAACACATGAAGAGCAGCGACTAAGAAAACTCTGTCACCATTCCACAATACCATCACACTTACCCTGATCTCCAAAATTTAACACGTTCAAAAAAGTCATCACATATCGTTCACCTGTAAGTTCAAAATAAAGAACTTCAGAACAAGCCCCTAAATCTTTCCCAATACTTGTTCAGGCACTTCCAATAGTAAATAGTCAAGAGACAAAAAGTCAAATGGGACAGCACCTAGTTCTGAAAATCCTCAAAAACTCCATTCAGGTCAGCAATCGTGCCTTATCTTCCCCCACCCAAGCTTTCTGAAGCTCTAAGTCAATTTTGCAGGTTTTCATGAGCCCTCTTCCCTCACACTTCTATGTCAAGTCTCACCCTCTGTCAAAATCTGTTTCAAGAAGGATTGTTTGAAGAAACTCCAAGTCAAGCGTGCTTCCTTCCAGTTAACAAAGGTCTGCAAAAAAACCACTGAAATGTAACAAACAGGACTGACATTACAGAGTAGAAATAGAAAAGAGCAAGGCAGTGCAACACTGTAGGGTAGCTCTAACTGCAGTGGTGAGGAAACCCACAATGCCACAGTTATTAACCACTAATGCAAAGTATTGCTGAATTCAAGCACCAACATCACTGATCTGGCAAAAACTGATTCCCTTGTTGAAAAGCACTCTTGCTGCAGACAAAGTACCCATAAGAGCATTCTACAGAAAATACTAATCAAGGTTAGAGCGAGGAAAAAAACACCCAGGGTGTTTAATGTGCCAATATAACTTTCACCCTCACTGAAGCTATGAATCATTTACTGCTCTTCAAACTGCCCTTATAAGACTTGCAACCAAGAACCACACCTTTATATTTTCAATCTGTAAACCTTATCCAGAATGTTGTCTTCCTCAATGAGTCTTTTCATTTCTTTCTTTGCCTCATTTTTGTTTGAGAGATACTTGAGTGTCTAGGATGCTGTGGAACATCATGGTTATTTTGTGCAGAGATCAAAGTACCAAAAATCCACTGTTACATGGTTCTGATTTCTTTTCTGCCTCAGATCCAGTGATAATTGGTCATTCCCCTGTACAGTGCAGAGAGGGTCTATCTCCAGTTAATGTCTACTAACATTTTGCACAAACCAAGTCAGCAACAAACCCCTAACCACAAAGAGTTCAAGTTCCATGACGTTTTTCTGACAAGAGTTTTAACTAATACAAACTTCAAACACAATTTCTATGCAATATTTTTTACTTAATCTATCATATCTTCTATAGTGCAAAACTAACCCCAAAACCGCTCAATTAACACCCCAGTCTAAAAGCAACATTCAAAGTGTCCTCACGTGAGATTTTAAGAAGAAAATCAAGAAATAAATTGTGCAACTTGCCTCATCTTCCACAAAGCTGGGTAACAGAGCTTTCACTCTAGCAACTGGAAATGACTTCTTTGTGGCTTCAGGAGATCCCAAAAACATCACAAAATAAATTACATAGCACATTACCAGAACACTGACATATAAAAGCTGGGAAGATCAGGAAGGAGAGAAGAAAAACAGTGAAACAAAATTAACTTCGAAATGCAGAATTATATACTAGGTGAAAATACAGTGAGAAGAAAATGTAAGCAGTCTTTATGCCTACCAAATATTAAACTAGGTAAGGATTTGAACAGTTCTTAAGAATGCTGTTGATCTTTTTATCTTTTTATAACCTGTAGGTTATCATAGACCTTTGCTAATTTTCATGTTTTATTCAGCATTTTTAGAACGTTGAAGGTCCAATTATAAAGCAATTACTCAATCAAAAATCAAGCTGACAGAGTAGCTACTGCCTACACCTCTTACTTCATAGAATATTTCCAATTTCCATCAGTTATAAGCGATCTACAACAGCCAGGGCAAAAACTAAAGGAAAAAAATTATCCCTCCTTCATTGTACTCAAGGAAAAGTTTTAACCTGAATTAATTGCACTTGATTAGCACCTTCTGATAAGGTAATGTAGGTTGGTGGTACAGGCTGATGAAGTTCTGTGTGATTAGAATAACATAACCTTATTTGCAAGATTTTCACAGATGCAAAGTGTTTCCTTGTAACTCCCTTTAATTCAATGTCAAAGCACCAAGTCAATAATGCATATCAGGAAAATACTAAATATAAATTCTAAATCTTAAACCTCCCAGGAGCTTTTTCCTCTCAGCTCCCCAAAGTTCTTCAGCAGGCTAAATGTCAAAGGAAAATTAAAATTCAGCTGAGAGAGAACAAAGGGAACTTACCTGAGCCAAGGAAAAAATGTAAAGGCCCCAGTGAGGATAAAGGATTACTAAAGTAACCGTCAAAATGCATTTTGACACTACTGAAAGGCTTTCAGCAACTACCTTTAAGAAACACAAAACAGAGAAGGGTTATTTTCTGGCAGCCTAACCACGTACACAAGCTTAAAATACATATGTTTAATGCACAGAATTTATGTAGGAATGTAAGATTTTCAAAGTCAGTTGACTTCATCGCAGTTTCTTTCTGCTGAGCTGGCCAGCTTAGATTGTCATTTCTCTGTAAGTTTTCTATTCTAGCATTCCATAGTTCCTCCACTGCATTTACCCAGTCCTTTGTACGGGACATAAGGGAGAAAATTTTGCTTGAGACTATCATATTCTCAATAGATAGATTTCATAATTTCATGTAGAACTGTGGAAGCAGTGTGTCTCTCCCTCCACTCAAAACCTATGTTTCAGGATTTAAGGATCTTGAAGGTAATAATGTCTAAATAAACCAACTTGCTTGCTTTAATGGGTACAAATTCCTGGATATGTTACAAACCAGGCCATGCAGTGCTAAACAGTACACACAGGGGTTTATATATGCTTAAATATACAAAGATCTAAGTCAGCAATCTGTACTTTCAAGTGAAGATTCCCCCCACATGCACACACACCATGAACTTTACTAACCTTAAGTCTCACAAACAAATGAGCTTGTGCTAAAACCCAGAATGGCTCTCCCAGGAGTTCAATAATGGCAGAAAGACCAAATGCCACTACACCAGCCTGATAGTGAGGAACCACAGAAGGGTCGGGTACTTCAAGCAAGTGTAGCCAGACTAAGCTCAAGATAAGAGACCAAAAGACACCAAGAGGGACTCTAAAAAGTTAACATAAAAAACTAATTAATAGAAATGTTACTTCAGCAGAAACAAAAAGAAAAACAAAACAAAAAACCAAAACACTCACAAAAAAACCTCCAAACAAACAAAACCACAAAAAACAAACAAATAAAAAAAACTACACAAGGAAAATTAGATTACAGTATCACATATGGCCACAATGATTACACCAAAAAAAAATCCTGAGGAATTAATTCCTGTTGTTACCATACCAAAAATTAATATTTTCCTTTGTAATGTACACCCTTAAGGCACTCTCTGGAAGACACAAAACATTTTTCTGAGTTGTCCATTTTCTACTCCAGAGCCATAAGGTCAAATATCTGTATTTTTGTGCCTCAGGACCAAACAATTCTGATCCCACATCAGCCTGCACATCCTGTTCTGCTGACACTGCTTCAGAAACACAGAGCTTCTGGCAGACTCCATCAAGTTTTATGTCACTGGAGCAAGATCTCTCTGACCCTCACACTATCAGACCCCTAAGATGTTTGACATCAAGCTCCTAAGACACATTTCAGATGCTTCACTGTCCTTAACCTTCATTTGAAGTTACGCTTCTCTACAAGGAAAAAAATTAAAACAAAAAAGATGCACACAGTCAATGTCATCTCTGTCACTTAATGCTCGCTTGAAAGGCTATGATACAGCAGAAATTGACTACAGTACAGCTTAGAGAACAGAAACAACACGTTTTAAATATTAGTATTAGACCTCTCCCTGACAGGGACAATCCCTCTGCTTCATACCTGGATGCAGATGACCACACATAACCCCCCATTCCTGGGCCAGATCCAGTTAACAGCTGGGCAGTTCCAGGGAAAGTCAGGTGCCCCAATGGGAGAATACTATTTTATCATGCAGGGGTAGTTTTCCACCATATCAGGCAGGTAAATTTACTTCCCAGCCCAGCCCAGTAGGGGCTACACAGCAGCTAGAGCTGACAGAGGGAAAGAGCAGAGCAAATCAGGACCCAGAAGGGAGAAACAAGCCATGAAATCCACTTTATCTACACTGCAATGTGTGATTGCTTTGTTGCAGCGTCCTGTGGACTTTAAGCTGTTCTGCTATAAACAGCACCACAGCTGAAAGAAGCAACCCTACTTCCTCCTCGTTGTTTACTTCCAACTCTTTCTTTCACCTTTTCACATCTCTCCTACCCAAACATTTATGTTGCAGGTTTACAAACGCACATCAGGTAATAAAAGAACAAAACTGAGCAGGAAGAGGAAGAAAAACAAAGGGCTGTGTATTTGTGCAACAGGGTTTTCCTTTCACAGCTATGGCCTAAATGAAACTCAAGTGACAGAAGAAATAGCACTTTTGGCAATGAACTTCCTCATGTGCTCCAACAAGAAATCAAGTCCATAAATGCTAAAGCACCAGACTTGAGTGACCTCCTACATCAGTCCTAGATCAGAAACATGACTGAGGCTTCTAAATGCTGAAATAATTACCTCAGTAAATAAACACTTCCTCTCATTTTCTGAGCTCCCAGACAAAAGCGAGAAATTCTAAGGAAGTAAACTTTTATAGTTATCTTACGTCAGCCACAAGAGATTAATTGTTTTGGTCCAGTTTCTCTTGGCACTTCCACTCAAACAAGCTCTGCGAAACGCCTCCCTGGCGAGGAAGACAACTGTTGAGTACAGCAGAGTCAGCCTAAAGGGGGTGAAAAGGGAAAAAAAGGAGAGAAAACTATTTCTTTTCTATAAATTGTAAATCCTTCATGTGGTAGCATCACAGTTTTTACACACAACTGCCTGGCAGACAAACTCTTACAAGGGTACAAACATGGTTATATGAGCTAAAATTATCACCATCTTCTAAAAACGAAGAGAAAGTAATTTCGTGTGGCGATTCAAATGGCAAGAATACATGCTGCAGACCAAATGCAAAGATACAGAGTATATCCTACAGCAAAAGCACCTTGCATCTAGTTTTTGCTCTGCAAACTGACAGTTTAAACACAAAAACCAGGCCAGTGCTACCGGTGTTTCAGGCCAAAACAGACCTGGGGAGGCATGAAATGACCAAACACCGTGACACAGCCAAGAGCAGACTGCGCAACATTAATCAGAGCATCGCCAGTGACAGGGCACAGACCAGCACGGAGCACAAGCTCTGCCCCACAGCCCCACCAGCCCCGGGACGCCTCACGGGTGCCCGCTGAGCTGCCTCCCCCTCACCTGACATTGACCACGCCGATGAGCTCCCGGGAGAGGTAGCGCAGGGTGAAGGCGTTCAGCCCGAAGGTGACCACCCGGAACAGCACCTGTGAAAGAAGCCGCACGGGAAGCACCTGCGGCGCCCCGCCGAGCAGCAGCAGCGGGAGAAGGAGGAGGATGAGGAGGAAGGAGGGAGGGGCGGCCCCGCACCTGCAGCAGGGCGCTGGACGAGGCCAGCCGGGCGGTCTGGCCCAGCACGTCCTGCGCCGCCATCGCCCCGCTCCCGCCGCCAGGAAGTGGCGCGGCCGCCGTCGCGCCGGATTCCGTCAGCGGGGCGGCACCGCCCGACCCGGGCCGGCGNCTGAGGGGACACGGCGGCACCGCCCGGCGCTGAGGGGACACGGCGCGGAGGGTGGCGCCCGGGACAAAGGGCGAATGGCCAAGAATTTCAACGCGCCAAAACTGAGGCGCAGCGCCACAGCCCCGGGTTCCTCCGAAGCCAGCCCAAAATTGCAGCCTGGCTCACGGGAGATAGCGCGGTAGATGGGGTAACATTCAACAAGCGCTGTTTTCCACAGGTTGCTGAAGAAGCTTCCGAGTTCCACCAATCCCTTTCTAAAATGAGGGCAAGCCCACCAGCCTTCCCTGACCTAAGGAGAAACACAACCAAAACGCAGGGAAAACACATTTGCTGCAGGAAGGGGAAAGGATCTTCATTCTATGGAGAAAAAAAGAAAAACCCAATATGCACAACCACAAAAACAACCAAAAAAACCAAACTAAATAATAACAAAACCAAGCCAAAAAAACCCACCACATAAACCCCACCCCAACCACATGTTCAAATACCAAGATGCAATTTAATTGCAACCGATTAGATTTGATAATACAGTGCATTGAAGCCTTCCAAACAGACAAGACTTTGGATTCAGTGTAAGTCAGGACAGCTCCAGATTATTTTGGGTCACTGTTTAAGCAGCGATATATAAAAAGATCTTATCTTTCTATGTTACAGAGCGTTCCCTTCAGAAGCACAGCGCTTCCAGCTCAGAGGTCACATTTTTCTTAGCAATGCTAGAGTTGAACTAAGATTCTTCCTGTCTAACAGCAGCAGCTACAAAGAGCATGGGGGAGGGAAGTATCTGAGCTCTACTTGATTACAGCTTCTTAGTGACAGGCTATGAACAGCAGCAGTTTAAATCAGGGTCTTCAGAGAACCTGGAGAACCAACCAAAATTCTTCAACCTCATGCAAAGCAGCCACCTCTCTATCCATTGTCTTCTGCATGAAAACTCCTCCTCCAAGCCATTTCACCCACCACTTTATTCCTTCCATGTTTAGAGTAAAGTTTTCCAGGCTGCTTTTTTCCCCCCATTTGGTCATTTTTCCTAATAACATTATTTAGGTAATCTGGAAGTGATGTATAGATGTAGATGTATATGGAAGAGGAGTATATCCTATGACAAAAAAGCCCCACAAACCAACAAAGAAAAAAACACCAGAAAAAAAATAGTAGAAAGGGATTGTTTTCCTATTGTAAAGATAGGGAGATGGGGAGAGAGAGAAGAAACTAATCTATATTGAGTAATTGCAGAGACAGATTTTGAGTTATAGAAGAGCATTGATTCTAGCTAGAGGGGAGGAAGCATTGCTATTCCCGTCTCCTTTAAGCAGTTTTCCAGTTATCAAATGGAAAAAGCAACTAAAATATTGTCCTACCTCAGACTCTGGAGCTTCCTCTTGTGGCAGTAAAGTGCGACAGCAGAAATAAAAAAGGACTTCTAGTATGTTATGGCTTGTGCTGATCTCCATAAGGGTGGATAAACTGGGGGGATTAAAACCCATTATAAACTATCAGATAAGTTAAACAGGAAAACGAAAATGCAGTTGAGGAGCATGAAGCATGCACCATAAACTGTTCAGGTTGGAAAGGACCCTTGAGATCAGAGAGCCCAACTGGTAACCGAGCACTTCCAGGTCCACCACTGAACCACGTCCCTAAGCACCACATCTACTTGGTTTTGAAATCCCTCCAGGGATGGTGACTCCAGCACCACCCTGAGCAGCCTGTTCCAATGCTGTTTCATTGCATTTTCCCTAATATCCAGTCTAAACCTCCCCTGGCAGAACATGAGGCTGTTTGCTCTCATCTTACTTGGGAGGAGAGACCAGCACCCACCTGGCTGAAAAAGCCTCCTTTCAGACAGCTGAGTGATAAGGTCTCCCTTGTGCCTCCTCTTCCCCAATCAGTTATCAGCTGCCTCTGCAGCTGCTCCTCGTAAGACTGATGCTCCAGACCCCTCAACCATCTTAATTTCCTTTCTCTGGACACGCTCCAGCACCAACAACACTCCAGTAAGGAGGACTCATGTTAATTTCTCTCTGCACACGAACATTTCCGTGACAAAAGGGGGTAACTTCAAGGACTAAAACATGAGGGGATTCACTGTGCTGCCTGGAGGCAATAGTCTGACCTTTCCAGGCATCTGCCACAGGCAACAGAAAGTGACAATGAGCGATGTTTTGTTGGACAGTTTGGCTTGTCACCTCATAAAGCCGAAACAGAAACAGCTGCAGAGCCTGAGGGGGGTGGAAGAAGAGGAGGAATAACTGTAACTCCAACTGGTTTTTATAGGAACCAGCTTTGGCACGAGGCGCCTCTGGGCATTGACGCGGTTCGGCCGCGCGGTGGCGGCACCGGCCCCGCCACGGCCGGGACGGGCCGGCGCTTCCCGGTCCAGCGGCGCCTTCCAAACTCTGCTGCGGGCTGTGTCCGAACGACAGCCGGAACGGCCCCGTTGGTGATGGAAATGGCACACAGCACAAGTCCAACTCAGATCAGGAGCGGCATTTCACAGAACAGCCTAGACTGGAAGGCACCTTAAAGCTCATCTTGTTCCAAGCCCCTGCCGTGGGCAGGGACACCTTCCATTAGACCAGGCTGCTCCCAGCCCCATCCAATCTGGCTTGCAACACTTCTGGGATGGGGCAGCCACAGCTTCTCTGGGAAACCTGTGCCAGTGACTCACCACCCTCACAGTAAAAAGCTTTTTCCTAATATCTAATCTAAACCTACTCTCTATGTGAAGCATTTCCCCTATAACTCTACGCTCTTAAGTCTCTCTCCATCTTTCCTGTAAGTTCCCTTCAGGTACCGCAAGGTCACAGTTAGGTTAATTAATACCCAACTAATAAGGTATTTCAGGATGAAAGGTGGACTTTGACTTCAAATCACAACTTTTATATAGACTGATAGTAGCCCAGAAAACTTAAAACCTGTTAAGAAAAATTAGAGACCTTCCATAGTATCACCTCCCTCAGAGGGGAATTCCTCTTCTACAAAAATATTTCCCAAAGTAAAGACAAAGTGGGAAGATTGGGAAGCAGGAACCTATTGAATCATTGCAGAACCAAAATCAAATCCAGTGTAAAGGATCATTACAATTTTGTATTTTATTAATCCAAATAAATGCTGCATTTTAGAGTTAGTAACATATTTTAATTTCTTTCATTTCTTTCATTTCCTTTAAGGTCCCTTGAGGAATTAAGCTAGAAAATCAACTGTGCTATGAAATCATAGGCAGCTCTACCTCCTGGAATAGTGCATGATGTAACACAAAATGACAGACTGGGCTGTGAGCTAAAGACTGTAGATTTCTGCAGCTGCTGAAAAAGCTTTTGAGTCAGGACTCATTCTGGAAATGAGCAAAACAAATACTCAAAACCCCTGGTGCTGGCTGAGCAATCTTCCCCCTCAATGTCAGCCTGTCCAGCTGCTTCAGTGCACAGAGCCCGAGATCCCCCCAGCCCAGGGAGCAGCCCAGTGCTGCTGCAGCCAGCCCTGCTCTGTGCCCCTGGGCAGAGGGGAGGCCCTGAGGGCAGCATGTCCTGCATTCAAGGGTGGATGCACTCTGCTCCTCCCATCCCTCTGCCCACATCTCCATTCTGTCCCACACATCCCAGTAAAGCAGACGAGTGGTGCACAACTGGAGCTCTGGGGTACTGCTCTGCAGGGCTCACTCATCCCAATCCCCCCTCAGGCCTTTTTCAGGAGCAATGGTCCTTAACACAACTACTCTGCCTCTGCTGCAAGTCCACATTCTGCCATTTCATTAATTAGGACAAAATCATTTGTTCCCGGGATGGCAAAAGGTCATTTTTCCTATTCTGTTCAGAAGTCTTGTGCCAGCAGAGGCCAAATTATGTTGTCTGGTTTTAATTTTGTTTCTTTTTGAGAAAGAAAGCATAGAAGACATCAATGTCTTTGTTCCTGCTCATATAAAGCTTGTTCCTTTACAGCAATAACTAGGTTGGGGTCAATGCAAGGAGTCACATGGAGACTTACCAGACTAGGCACTAAATCTCATTAAGCATCCTTCTCTCCTCTGAGCACCCCTCTTGGGTCAGAGACATATCCAAGCCTGGGGATGCAACACTTCCAATGCAGTGCAGAACTGCAGGAAGAAAAATAAGAGAGTCACAGGCCATTCACCAGCAAAGGACACATTAGGAGTTACTGCTGTGCCAGTTTTTCTTCCCTCCAACCAAAGTGTCCCCCAGAGGGCTTTTTAGATTAGTTCCCCAGACCTTGTGCACTGAGTTAATCTCTATGAGCATGTTAAATGGTTAAACAAAAATTTGCAGGTTTTTTTTCCTGGCTGCATTATTAGTTCAGCAAGGATTTAATTTATGTCCTTGCTTTGGGATAAAAGAACAAAGGGACTTTTTGAAGAATGCAGAGAAGTGGGGTTTTCTGTGATACGCAACATTTGCAAAAACAGTGTCTCAGCTTTACAGTGTAGCTTTTGACTTTGTAGTGTTCATTTTGCCTCAGACATTTTCACAGTGCCTTTAATACACTGTTTATATGTAATTTGATAACGGGTTTTGCTGCCTTATCAGTTTCAATTGTAAATTCAACTTTTATTTATTGAAATATTTTACATATTGAGGACTAACACTTTCTTATATATGAAATAATATAACAAACCAATGTTCTACTCAAGGAAAGGCAAAAAAATGTAGCAAAAATACAAGTCATAGTAAAATATCAAGGATGGGATAGTGCTACATTTTTTATAACTGCTGAATAATTGACCTGCATACTTCACAGTATATTAGGCAGATTTTAAGAAATTTTACATATTGATTAGAAGAGCAAAAATGAGTGTTCTGCACAACGTTGTCTGCTTCCAAAAAGCTTTTTTTTTTTAACCTTTTCAATTTAGAAATCTGTGACATTCAACAGACATTTTAAAGATCTACAAAAAAAACACCTTCTGGTTATTTAATGTGGGGAAGCAATAAATTACAATATTTTGTCACAAGGCAAGCTCCTTGCTTAGAACTGGCAAGCTCCTTGCTTAGAATTCATGCAAAATGAATTCTAAAACACGTACATAATCAATTCTGGACCATCTTAACTGTCCTTTGTGTCCTAAATACCAAGCTTTTTTTTAATATATATATTTTTATATGTTCAGCTGAAGATGATTTCTGTCTTGCCTTCTTCAAGGATAAAAATTCCAGCCATTTTTGCTAGAATCTGCCTAACAGTCTCTGACACTTGACTGGCTTAGGAAATTTGTATCAGCCCCTCACTCTGAGCACTGGTAGACAATTTATCTAATTGCTTTGTGCTTTAGAAGCCTATCAATATATGAAGTAAGAAAACTACAATAGAACAGCTCTTGATCTTTTTGGAACATTTATCCTGTCAGCAATAATCAGAGATAAGAAGTTCAATTGTGGATTGTTTCTTTCACCTTGCAAAATCTCACTGCCTTCACATGTTGCTCGTGTCAGTTATGCACAACTGCAGCTATCACTATGATCAGAATGGTTTCTGGAGGGTAGGACATCCCAAATCCTGCCCTGCAAACCTGAATTATAAAGGTGGTGATGAGCCAGTGCTGAGGCAAAATGTACATTTTTCCTCCTTCCTGTGCATTCTGTAAGATGAACCCCAGGGTAACACTCGCTGCTGCAGCTTTGGTGCCAGTGCATTGCTAGTGAACAGGCAGAAGGGTTTTCTGGCTAGAACAGCCGGAGTAAACGTACAGACACATTTTGCAGCTGTGAGCACTTGCACTTGAAAACTCTTTACCAACTAGTGCTTGGCATCTTTGCACTACAAAATCATTCCATGAGCTCCAGGCTGCATCCCTTGAGAAAAAATGTACTTGAAAGAGAGAGAGGTGCAAAAAGTCTGAACAAGAGATTTCTGCTTGCTGTACAAACATGTATATTCACCAACACTATTTGCTTTAATAGTCATATAGAAATAAGGCTCTGTTCATTAAAACACTTCACAGCTGCCAAGTATTCAAGCAGAATGATCCTCTTATATTTTAGAATTCAACAAGAAGTGTTATTAAACTTGCTTTGACCTCAGCATGATTTGTTTGTCCATGAAATAACCTTAAGGCTTTTAAAATCAACAGTGACAATAACTCAGTGAACAGAGTAAATGCACACTGTGGAAGGACACAACTGGCGAGAGCCTCTGAAATACACGAGAGGAATTTGGATTCTGCAAATGCACTGAATGCAATGTATTCTTGAAAAATATTCCAGTTTCTCATTCCTTTTTTTTTTTCTTGAGTCACCTGGAGACTTTTGAAGGCAACAGACATGCGGGAGTTGTACTTAACAACCAGCAGGATATGACACAAAAAAGTGGTTTTGCTACTCAAAGTAATTCAGCATCTAGGAGGAGAAGAATCACTTCATGCTATGCTTTATAAAGTTTGAGAATGCAGAATTTGTGACTCACCATACACTGCCTTCAAACTACGTTCATACGATATTATATAACACTGTGCACGCTCACCTGTCGAACAGAGTGAATTATGAGTCAGGTATCTCTTTCCATCATTCATTTCCTTCTCACTTGAGAGCTGAGTTCATTCTTTACTGAAATAACCCCTCTCGCAAGACAGTGATTAGTCTGACAAATGGATAGAATAAAATACCTTCAGCCCCTTTATGGGACCTCCTCTAGCATTCATGACAGCTACAGCTAAGTGCAACACATTTGTTGGATTCCTCTTATTCCGTAGTGGCAAACAAGGAATGTCTTAAATAAGACAATCCCAGCATATGTTTACCTATTCAGTTTCAGAAACTCCCACATTATCCTTCAACATTTAAATTCACTTTCAGTACAAAACCCTAAAATATTAGGGAAAAAAACTCACTAAGAATACAGGGAGCAAAACTTAACACTGTACCCTGAAGAGCTCTCTCAATTAAAAATAAGGGAAAAGGAAAGCTCCTATTTCACCTTCTAGTGGGAGGTTACCTAAACATATCCCTTTGATATAGGGGAACAATGTTGAGCACCAAAATCATCTCTGCCTCTAATCCAGATGTCCATAGAGTCAAGTTCCTGAGCTTCAATGCCTCCATCTGGATCGAGAACATGACTTTGTTGGATGTGTCTGTTCAGAAAAAACATATTCTCCCCAAGCCAAGGAGGCCCAAGGTCATAAGACAATTCATGTTGAAAGTCCTGTTGTCAGGGCATTAGGAACAAGGCTCTGCACTGACACCCTCACTGGCTCAGTCTCTAGACATATACGGAACAAACAAACACGGGATGGCTTAGCTCTGAGGACACCAGCTGTCCTCAAACATCACAGTTATGGTGACAGAAAAATAGAAAAGACAAATGAGATTAGTCATCACATGAGATACACTTCTGCAAGTCTTCAAACACAAGATCTTGTGTCATGCTAACAATGTTAGGGGATTTCCCCACTTTGTCCCTTAAGGCGATTGCAGTAAAAAAACTCCCCACTCCCTTCTCTACTAAATAACCTGCTTTGTTTTATTTTCTCTTAAATACATTTTGTTTTCAGCTTTGCCAATCACTCAGGTTTGTGTGCTAAGCAGCCATGTAGAAAAAAATACTTTTCTTTGTTCAGCCAAGTTATAAGTGTATTACAACTGAACCATGATGTGTCAACAGTTTGTGTGTAACTTGGAAAAAAAATAATACATCCACTCTCACTACTAAGACTGGTTGAGGAGGTGGTTGTTTGGCATTTTTTTTAAGGATCAAGTATATTACGCTAAATTCACATATGTCATAAGCCCCCTAAAGAAAACACCAGCAAACTGTTCCTCAACTGGGATATGTACTTTTGCTTCTTCTCGCCCTGTGTGGGTTCATGGTTTAGTTACAGAGAGCAAAAATTTGTCTATTACAACAGAATAGACAGAAGATGTTGTCATACATTAATGTATTCCTGATAACATCTAAATCCTGGTGAAAAGATCCCTTGTAGTACTGTGAAGATACATGGGCATAAATTATTAGGTAGTTTACAGTAGGAAGTCTAGCTTTAACGTGATTGGAAAGGTATTCCAGACACATCCCATGGGCTCTGTTTCAATCCCTGAGAATTGCATGAGGGCTGCATGGGTACCTTGGTGCTCGGATGTCTGTATTCACTATACTTCCCATGTTCCTAAGAGTTTATGCTGTGGACAGAGGTATATATCCTACCAGATATTCCATTTTACCAGAAAGTCTGCATCCCTCCACCAAGAGTCATGGTTTGGCTTCCTGCCCAGTGGAAGAGAGGTAAAAGCAAACACAGTCACCTCTAGAGGTCATAAAGGGAGCAAAAGTAACCCAACTTAAAATAAAAAGAAACAGTTAAAAAGTAGGCCTTCCCAGGTCTATAGAAGAAAAATCTTGAGAAAATTTACCATCCTTACCAGAGGGGAGAAACTCTGAATAAGCAGTGGGCAGAATTGCTCATAGCCAGTCAAAGGAGCTGGGTATTCCTCTCACGAATACAGGTGTCCCACAGAACACTGGACGTGCCTGGTAAGGAAAGAAAGCCACACCCTAGCTCTTGTATTCTGCTCTTCCATGTATGACCACCACTTCCATCAGAAGAGAAATGCCACTAAATGGAAAAAGTTTCACCTTTCTGACTTCATAACCATTATGTTAGAAAGCTAAAGGTGCAGCACACAACTGCTATTAATTTGGAGCCTCAATCTGTCACTATTACCTTTACTCACCATTCTGCAGCTTGCAGGCTGTGGTTCACACCATCCTTCATTCATCAGCAGATTTCAGAAGCACTGTGCATTTCACCAGGTCTTTAGACCTCCATGCCTGTCCTACCTCAGAATAAATTTAAAATCCTTTTCTTAGAAACCAGCAGTATCAGAGGTTCACTGTAAGAGAAGTCACAGGAGTCATTTAAGATTTTCATGTATGGGAGAATACTCCCACTCACATCCTGAAGAATGTGGGGAGGTTCAAACAAAAGGATCTGACCACATGTCTGAGACTAAACCAGCAATGCATATCTTCTTCTACCCACACCCTTCTCCCAAAACTCAATCTGTTACAAAACCAGTTCCTTTCCATCTGCAAAGTTCACTATTTTATGTTATCAGTCTCGCTCAGAGTCCAACGGAAAAAGCAAGAAATGGTTAATGGCAAAGAGTGGTGAATCTTGAAATCATTTCAGTCCTAGACACACAGAGAACACTGTAATTTTTCTACAGAAACATTTAGGAATACAAGTCCCTTCTTACTATTCCACTGACATTGTATCCTTAGACCTTCACCCTCTCTCAGATATTAAATTGTACTGGGCTTGGTTCTGTGATGCTGTTGGTAATGTTTTCAAGTGCTATATGCAGGGTAACTGTACTCTGGGAAAGTGCTAGTCAGGAAATTATGTAAGAAATTTGCCTTATGCTCTTACTGCAATTCTGGCAGTCTTCCAGATCTTTATGTCACTGGCTGCATATGATTATCAACCAAAAAAAAAAACCAAAACAGAGATCTTCTTGCCACAACTGTAGTTAATTCCAGTATTCAGGTACAGAATACATTATTTGCAACAATATAAACCCAAAATTTGAGGTAATCCATAAGAAAGTCAACAATAGTTCATGTCATTCTGGATGTTTCACCAGTCTTATTTAAAACTGCCTCTTTCCTTACATATTGTTTTTTCAAACATGCTTTTAGTTATACCTAAGAACATTTATATTAGCAGGATGGAACCTGTTGATTCCAACTTAAAAATACCAGGTGATTTTAAAATAACTTCATATTTTTGTATCTCCCCCCACTACCCAAGAAGAACTGTCTGCTTGTTAAAGACCATCATCAGTTGTGACTCTGCTTGTACCCTGGTATGATTTCTTCTCTTTATGAATAAAACTGTTTTCTTTCACATGCCATTTACCAGTTTCTTCCCTGATGTAACACTGTATATTCTTTTCTTTGCCAAGAAAAGTGGAGTGGTTTGGGGTGTAACAGGCCACTAAAACTGAAATCTGACCTGGTAGGATTGCTTCTGAATAGTTCTGTTATAAGTCATTGTGACTCTGACAATGGAAAGCACTGCCAAAGCAGGGAAAGCTGTTCAAAACCCCAGATATAATTCTAGGCATATTACTAAAATCACAGGCTGCTTCCTGCTTTTTAGATAAAAAACACAAATATTTGCAGTGAGACAGGGAACTAAAACTCATTCACTTTACTTGTTTTTTCACAATCTAGGCTTACATTCAGCCACTTTTCACCTCCAAGACAAAATGCTGCATCATGAAAGAGCAAATTCAAAGCCATTCATATGAAGTTAATTCCATCTGGTCACTCCAATGACACAGAAGTACATGAGGAGGTTACAGCTGGGTAGTGCAGTGTAAGAGACAAACACTCAAAATTCAGCTAAGAAACCACTGAGCCTGTGTCTTGCTACTACCACTACTAGTTTTGTTCCACCTCTGCTACCAAAGAACTGGGCACAGCTGTGGGGAAAAGCTCTGTGCTGATAGTGGGGCACAGCCTGCTCACGCCTGGCCACTCTTCCACTGGCAAAGGGATGTGCTCTTTGCTACTCTGTTTTCTGATTCAAAACTGGAAAGGAGATACTTCCCAATATGCACTAAAACATAAAGGAAAAAGGAAAAAGTGTCTTCAAATGTGCCTATGGGAAATGGACAACACAAGAACTCTCAATACTTTGTTATATTGCAAAAGGAAAAAAAAAAATCTTGAAAACAAATAAGACTCATTGCATCGATAATTTTTAAAAGAATTATGGTTCTATATTTAGAAAAGAAGTCAGACACTGGATTTCACAACCATATGTGGAAACCATTAAAGGGAAAACTGGATGGGATTGTCCAGGCAGTATGGGGCCAAGAATTGCCGCCTTCTTTTTTTTTTTTTTTTTTAAGCTCACCCCAAAGCATTGGTGAGGGGCAGAGAATTTTAACACAACTTTCCTCTGCAACTACTGCTAAAGTAAATTTGACTGGCAGTATGCAAAAACTGCCAGTGCTGGAATGATGCTGACAGAACCAGGACCAGCTGAGCAATTTTTGGACAGTTTGCAGTGTCACTGCCCATTTTCAGCTGGTTTGGGAATAAAAAGCAATTTTCAGTCTTATTATTCCAATGTTATTTATGAGATGAACACAGAGTAGATGGGAGAGCAAGACTTCCCTTGGAAGTGCATGGGAGGATTTTCAGTCAATAAGCAGTGCACATTAGCCAAAATTCTACTGCCAACAGTAGAAAATTTGTGAGTATATTGTCAACATAAATAAAAATGAATGGCCTGAACATGCATTGTTACTGTTTTCTTCTGAATGTGTATGCCAAGAATTGCAAAAATGGTCTTGCTCACAGCCCTGAAAAAAATTACTTCATTATTAGTTTCTTCTTTTTTGAGAAAAGATTATACCTAGTGAAAATTCACAAAACTTAAAGAAGCCAAAGAGCAGTTTTGCCAAAAGGTGTATGGTCAGGTTGGCACTTACTCTGTCCAATCCTTTGCACATCCAGAGCAGCATTTCAATATTAACTGAATTGAATTAATTAATGATTAATTGTCAGAACGCTCAAACAAGACAAGCAAACAGAAATCTGACAGCCAGATGCTACAAAAAGCCCTCTATTCACACAGATCATGTATTATCCCATCATGCTTTTCCCCAGTATTTTCAGGCTCAATAGTATAACTTAAGTTGCATGTTCTCAACAAGCATTACAATGCAGTACATATTTACAGAATTAAGTACAAAGGTAAATGAATCATGGGGTTGGAGGAGGGAGAAGGAGCAGACCATTCTTTTGTAACATTAAAAAACATCTTGGGCTTTTTATTTGTAAACTGTGCCATGCAATCCCTTAATTTCCTTTTCATCCCAGTGTTTCCCAAATACTTTGTCCTTCACAAGATTGTATTTGCCTCAGGGGAAAACCCAGTATTTCTACTGCTCAAGCATGACAGCGTGGTAGGAGAGAAGAAAAAGCATATTTAACTAATTGAACCTGAAAGTTGCATTTACAGACTGAAATAGTGCAGAGACCCTAAGAACAAGTGTTCTCCTCTTTAAAAAGACCCAAAATCTGCATTGAGGTATTTGGAGCCACAGCTTGTCCTCTGTCTTCCTTCTCATCACCCTGGAGCATGTGGCTCCTTAAAAGGATGTCTGTGCAATCCTTCCCTTCTCCAAGACAAAATACAAGAGGGATCAAGACCTCACAGGCCCCACCACTGCTTCATCCCCAAGTAAAGAATGAGGACGTGCAGAACTCCTCACAATACTCCCATGGGAAGATTCCTACTGAAAGAGTCAAGTGAATCAGTTGGGGAACAGACCAAAACCTGGCACCCTGGGAAAGAGATTGCAAAGGCTTGGACTCTGAAAGGACAAAATACATGGATTTGGTTCACTTGTTTGCCTTCTCAGCAGCACAGCATTCCCAGCTTATCCAGAAATGAAAGCAGTTCTGGTGGTCAGTCCCATTCCTACTACCTGGAATGGATGTGCTGTGGCTTAGCACAGCAATACAATCTGGGCTCACACACTGCTGGAGAAATGGGGAGCAAACCTGCACGTGTCAGAACCCCAACAGAGAGTTCACAACTAATACCCTGATATTCTCCTCAAAATCAGCCAGGATAGCTACATTTCAGAAATGACAGCTGACTGACTGATTTTTAAGACTAACTACCCTTCTTTAGCTCTTTCCTAGGCACATTATAAAACTGCAAGAATTAGATATCTTGTGTATGTGTGCACAGAGAAAAGCATCTCCCATTTCCCTAAGACATATCAGTACAGGATGTGCCCCAAATGAGTTCCTTCATCATCTTCTAAAAGCACTAGCTTCAAAAGATTACACAGTATGCTCCTACACCTGCATAAACATGGTATTTATCTGGGTACTGGGTTTCATTCTAGAGTATTTTAACTGCCAGCTGTTATTCTGAGAGACAGATAACATAAATAATTAACAGGCAGGACATTCTTCCAGCTGCTAATGCTGTAAAATAATTTCTCAGATGTCATCCCAGAATTAGATTTAATACTGATTAAGCACTCAGTAATAATGTGTGGTGAAAGACAGACAACTGTAACAGGACAAACAGTGCTGAGGAAGTGCTGATTTTTGTCTGACTGGCTTTCTGCCTCTACTCATGGCAGTCGATTAAAAAGCATTTTTTGCATGCAGACAGCAGTTTTCTGCACTTTCTTCCTGCCCTTCTCTCACATCTCTGTTAATAGTGATGTGCTTTCATTAGCAATGGGGCAGCAGTAGCCAGTACCCCAAGCCAAGTCACACTGAGGTGTGCTCTGCTGCTCAGAACAGATGGTTCCCCCCTACAGCACACCAGGGAGGCTGGCTGTTCTACACAGAAAAAAACCTGTTCCCACCTGCTGTGCAGGGCAAGGAGACAGTCATGAGGACACTCAGATCCAGTCCATGTACACAGGGCACTTTCATGAGTCACTACACATTTCAGAGGTGGAATGCACCCAGTTTCAGTTTTTACAATCAGTTGCCAGAACAGGTGGACCCTTCCCTGAGGCTTTCTCAGCCCCAAGAGCTGCAGGAAAGTCCCCTGTCACTGCTCATGATGGAATAGAAGTTATTTTAGCCTTTGTGAGAGCCAATCATTCAGTGTAGGCTTCTGATCAGATATTGATAGCAGTGATGTTGCTGGTACAGACACAAACTCAGTCATGTCTGGAAAAACAAACCTTCCACAAGTGTTTCATCAGCCATCAGCCAGGATCTGCATCTGATTACCACTTGCAGCTTGCCCAGGCTCTGGAATTAGTGAATCCAAGTTAATGAAGACCCTCTGTTTAGCAAAGAGATCAGTTCACAATTAAAACTACATTTCTAAAATGGGAGTTGAACATTAGCATGTCTGTAGGGCTTTTTAAGCTGCAGTACCCAGAAGTTGTAGTATAAATGGTCTTGAACACATTCCATTAACTTGTATAATTAACAAAGATATGAAGGGCTTTAAAAATTTAAAAATGCAGCCCCACATTCTGTCTCCAACTCTGTCCAGTCACACAAATAATCACATCCACCCTAGTACAGTTATGGATTTCAACTTTAAAAGCATAAAACTGATTCTCATGGTTGGTTCTCAGCTGATTCTCATCCAGTGATATATTATGTTGACTTTGTTGAGAGCACAATTAGGCTACTGCTACTTGAAATATTCACCAAAAACACTCTAAGTTTGTTTTAATGTCACTTTTGACACACTGACAAAGCCAAAAATACCCATTATTCTGTAAGAGCTAAGTGTTATGGCTAGAGCAGCTCTTAAGAGCTGAAGGCATTCAGTACTTGGATGCAGTTCCTGGAAAAGCTTCAGGAAGCTTTCATTAACAGTGTTAGATCAGTAGGTATCACAACTTTTCTATTATATATATATTAAGCTGACTTTTCAGTACCTGCAGAAGCTTTGAATGTCTGTAAAATACTTTTGTAAAAATTCTGACTATTACAAGGTTACTAGATTATATTTTTCTTCTGAAAAACCACGTGCACTGTGTTGTCCAGGCTACAGCCTATTCAGCAGTACCTTGCCTTTGTAGGCTTTCTCTATATAACCACATAATGTAAAAATCCAAAGCCACAAAAGCCAAATAAAATAAAACCAAGCCAACCCCACATCCAGAAGAATCACTGGGGAAAAAAGGACTCATACCCATCCCTCAGTGAAAAGCAGCTATTACTTACAAACACTGTGAGGATCAAAAATCTCCTTCCAGGAAGCAAACAGCTGTACCTTGAGGCTGGAAGAAGTAGATGATATCTGCACATGATAAATCTTAGTCTGCAGCCATCAGAACATCATCAGTCATTCCAAAGATGTCCTGATTAATCAACCTGCATAATTAGGTGTTTTAAGTGTCCCTACTATATCAAGTGCCTTTACTATGGCTTTTAAAGTGGCTCATTTTAAACTGTGGATAGAGGCTTGACTGTGCTGATAATCCAGTTATGCTTTGGGAATTACCGTGTACCACTTGATTAGATTAAGAGATAAAGAGAGAATTAGGTACCACTTGCCATAGCTTCATCAATGTAGGCTTCTGTCACAGGCTTTGCTGGAACAGACCACACAAATTCTGAAGAGCCAGATGATATAAGCAAGAGTGTTCCCTTGCTGTTTAGGTTGATATGTGAACAAGCAAAAATTTCAGACAAGTTTACTCGCTCTTAGATTAACAAAGAGAAACAAGCTGGCCCAGTGAAAACACAAACAAGCCCCATTTCCAAAATGCTGTCCTGCTTCTGTGAGCACTGGACTAACCCAAATAAGCTACATCATCAGGAAATGATTTTTTTTCCTACTGAAGTACACCAAATAAGCTGTGTTTGTGTTGGGGTGGGTATGTGTTTAACTTTTACCAGCCATAACTCTAGTGCCATTGCTTAAGGGTAAAACAAAAGCAGCAAAGGTTGCAATCCCATAATTAGGGGACTTGAGCATCTCTCTTGAGGAAAGGCTGAGGGAGCTGGAGCTGTTCAGCCTGAAGAAGGGATGACTGAGAGGGGACCTCACCCCTGTGTGTCAGTGTCTGCAGGGAGGGGTCAGAGCAGGGACCAGGCTCTGCTCCTGGTGCCCAGCAATGGGACAGGACGCAATGGGCAGGGACTGATGCCCAGGAATTTCCACCTGAACATGAGGCAGAACCTTAGTGTGCAGGTGATAGCACTGGAACAGGCTCCCCAGAGAGGGTCTGGAGTCTTCCCCAATGGGAAGAACCACCTGGATGCAATCCTGTGCCATGGGTGACCTTGTTTGAGCAGATGACCCCCAGTGGTCCCTTCCCATCTGACCCATGGGTGATTCTGGGACCCACTCACCCTATCACACTGCCAGACACTGCTTTTGCAGTTTTTACAGTTAAATAAGCCATAGGTAAATGTCTAGACTAATTCTCTAACCCTACACTTCAATCTCACAATAAAAACCACAACCACTCTGCAAAATTTATAGTGGGAAAATTACATGCATAAATTGTCTTTAAAAGACATACTTTCGGTGGCAGGAAGCTAATTTGCTTCACACCACTACACATTTTTCAGAGGTCTCTACTGAGTATTTTAAGAGTGATTCAGCAGTAATACCAAAACAATTCTCATAAATTCTTTACCATGTATGGACACAGAAACTTCTCCCCCCCTTTTTTTTGGTGTGTGCTCTGCAGCTTACCAGATTAGTGTAAGATTTCTGATGCAACTTGAAAAAATGAACAGTGTTTTTGGTTTTAAAATGATCAGTTATTTCAGTTTGGATTTGATTGTTCACTGTTCAAGAAGAAATATTATTTATTGCTCAAAGGGCTGCAAGTCAAGACACCAGGCTCAATTTCCCAGTAGGGTCTGAAACCTGACTTCAGGCACTCATGTACATTTTATGTGCCTCATTTTATGTTGTATACAAAATATTTCACAAAGATAACACAGTACAGGACAAAATGTACAGCATACATACACAAAAATAAACCTGTTAATAATAAAAACTTCTGAGAAATATTGTGCAGTTTTAAGAACTGAGTTTCATTTCTATTCTATAAAACATTCATAAATATGCATGGAGTTGTACTGGGAAAGGGAAAAATTGAAAATGAAATGAAAGCTCAGGGCACTCAACTCTTAAATCTTCACTGACGGATGAAGATAGATACAATTTCTTTCCAGAAGAAGAAAGATGACTAAACTATGAATTAGTTAAATTCTCATTTATTTCATATATTGCTGTTGCATAGTTTACTCTAGGACAAAATACAATCTATTTGTAACCAAACTCCAGTCCTGTTATTTCTACAAGGTATCTAATAATTGGCTACATTAAGTTATGAAAAAGGTATTTTAATAAAGAATCTATTACAGACTTCAAAAAAAACCCCTGAACTTGTCGTTGTCACTGTCAGGAGACTGATTTTTAAAGAATAAGCCGTTGGAAATTGTGCTTGGTTTTGTGAAAGGATCCCTCCTGCCTATTCACTACGTGAGTGGTGGCCTTTTATCTAGAGATGTGTGCAGGTTAATTCCTTGAGCAACAATTCCACATGCAACAGATACAGGTTTTAGTGGCAGAAACTAATACATGATACAAAACAAGCAAAAAACCCCTATTTCTCTAAGCAGTGACCTCCCCAGATCCAGACACAGGCAGTAAATTAACAGATGGCCTTAAGGACTCAAGGATCTATAAAAGACATAAACCACAAATACTATTAACTGCTCAGTTTTGGGACTGGGCATTGATTTTTTACTGTCAAACTGCATTACTGCTGCAGGCACAAGATTCACTGCCAGCTTCTGCTCTGTATTGATTTTGTTGAACAGCAATCAAGAGTTCAGTATTTAATGGGATGTAGCTCAAACTGGAGTTCCCACTTACTGCACAGAGGGTTTAATCAATTAAATCTGCCCATTACATATTCTCATTCACTCTGCGTAACTGCCTCGCATAAAAACATAAAAGAATGATAATGTCATTTTGTTATCATCAATACTCCATGAAATTGCCTTTACTCATTAATTTAGTAACATTTATAGATCTCCAGTGTGCAAGGCTTTCGAAGCAGTCAAAGAATTCTGTCACAGATTTTCTGCATGACTGCTCATCCTTGCCACTTGGAATCACACAACTGCAATCCAAGACAGATTGAAGTATTGGAGAGAATAATTCCCTCAAGTTACACAGCACTCTGACAGGCAAGTTGACCTTACCACATGGGGTCCAATTAAGATTCTTCTGCCATCTAGAATTTAAATGACTTCCATTGATGACAGTTACAGCATCAAAGATATAAACACTCTCCCCAGTACAAATAAAATATACTTTCTCTTTGGCTAAGATGATGAAATCACCAAAATAAATCCACCATGAAGCTGAAAAATTACTAACAGTTCCAGACTTTGCTGCATATGAACTCTTCAAACTGCAAACGAATACTCCTGCACATGTAATTACATGAACAAATTCATTCTGTTTTTACCTTTGCAACCACTTCATGATGATTTCTGATGGAGCCAATTTGTTGCTAGAGCAAAGTAATGAAAAGCTGAAGCACTGCTCATACACTTCCTGAATCCACTGCAAAAGCAAAGTGAGATATTGAATATAATTATGTGATGGGTGAGATTCTACAGAGACATTTAAGTAATTAACAATTACAGCTGATAGAATGAAATAGAGGGAACCATTAAAATCCATTTGTGTGAAAATCAAGTTGGAGAATGGTTAAAATATAAACAAGATATTAAATTATTCCTCACAAATAATAGGAAGCAAAATATAAGTCATGACATACTCAAAATGTTAAAAGGAAGGGAAGCAAAGAGACTAATTAAGGCTTGGGGGCAGTAGATGATGGTTATAAGCATATGAAGTGACAGCACAGTCTGAAAGAATTCATATACAGAGCTAAAAATCAGTACTCCAACAGGAAATATCTTGTTTGATATAAAGTAAAAAGGATGAAAATCAGTTAACTAGATCAGGGTTTTTTCACACCTTCCCATTTATTTTACACCTTCCCATTAGACAGGCAACTGTGATCACTACAAAAAAGGCTGCTGATGAACAACTAGTGGGCTTTGGGGTTTTCAGATAAGCCAGGCTGAATGTCAGCAGACAGATCTGATAGTCAGAGTTCTGATGGTAAATTTTTTCAGGGCGGGGGGGGAAGTGAAATGTGACTAAAAAAAATTGGAACAAATGATCATAAAAAAAGAAGGAAAGAACGGTCTTGTCCTTTGAGCCTGCAACATCTGAGGAATTGGAAATGTGAAGAATAAACAGCAAGGAGCTTTCTGGCAAAACTTAGTTATTATGCTGGAAAAAAAGAAGGAAATAAACTAAAGCAGATGTAGCATTTTCTATTTAAAAATTCAAATCTGTTTTCCAACACTGTTGAAACTGTTTAGCTCTTTCTCTTCTGAGAAGAATGTTCTGTAGACTGTATTTCACAAAGTAGTTTTTGAAATTGTAGGTGGTGATGTAAAGCAAAACAGAGTGAGCTTCTGAAAAAGTGATAATTGGCCACTGTACTGAGGCAAACTCCTACCCAAGGCTGTGTGTTAACTACCAGAACATACCATCTCCATAAACACAATTTCAAGTTTTAATAAAAGACACATTCAGTTGTTTTGCTGTCCTGTCAATGGAGCTACTGCAGGAAAAACTCTTACCAAGAAGTGATACCTGCAAAGTGCAAAAGAAAATACATTTCTGGGAAACAAAACAAGAGGGGGGAAAAACCGTTAAAACAACGATTAGAAGGAAAGACAAAAAGTAGAAGAAGAGCTGTCTGTTGGTTTTTCCACTTTCTCTGAGCTCTGTGCTAACTGATGCCAGGGCTGCCAGTGATGACATTGATCCTCTACAGGATGAAGCAGAGGATATTTTTGTCATGTCGTTTTACCAATAATAAAGGTTGTATGCTCACATGAAATGGGAAATGGTAACAGCTGGGAGCCCGGGCAGGGGTTATTCATCCCTACAGCCTTCCTCAGCTTCAGCTGGATGGGCACCAGGCAGATGGAAGCTGGCTGGAGCAGTCAATACCCAGGTAACCCCATGAGAGTGCAGATCCTTCTGGAGGGGTTCTGCCAGTGTCTCCAAGAAGCTTCACTCAGCTGATCATGGGCATTGCCTGAGCTCCTCTAATCAATAAACATGATCGATAGCACAGGTGTTTAGGTGTACTCCAGTGCTTCCCTGCCCAAGACAGTTTGTCAAAGTGAAGTGGCACTCCAGCAACCACTGCAGGAGGTACAGTAATCAGTGCTTCCTGCCACAAAGGCTCCTTGGAAAACCTAGGAGTAACCACTGTGTGGATGATTTCAGTTATCAGTCCATTCAGTGATAAATAATAATAAACGTCTCTTTGCACCTACACTGCTCTGCTTTCTTATTCAAGTCAAGTAGCTATGGACAACTGTAAAACATGGAGAGAAGCTCAACTATGTGAAATGTGCACAAGTGTGAATTTAAAGAAGAAAACCTACAAAACAGTATGAATACCTGCCATACTGCTGTAAGATTTCTGTGCTTAAATACTGGCATGGTAAGTGCCTCTAAACACAAAAAATGATCAAGTGATCAAGTTTCTGAACACATTATATCTTCATACAAAGTGCATACTCCTTCCCCACAGCCCTCACCCACAAAGTGTTTCAAATTGAATTGCTACAAAGATGAAATTAATCATTCTGCTCACACCTCACGAGGTCAGAATTGCAACTAACACATTTCATTTATAATGTGGCATTGTCTGCTGGAAGCAGACTGACATAATCTGAAGGGGAATGATTTTAATTTAACATTCTTCTTCATGTTCCTTTGCCACAGCCTGAGCTATCAGTGAAGGGATTCAGAGCTGAGAAATTCCAGGGTTTCACTGAAAGGAGCTTTTTCATGTGAGCCATTGAGATCAGGCACCAGAGCAGGTCAGCTGCAGCACCCCAAGGCTCAGCATGGGCCAAGAGGTGCTAATGGGTGAGAAATATTACCAGTGTGAGCAGATCACACACCACATTAACACTCATTAGAAATGTATTTCAGAAGCCCAACGCTCTCAGTTTTGTAACTCCCATCACCCTGAGCTAGATTTTGCTAATGCCTGGTGCTCACCATGTTTCACATTTTAGATCATTGAAACAAATTGTGAAGCACTCTGTACACCATGGGTCCTATTTTGGAACATTAAAACAAACCCGGGACACAGTGTGCCTCAAGCACAAGGAGCCAAGCCATGATTTCAATGGGAAAAACACCACCATGGGTCCACCAAGTTATCCAGCAGTGTTGAATGCCTGTGTTTGTAATGAAGCATCAATACAAGGCTACTGCATCTCCTTTGTGTCACTGAGCAGCACAGAAAGCACTCAAAGTGCTGAGGTGATGACCAAAACCAACTTAAAATACCAGTGGAACTCCAAAGGTGCACACGACTGTTCAAACCTTGTAGAGGTGCAATTAAAAGAGGTTAATTAAACAAGCAGATTTCAGCAGATGATCAAGTACGGTACATTCACAAAGGATGGGAAAGAGTTGGACAACAAATACAGTAAGAGGAAAGCAACACTGCCTTTTAAAAAGATTTAACTGCTCATACCATCAGCAAAAAGAAGCCATCAAAATTTGGCCACTCTCTCAGACACATTCCACTTCCTTTCATCTTGAGTGAGCTCTCCTCAGGCTCCCATGGAAAAACAGCTTTTTATTGGACAGGAATAAAGACAAATAAACTGTGAAGCTAATATAAAATTCAGGTCCTCTTAAAATCTCAAAATAAGACCTGTTCCCTTCCTCCACCCGCTGAACCTTGCCAGACAAGAGCTAAGCAGCATTGGGTAATACCAAGCTTGAAGAATGCATTATTGGGTAATACTAAGCTTGAAGAATGAGACTTTCAGGGGAGAATATCTTTGTTCTTAATTCCCAAAACCATGTTACAAGTTACTTTATGAAAATTAGGAAATTATAGATTAAAAAAATAAAAAGCCATCTTTTTGCAGCCAAATTGGACCCCACTCAAAAGTCAGTCTGGAGACTTCACACCTGAGTCACAAGCAAACTGGGAATTCACTTTATTTTTTATAGCACAATATGGAAATTATCTGTGCTGTACAGGTTAAATTATTCTCTCTCTTATTTTATACAATCATGCTTTATAAATGGAAATTTGGGTTCAAAACATACAGGATATGAGTGATTCTATTACGAACAGTACTGTACAGTAAAAAACAAATGAGATAAACCAGCATCCCTACTCTCCTTAAAAAAAAAAAAATTAAGAGACAGTATTACTCAGCATCATTTGCTGCATATCACTACTCTCTGCAGAGATTTCTTTGTTTAGTCAGCCATCCACTTTCACAAGAGGACAATAGGTTATTCTCTTCTAGTTTCTCCAAAACTACAGCAGCAACAGCTAAAGTCCTGCCCACATCAGAGACGCAGCAGTGCAGCTCTGAGGAAAAACCTGTCAGCAGCTAAGGATTAGACACTTTGCCTTGGGGATAGGAAAAAGTGCTAAAGCATCCCTTACAAAGGGAAAAGGAGCCCCCTTCTCAGATGTAGCTGTGCCTCCATTTGCCAAATGGGCCTGGGGGAGGGTGCTCCATCACTGACTTTTATTTCTAATCGTGGGAATGAAATGACTGACACCTGGTGAGCAATGAAGCCCAGAATGTCTCACTGCCCACCTGTGCTCATACTTACATCATGCTGAAAATCCTGAAGGACATGACAGCCTTGTCCACATTCCTGTTATAATCCCCAAAATCCTGCAGTCAACAGGGACAACCTTGCTGAGAAATTAAATCAGTTAAGTCAAATGCCTGTCCAAGCATAGATGCTGCCATATGGTTTTCCATGTGATACATCTATAGCTCAGATTTTCACCTGATGTACTTGAAGACAGAAAGGAATAAACACAAGCATTTTCTCACTGATGTGCCTGCTGGATTCTGTCATTATTAGTGATATTATTGTCCCCAAACAATAACTGTTACCTTCTTACATAAACCTTTGCAAATGAATTTCTAAACTAACAGCAAAATCTGACTGGGACATCAGGCTCCCCATGAACCATTTCCTGTAAGGGACACTCTCAGAAGCATCACTGCTCTGCCTGCTCTGTGTATGGCACAGCAAGATTCTGGACCCGTCCACTCCTTGCTGAGGATCTTTTCCGGCACCTCGGGGCTCTGCAGTCTGTGCAGGTCACAACACTCTTTGTTCAAACCAGAGGAACACCTTAGACCTCATCTACCACAGTTTTACGACTGCTTTATTTTTTAATATGATGATAAGACAAAGTAAGCCTTTACATCCATCTAAGTGACAACCAGATGTGTGTCTCCTGAAAATCAGATTCTAGCATGAGCTGTTGAAACAGGAGGAGGGAGAAAATTGGAAACCACTGGGAAGGAATGATGACAGTGGGGGTGTTCTTGGCTTTCAGGAAGCAAGGAGGATATTGGGAAGGAATGAAACAGAAGTTGGGTAAAAAACAATTCTGAGGGCACTGAATGGTGAAGAGGAGGTATTGGATATGCGCTGTACTTTATATTGAAAGAGTATTTAAAGCTGTGTTTGCTCTGGAAAGAACATGAAAACTGCCTAAGAGACAGACTCATATCTCATTTAAACAGACCTCATTAAGACAGATGCGGAAATAAAGGGCAAAATATGTAAAGCTGGTACTGACATAGAAAAAACCACATTCCAATAATCACTAAGACTCGTAGCAGGTGATTTCATGAAGGCTGAAGCAAGAGTACTTCATGTTGCCTAATCTCAGCTGCAGCCCTCAAAAATTCTTCTCCTACAGTCGTGGTTTGCTGTGGGAGGATGTGGGGGCTGTAATTGTCCCACTGAGGGTTTTTGATGGATGATTGTATTTCAGATATCTGGACCTGTGATTCTGTAAGCCTCACTTTGACTTATCATTATATTAAAAATAAAACAAAGCATTCAGAACACTCTGGGGGGAAAAAGTGAAAATTGCTGGTCCTAAAAAAGATGCACTGCAAAAAGAAAGGATTGTTTTTATTTTCTTCATGTAATCTTAAATGTAATTAAAGATACTAAGTAAATATAGTGAATTTTACAGAAGTCATGGATGCAGGGGCACTTACTATGAAAATTAAGTGGAAAAATCAGTAGATCCTCTATGATGGGAGGCATCCAGCAAGTTTGTTCCCTACATCACCTTTCTTACATGGATTTTCCTTAAGTGACTGGGAAAAGAACTATCCCAAGACATTCACACCAGCCCTTTGGCAGAGGTTACAATCAAAGCAGCAAACCCAGACCCACACCTGCTGTGCAAAGCCTGGTACACAAACAGAAATGGGGTTGTTTTCACCTAAAGTTTTCAATGGGTTGGTCAGCACACGGTGAGGAGCAGGGCTCAGTTACCAAGGGTTAAACAAGTCCATCTACCAGAGCTCTTCTCTCTGAGCCCTTGGTCCAGCCTGAGCACTTGGATAATGAGCAGCAGGTCCACAATAACCTAATTTTAATCTTTCTGTCATAGTCTTTGCAATCTGTTGTTCTTAAATTGCATTTAACCACCATAAAAAAAAAAAAAAAACACCAAAAAACAAACCATCTACCCAAATGACAGGACCAGAAACTGGTTTGCTTACACTGTTAACTCCACAAACATCAATAAAGTTACTCCTCATTTTCAAGTAAAATCAGCCCCAAGCTATTTAAAGTTGACACGATGTGCACAGCTGAGCACTTTGTGAAATAAACAGATCAATAACTGACCTGCAAATGGTATTTAGGGGCAGAATTCTTACTTGCAGAGCTATCCTATTGTCTCTTCCTTCAGTACCACAGAGCATGCTGACTACTTACTGTTTACACAAAACTTTCTACATTAAATGCTGAACTCTCAAATCCACCTACTCACCATATGCCGTTTGTAGTATGCAAATGCCAAGCTACTTAAGGTGCTGTTGTTTTTTCAGCAAGTGACATTTTCAAGGCATCCCCACAACAGCACGAAGATCACTTCACCAGAACTTGGGGGTTACCATTTACCTGATGAGAAAGCAGCAATGGTTTGCACTCAGAGACTGCTCCGTGCTCGTTGGGAATGGGATGTGTGACACAGGAAAATTTGCTGGTTTGAAGGAGTATTTTAAATACACACAGCTGTATTTTAAGGTTTCACATGCTGATGTTATACACAATACATAACAGTGAGAGGAATATTCTTGAAATCTCCAATCTCCAGGCCTCCACTTTGCTGCTTCTAACAGATGCTACCCTTCCAAAACTGAAGCCAACAAGCTCTGGATACAAATTCATACCAGCCAGTACCTGGCCCATACATACACTGAGTTACTGCTTTGGTTTATTTTGTTCCAGCTGCTTTGAAAAGCATCAGGTAACTATTTGATGACGTTACATGTGTCATACATATGTGTTCCAAAGTAAATCTGTACAAATAAAAGCCAATTTTTTTTTTTAGATTGAGGAGGAAATGAAGTTGCATTCTTGGCCTCCTTCGATATAAGACTTGTCCTTTTTTGAAATATTCATCAAGCAGTCAGTTAGCTCAAGATAATCCATATGTTCAAAGTGAAGAAGCACTTCTTCCCCAAAGAGCAATGTTAAAACTACTGGGGCTGCAGAAGGAAGAAATATTTGACTCCCTGCCAGTCTCTGAGCTCCCAGAACAGCGCTGCTCATGGCTCTGAGAACTGAGCTCCACACCACAGCAGCTCTTTATTTTTGTAAACTTGTTCACAGCTTCCCAACTTTTCAACTCACACTATTATAAAATTTTAGCCTTCCCATCTTTCTCTGGCTACACCTTTTCCCCCAGTAGAAGTGGCTTATAAATGATACTCATAGTTTTGCTGCACACTTGGAACATTCATTTTGTAGCATTAGCTTGAGTAGCAGCACCCAGGAGCACTTAGATTTAACAAATGAGCCAAGTTTCTTATTTATAATTCATTAAGTCTTGGAAACATTTCCGTTTATATTTGCCATGAATTTAGGGATCCTGGACAGAAACCTTAAAACATCTCTAATCTTTCAACCCAAGCTTGTGATCCATAAAGCTCCTTTTTCATCCAAAACTTCTACTACCTTCAGCTGATATTCTGACACGTTTGTTCCAGTCACCACAAATACTTGAGGGGCGTGGAACTGACTGTACAGCTCCAAGTCAGTGACTTCTTTTATCCCAAGGACAGAAGAGAAATCCTAAGTAGAAGCTCTGGTGTTGTAAAAAGCCCCCAACACTGGTGGCTGATCTGCCTTGTCAGTTTGGACTGTCAGTATGGCACCTGAGAGCTTAGTTCATCATCAAAGCACAGAATACACGAAATTACCTCCAGGCACACAGGAGGCACCATTGCTCTGAAGTTTCTCAAATGGCAAGGTGCCAGTAAATGGTACCATTTGTGGAGCACTCTCCAGTCAGGTGTTTTCCTGGTGTCATACACACACCAGTCAAGCCTGGGACTAACCTTAATCCTGCTTAGGAGCAAAGATATCATCTCATTTTCATTCTTGACTAGCAGCCTGTATACAGGCCACTAGACTGGACAGCATTGGGCTGCATCTGATCCACACAGAAGAAATTTAAATGCTCAGCACAGCTGATTATATCACACTGCTCTAGAGTTCCTCATCCTACCCCATAAAGCTT
This sequence comes from Promerops cafer, assembly GCA_013398275.1. Lineage (NCBI taxonomy): Eukaryota > Metazoa > Chordata > Aves > Passeriformes > Nectariniidae > Promerops > Promerops cafer. The sequence goes on along the minus strand of VZSE01000989.1, from coordinate 176,890 downwards.
CTATTTCCAGCTAAAAGCACATTTGTTGCTAATTTTTTCAACTCATGGTAGAAAACAATCCTTTCTTTCCATTTAGATTTTTAAATAAAAAACATCAAGCAAAAAATCCAAGAGAGGAGATATGAATCTGACCATTTTGAGATATAAGTGAAATTGACACCTTCTAATTGAGGCCAAGGTAGAAAAATCTCTTAAGTCCTATGAAATAGCCTCAGCACTATGTAGTTTTAAATGTTTTTTGACATCTCTTATTTAATGGCATCCCATGAAACCCAATAAATTAGTACATCAGAAATAAAAAGATGGCAAGAACTGTGGATAGGAATCTATTCCAAGCAAAATCCTTTGTGTTTAGACACTCATGGCAGTGTCACAAGGATTAAAAACCCTGTTACATATCCAGAAACCATTACAATCTGTGAAGGTAAGGAAATGATACACAAACCACATCTCTGCTTGCCTGGCCCCAAGGATGCTGCTGCCATCTGAGGTTTGAGCCATGAAACATCCCTTCAGCACCTTGCCTGCCTTCCTCAGATCCCCTTAGAGTTCTTTTGGCATCCATGAAAATGCATTGAACTCTTACTGTGTCAAGGAGTCCTTGGAGATTCTGAAAACATCCTTCTCTTTCTCTCCCTCATTACTGCTGATGATCTATACAGATAAAACCACACTGGAGATCTGGCAAAAAAAACTTCTCTTTGAGCTTAGCAAGGCCCCTCACCTGCATCACTGCTTTGAGATGCTGCTTACAGTTCTGCCTCTGCTTCACAGAAAACATTCTTTTCTTTCCTCCCCTGGGGAGAATGTCAAAGGGCTTTGTGATAAACAAGTGTGGGTGGGAGCCTGAGGCTCTCCTCCTTGCTCCCAAGATCCAGCCCAAATCCATAGCCAGCTCCCATGCAAAATTAAAAACATATTATTGAAATATTTTTGCAGGCTGCATCTGTTTTCAACACCCACAAACCTGCTCCTGCCCTGATACTGCTGCCTACTGATGTGTTTCAGCTTTAGATAGAAATCATCCCAGGGAAGAAGGGCAGCAGGTTTAATGACAGCTTTGATTACTCAGGCTGAATACGGATGGAGTTAAGGAACTTTCTGTGTGTGGTGGTGAGGGCTCTGTGTGTACTTTCACATCCAGCTTTGACAAATAAACAAGCTCAGCCTGTGGTAGTAGACACGTTCATTACTGCAGAGAACTGCCACGCGAGCTTTAGAGACTCTTCCAAGACCATGCAGCACCTTCAGCAAAAATTATTGGGTTTCTTGTTCTTACTGATGCTGTTTGATGTCTTTGGGAGAGCTGGAGGGTTTCTGTCCTGAGGTAACTCTGACATTAAACAGGTCTGGACTTCTAAATCTGTCCATGATCCAACTAAAACTTTGAAATGACAAATTTTGTTTCTGTAGCTCTACTTCTTAGACATGTTCCACTGAGTCTAAACATATCAGTCAATTTTTCCAGTTGCCCAGGCAGTGGTACAATTATTAGAAAGTTAATTTCAGAAGCAGGGTACTGGAATTATTTTTAAGAGTTATTGACCTGTGCAAATGTACACTGTCAGCTTGGATTCCTTATGGGTATTGAATATGCAGTATGTATTTTCTAAACCATGTTGACTGAATTTCATAGTCAGCCTGGAACTGGAAAAATGCCAAGAGGTGTTGTTAAAGTGTACAGGACCTCAAAGTTTTCTATGACTTCTGCTATTTATGTAATTATATGTCAGCCCATTTTTTTTTGGTGCTGCTTCTTTTATTATTTACATAATAATTAAAATTGATGCTTCCTTAAGTGCAGTTTGAGAACATTGTAAAAAAAAAGTACATAAAAGTCCAGTCCAATAGTCTCTCTCTCTAACAGTTCCTATTACTGCTGAAATGAAAAAGTTACAGCAATCTGGACAGTTGTAATTAAAAATCTTCTTTGATGTTCTTTGTGAAGAAAAGTAACAGAGCTTAAACAGGAGATTAAATGCAGCAGGGGGAAAACAGGACAAAGCTGATGTCATTGTTCTAACAAAACATCCAAGTTTATGTATGCTTCCCACACAAACTCAGGAATGGGAAATGGATTTTTCCCCACATCCTAGATACTTGAGGCTAGCCCTACTTCAGCTGGGAGGTTGGACTTGATCTCCCTACCAAGCTAACTATTCCTATTCTAATCCCCTTCCCAGTGCACTCCAAAAAGGCTGAAAACTGCAGGATAAGAAAGGATTCCCATGACTAAGGCACCTTTCCCACAGTTAGGAGCTCGTTTGCTCCATGACTCTACAATTTAGATTGGTTTGTGCACACCCAGATTCTACTGTTGAAATGGGGTGAGAGCAGAAGCCACAGTGGCCCATTGTGCCATAGCAGCTGTAGTGGGCAGTCACCTGGGATCTGCCTGCAGGGGTCATAAAATAGGCAATGTCAGCCTACAAACCAGTCACAAGCTGGAAGTACTTGTACCACGATTTAAACTGCTGCTTAAACTCCTAGACCAAGTTTCAGAATGAAGATACACTTACTGAGAAAAAGCCTCCTCTGCTCAGGATCAGGCTGTCAAAGAAATGGATGTGAGCAAACAGTGGGCAGGGGACTGCCACAGGTAATGTCATTGAGTGGATTTAGCCATTTGTTCATGAAGGGTGTTTTCCCACAATGTTGAAGAATCTCAGCCATGTCAACCCCTTTTATAGTCTCTCCTTAAACTCTGAGGTCTTGATATTCACAAGGAACTCCAACACAAATTCAGAAGGATAACTACAGCTAAAGATAGAGCAAAGCTAGCAAGTAAGAGCAGTTTCACTGTTGCCTAAATTAACAAAAGAAATACCTCACAGAAGTACATTTCTTGTCTTTTTTTCCTCCTCACAGCAAGAGAAGGGACAGTTCAGTTTATTCTCTTACTCTGGATTTGCACAAGGGTGAGTAACTCCAGTAACATCAGTTGAGTTATTCTGGCATGAACCCAGCGTAAGCAAAAGCAAAATTTAGTCCCTTGTTTGTTCTTTGTAAGGCGCCTGACCCTCAGAAGCATCAGCCTGTTTGGAAACAGTCCCATAGCCTCCAAGAGAGGAAGGCAGAAAGATCTGACTTACACAAAAAATATAAGTATGCCAAGTAAAGCTAGTATTTCTTTACATTTTACTGACTTAAAAAGATGCTGAAACAGAACAAAAAACCCAAACCTGTATATGGCCTAGAAAGTAAGTACTCTTGGTGGTTGTATTCTACTGCTGAAAATGTTGCTCCATTACTTTGGGGCAAAGTGCCTTTTTTTCTTTTTTCTTAAATGGAAACCAGAGTTTTTGCCTAACTGTTTCATGAAGGATTAAGAATTTTGGTAGCTATTTTAAATTTTGGTAGCTATTTTTCCAGATTTTATGATAGGTAAGAAAACATTTCTCTCTGAAGTTTCTTGGAGCATGGCTGTTGCAAGAATAGCAATGCAGTCATCCTGAGTGTCATGGTAGCACAGGCTACACTACATACTTTGTAGCCTAAAAGCAGCACAAAGCTTGTTGGTTTTGAAGTAAGGATTCAAAGAGGGAGACAGGGACAAGTGGACCTCCTTTTGTGAAGACTTCCCACCATGGTGCCAATCATTGCCTCAAATTCCTTTTCCAGCTTACTCTCTTGAGCAGATTTCCTTCTAAAACAAATAGGGAGAGACAGCAATGGCACCAGTGATGGATGAAGCATAAACGCTCCACAAAGCCTTCCTCTTTCTCCCTGGGGATTGAGCTCATTGAAAAAGTTTGAATTTGCATTTACAGTCATATTCCATGTGTGGGGCTAGAGAACATCCGAGGTCAATCACGCAGTGTAACACCAGATCTTTTTCCTTCCTCTTTTCTCAAAGGAAACAGGACTAATTTGGTCACTGTCATGGTTCTGACTGCAATCACTGATCTAACTGCTTATTTGAGCCTGTTGAGCCATTTGGACCCAAACTTCCCAAGTTTGACAGTGTATGTAAACTGTCTCTGGAATCCAGACACTGTCTCACATGTGGATCCCCTGCTGGAACTGAAACTGCAGAAATCAGTGACCTCAGTTTAAAGAACAGCAGCAGTTTCTTTCATCATCTCAACTGTTTTGTGCATTTCTTCCTAGAGAAGTATTTTACTGATATTTTGGCTAAAAAAACTTCCTACAGAAACAGTAGAAACTCACTATTAGCAGAATCTTGTCTTTAAAAAAATAAATTTAAAAACCGATCTTTCAAAAAAGTGCAAGAAATACTTAGATTGAGAAAAACAGCACACTTGAACATCTCAGAGACACAGGAGAAAACACAGTTTCCTAATTTCATTTAGCTCACCACTGTAAATTCTCCTCCTCAGACACTGACAAAGCTCTCTAGCTCCTGCTGCTCCATGGTTCAGAGATGCACAGAGCAGCCCTGGTACAGCACAGCATCGTTGCCACATACCTGCAACACTGGAAAAGGCACCAGCCTCGGGGGTCAGACAGCATCAACAAACTTTCTGCAGAGATTTCCCCATACTGTGACAGTGACATCTCTATTTGAGGACATCAAGGTTAGTCCTTATAGAGCACTACACAGTAAACACCAAAGTGCACTTCAGCACTAATGAACTGGTTCTTGTCTCACTAAAAGGCTCTGAGCTACAATCACAAAAAAAAGTCAAGCAAATTTCTTCACTGCTGTTACATTTCACTGACTAAAAGTCCCCAGCTCTCTGCAGCACGATGGCTCTGCATTACACTGCATCTACTATAATTTCATCAGAAAATGCAAAAGAAACAAGAAGATAATGGTCCATTTTAGTAGCTGCTCAAATGTCTTGATAAACACTGGCATTTTTTAACAAGTTCCTCAGCACAGCTCTTGACTGCATTTATTGGGACCTTCTCAGTTTTCAGCTGGCAGTATCTTCTAGCCTTGCAGTCACTCACAAAAAGCTCACACCCTGATAAGGCATTCTTCCCTTATCCCATATCATCAATACTATCCAAGCCTCTGAAGCTGCCATACATTACTGGTTTAGCATATGGGGAAAAACTGAAGGCAACAAAACCAACAAGTCACCGTGTTTCTTCCTTTACAGTTATTTATGTGAAGTACTTGTAGGCCCTTACAACAGTAAGCTCTACACGAACATGCTTTTTAATTATTGGAATTGAAGTATTTTAGAGACAGAAGTCTTAATTGTTTTCTTTGCCACACTTTTCAAAACCTCAGCATATCACAAGACAGCCTCCCTCAAGGAGGTAAAGCTGGAAGTGAGCAGATGAAACAACATCTTATGATGTAAGATCATAACTGTGCTAGAAGAGGACCAGATATTTTATGAGATCAGCTGTTTCCTCCAGATTTTCACCTCTCCATGGTGCAGTTAAGGTCAGACTAGATCACTTTTCAGTCCTGAAAAGTCACATGTGCACACATGCTATTATGAAGGCAGAGACAGGCAACAGAAACACAGGCTATATTAAAATATTAAATAGCTATAATCATCCAAAGAAGCTGGAAAGAAGTGATCAAACACAGGACATGTGCAGAGGCCACACCTCACCCAGATCAGACTGGGCCAGCTCAGTGCTCACAGAGCAGCCAAATAGATGATTTTAAGGAAAGATGCACACTTGCTCCTAAAAAAACCCTGGTCTTGCCACAAATCTTCAGTTATGAATAAATAAAGGAGTTACTGAGAGTTTTAACCAGCATTTGTATGGCCCCACAAGGATTGCTACAAAAACCATTATCTGAGAATAGCAGCAACATGTAAAACCTGTGTTTTAAGGAAGGATGATTGTTCTCAGAAATAACTTAGCTAGGGGCTAAAACAGATTATTTTCTGTGGTAGCAATTGGTGAAATCTTGTTAAAATGTTCCAGTGTTCCAAAGTCTAACCAGAATGGACTAAGAACTCTTGACAATACATCTAAAACTTGATGATGTCACAGTCAAGCCACTACTCCTCATAGCATTAAAGACCATGTAGTCTCAGACAACTTTGCTCTAATAAGACTATAAATCATTGCATCTCTCAACCTTCTCTCTTCTTGGCTACATTTCTGTAGGGATTTTTTGTTCCCTATCCTCCCCCCAGCCCCCAATCAACCAAATGAAATATTTACTGTTGCAGCCATCAGAATCATGAATTAATATATTTGTGTAATTTCCAGAAACTGGAAGACTCACAACACTGCAGCAGAATCCATGTCAGAATTAGGAGTGACTGTAGCCAAGCTGAAAGCTCAAAGCAGGTTGCAGATCCCCTCACAAGTCTCCCCATGCTGATGCTGGCTCTGTACAAAAAGGACCATTAAAATGAGGTTTTTAGGAAGTTGATACATAAGCAAGCAAGCAAGAATGGCATAGAGCAGAATTAAATGTGCTTCTAAACAACACCAACAGCTTTCTCCACACAATCCCCACACCCTCTGCCAGAAGGAGACAGACAAAAGACAACAAGAGCTACAGGAAAGATTCTGATCTAAATGGTTCCTGTATGCACAGCTTATAAGTTAATAGATCTATTTTTATACCTTTGAAAAGAGAAAAAACAGATGGAAGACTTAAACATTTTTACAAAATGCTAGCAGTAAATGGCTTTATTTTTCTCAATTGTGTTGACGTTATCTATAATTTTTTATCACTCTCCAATCCTCAGAGATTTTAAATATAGGGTTGAGTTAGTAGCTTCTAATTACAATTGTTTTGGATAATGTTTCACACACTGATACTTCAGAGCATGAGAGTTGTGCTTTCTGACTTCCAAGGCTTTACATGAGAAATGGGCAAAAATGCCATTATTTTGTGTGCTCAAGTCCATTATAGTACAGGAAGATTAGAATATGCAACTGAAAAGCCAACGTGCATCTCTAATACACAGCAAAATAAAACTAGAAGTAACCCCATACTCAATGCCTACTTTCCAAATATTGCTCTTTGCTCATCTGTTTTTGAAAGCCAAGTCTTATTCACCAACTGGAGGAGAGATTTTTGTTTTTCTCCACAGAACATAAGCCCGTGTAAGAAAGTTTTAATGCTTTAAACTTTTGTGCTGTGGTAATCCTAAAAATAAATAGTACATTTTGTAACAGCTTGTAGTCTTGTGACAGAAGATGGAACTCACCAGGAGATTCAAAGCAGAGTCATTTGAAATACTTTTCTTTTGTTCCAAACCAACACTTTTTCTTTTAAAGCAATTCTTTGGGTTGTGATGCTCCAGACTTCAAAATGAGTGTCATCCCTGCCAGCACCTTGGGTTGGAATCTTCCAACATTCACAGCAGGATCAAACTGGTGCTGGTGACTTTACCTCATCTTCACACACACTGGTTTTCACAAGGCCTTGAATTCAAGTCAGGCCTTCTCTTTTTCCCTTGGGTGACAGAAGAAAACATCTCCTCACTCCAAGGAGCCTTAGGGCAAGAGAGTGAAATTTGTCCTTCCTACACAATGTGTGCTCTTATGATTGCCTAGAGATGTACAGCTGTTATTATACCATATATTGAAAGACCATGGCAACTAAGAGCACCTGAGAAAGCTGGTGCCTTTAAGGTATTGTATCTAGTTTTTCAAGCCAGACTTGGTTTTTATAATGTTTTACCATTACCAAACAGACCTCAATGCTTTCACCCCCCCCCCCGCCACCATGGATCTGTGATCCTCTCCCTCCCAGCTCTGCAGTAACTACTAACAGACCCTAACTTAAGTGATGCTCTGGCATCTGCACTGGATCAGAAAACAGAGATACAGATTTTCTGGCATTTTCTGGACATGGATGACTCCTCTGACTCAATTTCACTTCCATTAATTACTGCCTACTTCCCCATACTCATCTGCAGCTGAAACTGGAGAAGGAGCTTTCTATGATCTTTGAACAACTGCATAACAACACATTACCAATGATTTATTGTCAGGCAGTTTATTTCACCAGTAACTTCACCAATACCTACTAAATGCACCTTACACCTCCACACAACCTCTTTGGGCCTTGGACACTCCCTTTGTGTCCATCTGCCTTTTGTGGAACGATGAGCAGAGGGTGAAGCTGACACAAACAACCGATTGCCCCGAGACAAGGGAGCAGCCTGGGTTGGCCTGTAATTTGTATTCTTGCACTGTTACTGCAGGATGATTGCATAGCTATTTGCCATGCCATAAAAAGGTACAAGAGACCAAGCCCTGCCCTTCTTGGTCAGTGCTGAGCCTGTAATTTGTGGTGGAAACAATCCTGGCCTAGCAGGAGGGGTGTGATGGGCCATGTTTAGGTGTTCCACGATGCCAATAACGCGCAGCGGATGGAAGCGTCACCGCGCAGGGGAGGAGATGGAGAAGGGCTGCTGGCACAGCTCGGCCCTGGCAAATCTTCCAGCTCATTAATCCTGGGCTCTCAGCTCTGCTCTAAAGCCTTGTTTTCTCCAGTTATTCTGCAGTTAAACACAGCCTTGCTGCACCCTGCACCACAGCACCAGGGACTGTTCAGTGTCACGGAGCCGGAGCTGCTCCAAGGGAAGGGAACTTCTAATTCAGCCTAACCATCAGCACAGTTCCTAGAAATACTTACAGAGAGCTGACAGCTAAGTACAAAGGCTTTTGCTAAAGAACAGGTTTCATAACTAAGTCAAGATGCTTTCTAAAGTAATAGAAAAAAATACAGAAGCAATAGAAATAAGTAATGAGAAGCAATTTAAACGTACCTAGAGATGATTCTTGTTTCAAATAAATTCATGACCTTCCAATCACACATCCTTTTATTCATCCATGATTATGACTTTTTTTTTCTTTCTTTGCTATTCTATTTCTTCCATCCTTTAAAATTTAGTTGAAGGTGTTGGCAGCTGAAAGTAAATATAATTGCATGAAATTGCATATCAAGCCATCAAATATATGGGACAAATAGATACAATTTAATGCAGTTAAATCAAAGGTAAAAGCTGTCCAGAATTCTTTTATTTTTAGTATTTTCATCTTCCTTTATTGTGTGCTTCCCCAATAAATAAAAATAGCATGGTAAGGTGTGTGACTCTAGAAAGAAAATACAATAACATAAAATACACAGCTATCCTAACTGAGGAAACGAATCGAGCAGAAAGGCAATTTATGAAGGAAGTTAAAAGGCACTAAAAAAAAGTCTGCTGGAAAAAAACTAACTGTGAAGAGGCAGAAAAGAGTTCCATAAACTTCATTCTGTGTCTGTGCAGAGATCACTGAAGTAGATTTTAGCCAGAAAATTAGGTTACAAGCTTTTTCCCAGCTCTCTTATTAAACACAACTATAACATGACCAAAAATATTCAGAACTGAGGAGAGACTATTTAGTTTCTAATAAGTTCATGCTTCCTATCATGTTATAATCAAGGCATTGTCAGCAGTAACACAGGGCAGAATCCAGAAAAAGAATTGGATTTTCCTTTCCCACAAACTTCAAGAAAAATGGCTGATAGTCTCTGAGAGTCACAAGCCCTGTATTTTTGCTACATTATTTCTTATTACCATCATTAAGTCCACGAATTCTGTTAAGGGGAAAAAAAATTGCTGTGGAAGGGTGTCAGTACCATAAAGTACTAGCAAGCAGTGTGTTTCAGGGCAGGAAAGGGCAGGAGAGAGAGAGAGGATGAGAATGGTAAAGCTTATTCCATTGCAAATGGAAACACAGAACAAAATGAAGGGTGGTAAATTCTGGTCCATAGGATCCCTTAAAAGGTTAGACTACAGTTTGTAAAGTACCAGTATCAATTCTCATGTGCTTATGGCCTAAATTAGAAGCTAAACTCTCCTGAAGTACTGGAGACCAAAGACAATACCCCAAAGTTATTGTTGACAAAGTTCCAAACGTTTGAGAATAGCTCTTCTGCTACGCAGGTGTTCAACTGCACTGAAGTTTGTTGCCTTTTTTTCAAAGAAGCACTTTGAACACACCACTCACATTGTTCTCTTTGCTCCTTTTCAAAGTAAACTTTGTTTCCCCAGGCAGTTCATCTTTCAGGCTTTGGAGCCTTTAATTGCATTTTAAGCAGATTTTCACTCTGTGATGCTCTCTGCTGTGAACACCACACATCATGACATGTTCTCACCACGTATAAAGAAATGCTGTGCAATGTAACCCACTGATTAGTGCCTCCACAAACAGCAAGAGGCTGTTCTCTAATGCTAAGGGAAAAGACAGGAAGAGAACAACTGTATGAGTGTACAACAGAGATCTTGCAGGAAGACATTAAGCCTCTTCACAGTGCTCTTGAAATAGAAAATTCAGTCACAAAGACAAGACATGGCTTTTAGATACTCTGAAAACAAAAGGTATTTTTGCTTGTGCACCTAGAGCTATTTGCTGTTCTACCTCCCTATCAGCTTCTCATCAAAGACTGCCTACACAAATGCTTTGATAACAATAGGATCACAGCGATAAGAGAATTCATCATTCCAGCTCAACAGGAAACCAAAGTATGATATTAAGCAGAAACTGCAGCCCAAGTTCTGCACTCAGAGTGTCTGGCTCAACACTCCAACAGCTTCAGCCCAGGTACTCCTAGTTCACACCTTTGGAGGAGTACAAGTCAATCCATGTTCTCAAATTGGAACTTCTAATAATTTGTATTTTAGGGATCTTCATGGTCAGGCCAGCAGGGACAGGTCAGCTGGGAGGCACAACCAGTAGAAAATATCTGTGTATGCAAAACACCATAGTGAAATAAATTGTGGCATACAAGAATTGAGTTAATCTGAAATCCCAAAACAACTTCATTTCCTATATAAGGATCTTGGAAAGATTCATCTGCAGAGAATAAGGAGTTAAGCCTTTATTAGTATTTCCAAAGTAGCCTTGGCAAGGGCCCTCCAGAAGAGGGGTTAATCTAGCCTCTGTCAATTAGCTCCTACTCTATCATAATAAACCACCTTCCACAACAAAAACTGTCCCTGCCTGACAACATAATACAGCCACAACTTAGCAAGTGATACAAGAAATGAAACGGTATCCACTAGAAGCAGCTGAGCTTTTTTCAGAATCCACTCTGCTGCGTGACTTAATTCCCTTAAATATTTATCCAGTATTGAAGGAGCAACACTTGGATTCTCCAGCAGCTCTGGAGATAGTTTTCCAGTGACTGCATGAAAATACAGTGAGAGTCTTCTGTGAAAAATGGAAACTGAAACAATCCCATGAACCCTCAGTAAAGTTTCATGACACATTAGCAGCAAAGTCAGTTTGAGCTGGGTCACCTGTTGTGTCCATGTGTGGCAGTGAACTAATACCAGAACAACTCCAGCTGTGCTGTGAAGCAGATCAGTAAAAACATCAAGTGTTTGTTTTGCTTTTTGGTTTTGTCTGGGTTTTTGGTTTGTTTTTTTTTTTTTTTTAACTACTTTGCAGCTACTTTGGAACAAAAGGAAAGGTAAGAGCAAGAGACAAATTCTCTCACCCAGACTGAAGCTGTCAGAATGGAAATTAAGAGAAGAAATCCAAGAAAATATACTCTGTGATAACATCATATGACTCACAAGCTTTAACAAAATCCCTTCAGAAATACTGTTAGGCAGAGTAAAAGCTCCCTTGTCTTCCTCTCTTCCATTTACACATCCCAAGATCTGCTGTGAAAGGAAACACCGATATTTTCCTCCAAATCTTTAGGGAGAAATAGCTTCATGTTTTTGCAGCTGCACTTGCCAGAATGCTGTTCCCACCAGTCCCTTGGCTCTTTCCTCAAATGTCCCATAGTTCAGATTCCTTCAAGGGTAACTGTCAAATCCTCATATTAGTCCCCAGGACACAGAGACATAATCCCTGTCTTAAAAGACTTCAAATGATTTTCCCATTTCACAGTTGGTACAGCTCCTTCTATATAACACTGCCAAAAAAACCCAACACAGCACAGTGACCAAGCCAAAAACATGGAGTTTTTCTGGTTGTTTTGGGTTTTTTTTTCTATTTCAGGACCCAGAAGCTGTCAAAGGCACACACAGTCTGTTCAAAGCAGCAGTTGGGCACACATGCCTCGAATTTAGAAGTTGCCCACCTGGATCTGTGTTGGGGGCTTTTAGAAGTTCTTTCACAAATCCCAGAGCATCAGAACAAGGCTCAGCACCTGAGAACACTTTGCTTTTTTCTCCTTGGCAATGTCAGCACGTTTATCCTGTGAGTGCTCCCAGAACAGCCTGGCAGTGTTCACCCCAGAAGACTGAACCTCCTTAAAGAGACAAAACAGTCCCCCAGGCCAGGTATCTCCCCCCTGTCTTTTGCTTTACTCTGCCCACATAAGCAATCAAATGCAGTAAAAGGTTAGGAATAGGAATATAATGGGTGAAATTTAAAGGTGGGAGTAGGAATATTACAAGATGACAGCAAGTAAGACACATCTCTACTTCAGTTCTTTCCTCTTGTAGCTACTGCAAAAATTAAAGGCTGGTGAAAAAATACCTGCTACCCCTGTGTATGAAGTTAACTAGGGTTAATCTATAATGCCTGCCTAACACACTCACACCTGTACAGACATGCTGACATCTAAAAAAGACTTGTTTACCATGCTTACCTACAGTGTATATAGGTTTGTGAAAAGTAATTAGTATTTTTCAGCAATTAGGACTACACACAATAATGCTATGCAAAGAACAATAGTGTTCTTCCTCTCAGGTCTGTTCTGTTGGAAATAAAGAACAGTTAAAAGCACTCAGCCTCCAGATCGTGCCCAAGTTTTTTAGAAACTCTCACATTTGACTTAGAAGTAAAAACCTAAAAATCGAAACAGCCTTGTTTGCCTCTGCAGCACTGAGCTGCACAGGGATGTGGTTCAGTAGCACAGGGCACGGGATGTGCTGGCAGCCTCAAAGCAGGTGCCAGGCAGGAATACTGCTCCTGAGGCAGAGAACCTCCCTCAGGGCCCGTCACAGGTACTGCAGCCCAAATAGCGCACTCGGTATTTATAGCCCCACAGAGCACTCGAAAGGGTTTAGTCATCAGCGTGTGACAATGGACACACCCCTCCAGGGCTGAAAATGAAAACCTGCTCAGGACTCCTGACCCGGATCTGGTGAGTGATGCACCTGCTCTCCACGTTTTATTAGCTCCAGGTTTCCCTGAAGTTATTTACCCAGTGACATCTGAGCCCCCCCTTAACGACATGCCTGGAGCTAATGATTATATGATTAATCTGCATAACCCTTGACTCGAAACAACTCTTGTCAACTATTGACAAGAGCAATTGACAAAACTGCTTTCCCAGCCCCTCCGACACACAGCAAGTCACGCAAAATAAATTAAGAGGCAGTAGGGCAAGGTCACTTGAGCCCTTTGTATCACTTAGTTCCAAGTGTATGTGTATTCAAAACAGCAGAAAATGCCTTTGCTTTCTTCAAAAAGAAAGCAAAACAAGCAAGTCTTTGTTTAAATCTTTGTTTAAATAAATGGCAGCAGGTGACATACATGGCAAAATGTACCAAAATTAAACTTCAAATGGTAATGAAGCCTGATTTTTATATGGAATCATTTACCAAACCAGGTTTAGCAGAATCAAAAGGCTTAAAAATAAAAATAAAATCACCACCAAAAATCCCACCCGGTGGAATCCCTCAACCCATTTTTAAGCTTTTCCGTGAAACTCATGTGGGACTTCTCAGCATGTTGCCAGTGCAGACTGCATTCATCTGAGCTTTTCACTGTGCTTTGAAAGGGTACACCAAGATAAGATTTCCAAGAAATCACAGCTGGTGTGTTCACAAATGAACAGCCAAAGCACATATAAAGAGAAAGATTCCTTTTAATCCCCTGCATGAGATCTATTTCCTTCTTTGTTAGTGAAAAACACAGATCTCAGCTTTTGTAAAAATGTATACACCATGCCTAAAAGTGATGGTATCAGAAATGCCACGGCTTAGGTGCAATTAACTGTGATTTCCACTGCCCAAAATCATCTTGAGGATAAGTGCTCCACATCCTGTTTTGATTGCCTTGCCTGCTTCTGTTTCTGTGCCCATGGATAAAGAACACTGAAGAACAGCATGAGGAAAAGCAAGAAAAATCCAAAACAAATTACAAATAAGAAAACAGTCATCACCTATCTTCCTAGAATATTCACATTTTTCTTTTGCTTCTCATGTTGTAGAAAAAGATTGAAGTAGAACTAAAGAAAGCAGCATGTAATTTTCAGCACTTGTATTAGCAAAAAAACTTATTTCTAAGCATCTCTTTACCCAACCACTACTTCCACACAGTGGTACTGCAGAATAGCTTTAAACAAGGACAGTAGAATGGAAAAGTACATAATATAACTAAGGATTGCCCCAAAACCTCTTGATTACTTTTCTAGGCACTGCTTTCTTCAAAAGTATCAGAAGTCCCCAAGATAAAGGTGTAGGATAGAGTGATACAACACTGGAAAGGCACATATTTGGTATACTAAATACATTTTCTGGCAACTCACCTCAAATGGAAAGAGAAGCAGAGTAGGAATATAAATGGGCAAAGCTCATTCCCTTCTGGGGATTAGTTCTGATTTTATTTCTAAATGGCCAAACTGCTTAACTATGTCAATTTGTATTTTTACTGCTGACAGATGAAGCTGACATCACTAACAAGGAAGGCTTAAGAATCCACTTTTAGGTATTTATTTTCATAAATTATTTAGCCAGAAGGTTGTTGCACTGAATTTGCAACTGTGCAGAAAGATCCAGACAATATTTAATTTTGAATCCCTTCCTAGCCTGCACACACCAAAATGCATTCTATAAAAATTGATTAATTTTTAACTGAGTGTCTTCTTGGTACTTAGTTCTGATACACACATTTAAATTCCAGTTGCCATCCAAGAAAACTGAATTTTTACTCAGCAATGAACTCTCTTTGAACTCACAATGTCCAGAAAGGTTTTCTGGCCATTGCTCTACTCAGAACAGTGTCAAAAGGGCACAGACTTAAAGAATCTTTTCCCACAAGGTGTGTCCCTTCCTGGGCTGTCATCTGACAGACACATGAAAAACACCCAGTGACCACAGAAGAGAATAGCTTAAGGGACAAAGGTGACAGCTGTACAAACATATTTCCAATGCCAGGTTTATGCAGGGCAGTGAAATGCTTGGTTCTTAACCTTCTGAAACCACCACATATAGTCTCCCAAAATGTTTCCAAGAAAAATCAAAGGCATAGAGCTCCAACATTAAAGTCAAAAAGTCATTGTAAAATGAACAAGTCAGATTTTTCCTGCGGCAAATTTTACAGAAACTCCTGACACTGCCTAAAAGGCTGGTTTGGTTTTGCTTTCTGAGTTTCTACCTCTTGGCTCTTGCTCACAAATGCTCAGGCAGATCTCAGTTTTAGCCTTCAAATTACAAAGTGTCCGTGGTGTGTTTGACACGGCTCCAGGACAGCGATGTCACACAGGCTGCCCCGAGCTGCACAATGTCCTGGCACTGTCCTCTGCCAGGACACAGCCTGCCACTGCTCTCCTACAGGGACTCAGAGCAGAGAGAAAACAGGAAAGATGTGACCTAGAGGGGCGAAGCTTTGCCTGGTGTACAAGGGACAATCAATTCGATGCAAAAAACAGAAGGAATTAATTTAGTGCACAAATGGGGATTATGACTCACTTTAGTACCTGGCACCTCCAATAATAAAGAAATAGCTGAGGACTTAGAACCAGGTGAGGCCAAAAAAGACCCTGATTTCCTTGTTTGTCAGTGGCACGTGTTAACATTCAGTCTACAGCAAGGGTATTTTGGAAGCCAATTGCTTAAAGATGTCTGCAAGTAAGAGGAGGGATTTTTCACCCATCTGAATAGAAACCAACATCGTCCTCCTTTACTCATTTTACCTTAAAAGAGCTCCAGGTTGTCTGTGGACTTGACTATAGGAACTGAACTGGAGCAAAAACTCCTGCTGCCTTCCACTGAAACCAGTCCAGGACGATTCATGGGTATTCAGTCATTTTTACTGAGGCTGATGCCAACAAGAATATCCAGCACAGCACTGGACCACAACTCTGTGGCTCTACTACTGGGTTTTCCTGATGTTGGCTTTAAGCATTGCAATTCATTTAATGAGGAAAAACATGAAGATTTGAACAGAAAACAAGGTACACAGCTGAGCTGGTCAGGAATTCTTTGATGGAATACCAAATAAGACTTTTAACCTGATGTGGGAAAAACCTCTTCTGTCTGAATGATGCCCCTTTGCTGGCCACTAGCCAGGGTCACTGCAGCACCACTGGGGCATCAACAGCAGCCCAAATCAGCCAGCAGCAGTGCCAAGAAAAGACATTTTCTTGTACAGTGCAAAGGCAGCAGAGGCATAAAGAAGCCTCACGGAGACCTGAGAAGTCTGAATTGCAAAGCTGTTGGGGCTGTGGCAGCTTTTGTTCAGGCACAAGGACATGGCTGCAAGGTGCATGGCCAGCGCGCTCTGGCCACGGCGAGCGGCAGAAACGCCGCAGGTGCGAGGCTGGGGGAGCATCACTGCACCACGTGCCCCTCACCTCAGGTCAGCCCTCTGAATATTCCTCATTTCAGAATGTGCTCCATTAAACGTGGCATGACTGTTGCCCAGGTGAGAGGAAGCTTTAAGACTTGCAAGTTTTAACATTTGGCAAATCTTCCAGATTACTTAGCTGAAGGAATAAACAAAATGTAAATACCAACTTACCTGATACTAACAGGTGTTTTCCTGTAGTTGTCACATTGCTTGCATTGCTCCTGAGTCACAAAATGAAAGTCCCTTACCAGAAGAATCAGGTTGATGGGAGTATCCACATGAAACCAGGAACATTAACAAGATAAAAAAAAATATTTACACCTGAGTCAGCATTAACCAAACTGAAACACAGTCAGACAAACAAGGAAGTTAGGAAACTCTCTCTGACAGGTATTTTGTTTGGGAATTTCCTCTGCCATATAACTTGAGATATTTTAAACCAGTTGTTGTTGCAGCAGCTGATTAAAGGAACAATGATGGGAAATCAAATATTCCTCATAATTATTATATTAATAGCATTAAATGACAGTGTCCTCTAAATCCAGTTTCTTGACTGTTGACATACAGAGTGATAAATTACTTTCACAATTATTTATTTCATACATCACAACGCATTTATGAACATACATGGCTAGGACAGTTTGCTTAGTTATAATATTTGTGTGTTCACATTAATGCACTCTCAAGTTTCTGGAAATTACAAAAAAACTTATTCTGCTGATAAAGAAAACTTATATCCAGATAATATAAATTTAACTGCTCAAGGTACATTGACTTGCACCTTAAAAGGTTTTCAGTGCACTTTGAGGAAGACACGGGGGTCTATTTCACATCTGGTGTAGAGGACAGCTCATGGACCTTGTAGCAGACAAAATATTGTTGTAGAAATATTGAAGCTGGCGACAGAAGGATTCACCCCAGTGAAACAACAAGAAAGGAAAATCAGGACAGTAACACTGCTCAGTTATCTGTGAGGAATGCTGGTATATAACTTGCATTATTTTTATCCTATTTACTGTGAAACCATCAGAGGACTCTAATCCCAGCTGCCATAACTGTGTCTTTGCTTTAGTTGATGCTCACACTTATCCTCTACATATTAGAATAAAATCTGTGGTTTTTTCTTCACTCAGTGGTTCATCCCTTTGGCTCAGCACTTGACCTCTTTACAGCCATAGTGGCTTTTAAAAGCAGTTGCTCTGCATTGTTGAAATCAAAGGATGGAACTGTCATAACATCACTAAAACTCCTCCATCACCTTCAGCTCCTTAAATCTTTGGTCTCTGGTTCACTGCACTGTACAGAGCTCTCCCTCTGCTTTCTTACATGAGGAAACCTCCATTTGGTCATAACATCTTGCTACTAAGTTTTTGTGGCAATAATTAAAAGTCATGTTCATTGCCACGAGTTGTTTACATTAAAATTAAACATCTCTAATCAAATACATTAATCCCTCTTGAACAAGGGTGTCCATGCACAGGAACAGAAGAAAATACAAAGCTTTCATGGCAATTTAGCCAGATGGAATACAGAAAACATAGTTATTAATTTTAATCTGACTGAAGTTCACAGAGCATTCCTGACAACCCTCAACACTGAAGGGAAAGAATAAATAATTTCCCTATTGACTTCTGCTTTAATAGGATATAGAAACCAGATGAAAACATTGCTTTTTATAATCACTGGGCTAATCAAACATTTCTGGCAGACTCTGTAGCAAGTGAAGGACTATAAAAGAATATTTTAGACTTCTTTGAAAAGTGTATGAGTGAGAAGAAATGAGAATTTTTGTGACTCACTATATATTTGTGTAACATTAAGTAAATTTTGTCTAGGCAACACTTAGGAAAAAGAAAGCTTTTGTTATTCCAAACCTTTATCTTTTAAATGGAAGTATGAGAAATATCCATCATTCACACTCAATTTATTCTTGAAGAATCCTGGAGCTGCACTTGCAGTACTAAGGAGTCTAAAGTAAGCACATGGACAGATCACAGGTAATGAAAAGAAAAAAGCAATCTTAGATCCTTTTGAAAGCCTTTCCATGTCAAAGACCCAATGATTTGCATTAGTGATGTCCAAGCCTGCAGAATATTCTGAGTTTTAGAATTTTTGCCCCTGAAAGAAATTACTTCCTTGCCTGGAAGAAGCATTTCAAATACCCAGCCAGCAAAATCCATTAAAGAAGGACCATAAAGGTACTCTCAGACAATTCTGGCTTGAGCTGGATTTTCTCTGCCCTGTAGATTTATCCCAAATCTCTCTCTACACCATTATGAAGATATTGATGCAAGCTTTACTTTCCACTTTCTTCCCTCCCTGACCCATTATGGTCAATCATCTGTTCTCTTATCAAAGGGCATCCTTTCTTCTTTATTTGTGTGAGCCTCTTCTAAAGAGATTTTCATCTCCAGTTCCAGAGGCTGTAATATTAACATGCCCACTCCATGCCATTCATTAGCTTCATTACTCAGCCACACATTCTATTTTCCTGCCCCCTTACAGTTGTCACATCTTTCCAAGTCACAGGATTTCAATTTACACAGGATTGGGTGAAAAGGGCTCCTTTCAGGCACAACTACAGGAAAGACCAAAACCAGCCACAGATTTCTTCCTCCCAATAACTTAGGTGTCAAATTCAAATGATCACAAGAAAATGTCACAAGAACTTTCTAGCTAACACATCTGCAGGATAAGAGTTGAGCCAAACACACTCCAGAGGTTCAGAAAATAAAGAACTCCCTGATTTTCATACTTTTCAAAGGTAATTTTGTTTTACTCTTGATTTCTAATGATTTGAACGGTAAAATTATAATCATCTGTGATGTTGTACCTGTTTCAAGCAGAATTTTCAGTCATTTGGCAAGAGCCAAACACGACAGGGAAGAATCACACAATAAAAATATGTCCTTCCACACATCTGTAAAGGCTCACTAAGTTTGAATGTAACATCATTAAACATTCTGACTTTTTTTTTCCCTTTGCTATTTCAAATGCATTTCTTTCCCTTGCAGGAAGGCACAAACAGAAAATGAAAGGGTCCACATGAGTGGTTGGGAAACTAAGTGTACTCTGCAAAGAACATAATAGGATTAGGAAAACAGTAGCATTTCTTGTTAAATAGGGAGCAAGGAGACTGTTTATGAGGTTTGAGGGTTACTTGATCTATTCAGGAAAGCATCTTAGCAGCAGCTGATCACAAGTGGAAGGCGTGAGGCACAAGGGTACATAAAACATGCCCTGAGCACAAGAAGGAACAATTCATTCCTTTCATCTCTTCTGTGCTCTACCCTAAGAAGAGATTAATATTCCAACAACTGTTGCAAACTGACTAAAGCAAAATATTTTATCCTATTCTCCAAAACTTTACTCAATAACTAAGGAAAAATACCAGTAAGAGAGTCACCAAAAGTTTGGTAAAGAACACAGGACACGGAAAGGAAGCACAGTAATATGGGTACAAAAGGATTTTCACGTTTAGATTTCACATGAGATTCAGCCTCATGAATCATTAACATTTCCATCTCACAAGGACAAGTTATCTCAAGACATCTACCTAACTGCTTTGATGTTCTTTAAATGATACATAAATACAATTCCTTCTGTTACATTTCTGCTGTAAAAGACAACTTTTGTGGCTGGTTTGGTTTTTTATTGTCTAGGGTTTGGTGGTTTATTTTTTGGGGCTTTTCCCCCCTGCAGTTACATTTTCAACAACTACCCAAAGCAGCTTTCCCCTCTCAGAAAACAGTAGAATTTTAAGCCTAAATCATTCCGTGAGACAAAGATAAGCATCTTCTGCTTCATGATGGAAATCAACCTGATTTTGCAATCGATGATTTGTAAAGCTACAAGCCAAGTGATGAAACCTGACACCCTGGACGAGCACCAGCTCCTGACAGAGTAAACAAACTTGAACAGCCACGGAACTGAACTCTGCACTGTTTCCATTTGCCATCCAACTTCCTTGTGGATAAAAGCACCAAATGGATTGTAATACATGCCTGAGCACCGCTGGTTTAGATCATTTTCTACAAGGCATCTCATTTTAGATGTTTCACTTATAATGCAAATGAACAACAAAAGAAGGTCACTAACATGTGACCTTTTGTCTAAAGGCGTTGCTTGCCCTTGCCAAGAACTTCATTCCTTCAAATCCCCTGGGGACTCTGCATGAATGATTTTGCATCTGAAGTTCCTCACCTGTACTTCACCTACATCTGAGCTAAAAAAACCACCGAAGTTTAGTAAGTTACTCTAGATTCCAACACTTGGAAGTGAAGTTTGCAGCTGAACTGGACGGTGATAGAGTGCATTGCTGCTCCTGGTTCTCCCCAGTGTAGAAGGGTTTTGTTCCTCACTGAGGAATGATGACCCTGAAAGCTAAACCTGAGCACTGACTTTCAGCTCTTCACCCGAGTGCTCTGCAATGCTGTCAAAAATGGGGTTTAAACACTGACACAGGAGTAGCATCCCTTCCTTAAAGGTGTGCTTTCCAAACTCTCTCCTGTATCATGTTGCTGCTGGATTTCAAGCCTGAGAACCCTGGTATTTCAGGACCCCACCTAACACTGACATCAGAACTCTTTTTGGGACAGTAAGCTGTCCAGGACATAGTTTGAAATTACCAAAGTTATAAGAGACAGATCATTTATCAGTAATAAGATAAGGACAAATGAAAATATAATCGGAAGATGTTAAATTATTTTGTGTTATATATGCAAAGATCCCCATATGTAGCAAGCTATTCTGAAAAGCAAGTTTATTGGAAACCAGACACAGCACATCCTGCAAGCCTGGGCTCTGTGGATGAACACTTCCCAACAGCAACAGCCCCAAACTGGAGCAATTTCAGCCATCACAGACCCAGGCGTGGTTCCTTTATCTTTGCAGTTCATTCTGCTTGCCCTGCAGCTGAACTTAGCCTATTAATATATAACACTAAGGAAAGATTTCCTCTGGAGACAGCAATGCCCTTAAAACAATAGGTAGCTGTATTATTTTCATCTTACAGCAGAAGCAAGTGATCAGATAACAGCTCTCCTGGTCTCCAAACACCTCATCCTTTAGAGCACATTCCATTTCACTGGGATCACAGGAGACAATTTCTCCCAAATCGGGCACAATAGTGCAAACCAGCACCTTCCTCATCTGCAGTGTTAAATAAAACATGAATCAGAATCTCAAAGAACAACATGCTGCTTCTCTCAAGCATGTTCTGAAGTACCAAAAATTTCTACAGAACATGGCAGAAATGTGATCTGAAGACCAGCTGGTAAGAAACCAGCACAAGAATACCAGTTAAACTGCTACTTTGGTCAAGTTCTTTAAGTCTTAATGATCCTACCAAAGTCAGAAAGGTGAGAAACACATATTTAGATCTATTGGTTTCAGACTCTAGGGAAAATACTCTTTTATAGAGAGGGTTGGGGCTTGATGCAGGTGTATTAGGCACAACCAGTCCCCGGGGGTAACAGTACAAACAATTCCTCTTCACCTTGGAGATGCACCATTATTCTGTCACTGATGTGACACTCTCCCTACAATCCCACCCCCTCCCCAATAAATGCTCAGATAAAAACTCCCACCACCTTCACCAAGCAGGACCACTTCCTCATTGCTGTGGAAACGGCACATTGAGCTGGAGAGTCAAGAAAAGATGAGCTCAACCTTTTCCATCTATTCCCTGTGACAGCTAAGAAAATCCTTTCTACCAGCTTATGCCAGGAAGATGACAATTAAACAGCAGCCACGCACATCAATCAGAATCATCAAGCAAAACAAAGTGGTGCCCAGTTCAGAGCTGCACTGGCCTCAGGCAGGCAGCTTTCCTGCTTCTCTGGGTCACACAAACTTTCAGCACCTTGCAGAGTGAAACTTGAAACTGGGGAAATGATGGACAGTTTTAAACACCCACACCTGACAGTCATAACCATCCTTCGTGCTCAGGCACATGTACCTGGAAATAAGGCAGATTTTCAATAGAAATCTCCATATGATTGGGCTGCCTCAGCACTGTAGGATAATAAGTTCTTAAAAATAACAATTTGAAGACTCTCTGTGAAGTAGATTTATCCATCTACATTAGTTTTTTTTCACGATAATGCTATATTGTAGATGTCACCTAAGTCTATCAGCTGTATTAACATTTACAACACACATTTCAATATCACTGATTCATCTAGTTTATCAGAAAAATGTACCTGCTACTGAAATTTGAGCCAAGATTTGTAGCCCACATGCCAAGATCCGAACAACAGCTTTGTATTCACAAAAAGCAAGAAAAGTGAAGTGATGTGGAATGACTCTTCATCACTCACAAGACAAGATACAAAATTGTAATTGCACGTTGTCAAGTGAAAAAAAAAAAAGTTTTATCCCAGAGTTTCTATTGGGGTTTTTTTGCTGTGGGTTTGGGGAGGTTTTTTTGAGTTTTTAAATGTTTTTATTTTCCTGAACTATCTTCAATGAAGTATTTATAGAACCTGTCTTCTAATGAAGCTATAAAGAAGAAAGAAGAGCACATTTCCAGGCAACAAATCACTACCTGGAAGGACTCAATTTACTGAGGTTTTTTCAATTGCTTGCACCAAAATGCATATGAGTCATTTTTTCAAAACTAGAATGACTAGTATTAAAAAGGAGATTAACATGATAATTATTCCTGATGCCCAAATAAGTGTCCCTCAATCTGCAGAGAGATTTAAAAGCTGAAAGAGCTATCAGATTGTCCTGAGTAGAACAACACTGCACTAAAATTCCATTAATAATAGGAAATTTATTCAAAGTGGCCCAAACCAACTGTTATTCATTAAAACCAACCCTGCCCCTTTAATATGCCAATAACTTGGAATGTTTCCAGGATTTCTGCCTACCTATAATTGTAAAATAAACAGGAAGAAAAGGAATTCTGAAGACCTCTAACATATCACCGCAGTTACTGGATCCAGCAAATGTGACTTCATCTCAAGAAGGATATGCAGCACTTCCTGCTCTGTGCAGACCCCATGCTCTGAATTAAAACACACACAGGCTCAGTTCTGGACAAATACAAATGTTTAAATGTGAACCACAAGTTCAACATATAAAGACCACAAGGTACACCAGAACTCCCAAGAGCTACAGGCAGTGGCTTAGGCATATACTTAGTCCCATGTTTTACAATAACGTGCCAATTTTTTTATGTCTTGGCATTTGCTGCACATTGCCAGTCTTTTGAATTAATGTGAATTCAAGTAGGTGGAATATATAGTTCCAGGGAAATTCCATTATAACTTATCATAAATGAATCTTACCACCTACTATACCATCAAGTTCCTGTTGTGCCTACGGATTAGTTCACTCAAGTATTTAACTTGTTTCTTATTAAAGCATCTGAACTCTGAAATTGTACATTTTCCAAAACTTGAAAGGCACTCACAACTAACACAATTGATAAAAATCAGTCATATTCTTACATTTTTAGCTCACGATGACTGTACTCATGTGCATCTATTTTTATTAGGATATTTTGTCAGTTACTAATTATTTGTACATCTTCCCTGATTAAATAAAGGACTGATAATCCAAATCTCAACTTTATGAAAAAAATGCTTGATTTAAATATCACAGTATTAGATAATATGAAAAACAACTTGCATAGAGGATACATTTATATTCAAATAATATTCCCCAGAGCACACACTATTTCTTTTCTGAATATCTTAACATTTCATCTTCAGTTTTGTCACAGAGGGGAAAAAAACCCAACTTAAAAAAACCCCAAAAACAAAAGCTCCAGAAGCAAACCCAAAACCAAACCAACACAGACAATCTGCATATATTGATTAAAATTAAACTCACCCAGGCCTTGCTAGAGAGAACTCAGGAAGGATTCCTTCATCCAGTTCAAAACAGTTCTCCCATTTTGGCACAAGCACAGATCTTTACTACTTGACTTCCAGATTAACATGGCAGTGAAAATAATAGAAGCTTTCCTCGGCAGCCTTCATCTCTCCTGAAAGCCCGTAGGTGGAGGTTCAAGTAACACAATGTGAAAAGGAGCCATGCAAGTCCCTGGCCACCATTCTGCCAGTATTCATCAGAGGCACTGTCTAGCAGGAATTCAGGAGTTAAATATTTTGACTTTGACAGGAACATCTGTTTAAGCCATCTGCACAATTCCCTTGTGACCATTTGTCCACCAGAAGCTGGGCTAAAGCTAAAGGTATTTTGTATATCAAGAAATACCTGTAAAAGGAGGAAAAAAGAAGAGTAAAAGGAAAAGACAAGGAAAAAAGGGAAGAGGAACACAGAAGCATCCAAAAAATAACAGCAGAAGGAATGTCCAGCAGAAGGATATTCCCAAGAAGACAAAACCAACAGGAAAAGTCTCAGAGGAAAAAATGAGAAAGTAAAGAAGAGATGCATCCAAGCTGGAACATTTGGACCCACGTGCAAACACAGCCAGTTGAAAGCACATGACACTGCCTGGGAGCAGACCCCAGGGCTTGAGTCTCCATTTGTTTATTTTTTCCTGGAAACTAAATAGGTTTCAGTTCAGATTAGGATGACATTGAAGCTTTTTGCTGTGTTACTATAATTCCATAATTCACTGCAATATCACAAGCCCATCAAAGAAATCCTCAGTTTAAAAAGGTGAATTCTTGTTACACCCAATACAAGAATTAGGATTCAAGGAATAAAGTCTTTTCAATATGAGATACAAGGTGGATGTGATCATTTCCTGAACTATTTTTTTTTTAATTCAAGACTTAGGATTTTGATGGGCTCTTCCCTTTCAGAAACATTTTTCTTCCTCCTATCTCTACCCTCCTGGAGTCAGAACTCAGGTCATCAGAAACACAAGCTAGATCCTGAAAACATTTACTATCTATCTAAGACAAGTTTGGTGTTTACAGCTGGAGCAGCAGTCAGCTCTTTGAGCAGCTCAGAGACCCACACATGAGGGCATTTAACTTCAAAGAAAGCATTGCAGGGTATGTGAGTACATGCACGGCTTTATTTTAGCACTCACAAACATCAGACTTAAAACTCACGTGTATTTGCAGGTGCTCAAAAAGTAATGGGCCAAATGCAATTTAACTCTTTGAGCTGCACGTGTGAGAGAAACCCAGTCTGATAAAATCATCATAGGTTAGGCTCTTTCCTACATGTCAGAACCATCATAACAACTCCACCTGCCAAAAAGAAAACTTTTGCTGCCCTCCTTTTGTGTTCTCCATTTATCCCATGTCTCTCAAGCACAGAAACCCATTATTAAATCAATGTTTTTCAATAAAGGGGCAGAAAATTGACCATGTTTGTTTGGGGTTTTGATGTGTTGGTTTGATTTTTTTCCCCTGGAATACCTTGCTGATATTTCAAGAGTTAAATCAAAGCCTGAAGCATTCCAGCAGGCATCAAAGCTGGCACAAGCGAGAACGTGTAGGCAGGAAGACAGGAACGAGGAGATAGGGGTGATATGACTCCCCGTTTCAGCAGCTGTGAGCTGCTAAGTCTGTCCCCCTGTGCTAAGAACCATGCAGGTAGTGGGCAGATATTTAGGAGTTTTCCCTTTTGCTTTGCAGCCAAGTGATTAAGTCAGACTTAGGATGGTAAAGTACCCACAACAGAGAACAGCACCTACACAAGATAAGAATCGCTACGCCTTCACCTCTGAGTTCTGCCATGCAGGAGGTGTGCACGCAGAAAAAGCTCTGCTCAGACTTTCTGTCTGGTCTCAAGTAAGTGGAATGAAACTGGTATTACACACATTTGTCATCAAACTATTCAAGTCAATGTTGTAGTCAGAGGAATAAAATAGAGGGGATTTTTTCCGTGAGACTTAAGGAGACATTCTAAGCATTTAAGCAACAAACTTTTCCTGCAGTTAATGCAAAAAAACCCCATCCTCCATAGGGCAACTCAGAACAGTAATCTGGATCAGGTGCTCTGAATTGCTGGTGGAAGAACCATTTAAAATACCTGTATGTTTAGGAAAGTGTGTTCTCACAAATTCTGAAAAGGAAATTGCAGAATTACATTAGGTCATTGCATCAAGACTTTGCTTCCTACAGGACAGTTATAAATACATGGATTTGACACAGACACATCCCTAATTTATTTTTTTCTTTTTCACCACTACTGATGCTTAGTATTCCTTCTATAGAGTGCATTCATCTACATTTAAACAAAGTCTATAAAGCCTTCACTCAACCCTACTGCTATAAAGGAGGAAATACACCAGGTATATTCTGAGGAGGATATAAAATCATTAACAGAGAATAAACAATTGTTCTGAAGTCCTAAATTGCTCTGAAGTTTTTTCTGAACCCATACTTTTTCCTAAAAGCTTGAGCAGGTAAAAAACTTATTTAACATGACCAGGAATGACTTCTCCTCTTCTACTCTGGGCCCACCTGGAAACAAAGTTTGGATAACCATAAGGGAACTATTACCTCTTCTCTCACCTCTTCCTCCTCCAAATGATTTATATCACTGCCATCCTCTGCAGAACCAGTTCATAAAAGCTTCCTCACAGTTCTAAACCTGCATGTAGAACGCACTTTCCTATCGACAAAAGTAAAGAAATGTTAAAAGAAATTGCCTCCAAACAGTCTTAAAAATTTTGCTGGATAAAAGTAGTTGGAAACATGGCAAAACTGTACCTCTAAAAGTTTTGTTGTAATCTTCAAGCAAGTGAAAACCATTGGAAGAATGTGACCAATAAAGAAAAACAGCTTCTATTTGTCCTTAGCAATAAAATTTACTGTACTGATAGCATGAGAAAGCAGCTAGTTAATATTTGAACGTCTGAATTGTTCTTCCATTTTCCTTTCTGTCACAAAAAAACCCACAGGCACCTTTTTAATCACGAGAATGACGTGCAGCAAATCATATTTAATATCAGCCTGACTAGAAGAAAAATTCTATGGTGATCTAGGACACTAAGCCTACTAAAACTTCCTGTACATTCAGGTGTGTTGTAGATCATCCAGGCTTGAATGATCACATATCTTCAGGTATGCTGTAGAACATAAAATATGTAAATCATTAACTATTCAATTATATATGATACATAAATTTCAGGAGATTCAATTATACAGGAAATAATTAGTTTACAAAAATAAAAGGGATCAAAAACCAAGTAACTTTAACTGCATGCATTTAAAAGTGGTTCAAAGACATATAGGGTCAGATCAACACTAACCAGAAATCTGGGTTTGACCCCAGTAAATTTCCAAGTGTGGCAGAGCTAGGCCATGCACTAGAATCCAGCAGACACAAGACTGGCATCAAGAGCCAGCAACTCTACGGCCTCTTTTGAATAGAATTTTGACGTCCTTAAAATTAACTTTTTTTGACAAGAGACATAAGAGATTGCTGAGTAAAATTAATGTCCCAGTTGCAAAGAGGTAAAAATAGCTGAATTTACTCAAAAAATATGTCTGGAATATTGGCTCTAGAACCTTTAACAACATAACCTGTCTTCAGACACATTTGCAAAGTAGCTCTGCTGCACATGGACTTTCCAACTCTGTTGACAGCAGCTTCAATTTATGTTTATACAGCTAAGTCCTCAGGGAAATAATTGAATTTTACCCAATTACTAAAAAGCAGAGTAAATATTCTCAGTGTCTCTCTTATTTACTAAAAAGCAGAGTAAATATTCTCAGTGTCTCTCTTATTTTACCAGATTTTAACAGCAGCAGCAAATCCTTCCTTCACCCTGCTACCAATAGCAGCACACGTGCACAAGAAATGGGAGTTTGGCGAGCCCATTGTTGGCGAGCCCAAGGCAGAGCTCTTCCCCCCAAACACTCTCACCCCCACGCAGCGTGGGGAGGAGAGCTGTGTTGCCATCTCTCTCTGAAGTCTCCTGACCCAACATCTGTGCCATGACTCCCAACATCAACTCCACCAAACTCTCCCCTCGTGGTTCACCAAAACTGTGACGTGCCTGGGGCAGGTGCCCTCAATCCTCCACCCTGCTCCTGTGCAAACACACAGGCTGCAGATTCATTACTGATGTTTGCTTTCATTTTGAAGGTTTACTAGGATTGATTTTGCACACTATCTTGTTTCACTGATAGTGTGTTTGGCTTTTGATAGCAGCAGTGGCTGCAGCAATAAAAACAAATCCTACTAAAGGACTATCATAGCATAATAATGGTCTAAACAATATGTGCCCCAGTACAGGCAAGAAAATTGATTAAGATGGACAGCTTGAAAGACATTAAAACAGGACTATTAATCATTACTTGAACAAGGGAAAATACTCAAGCCCACAGCCCAAGCAGAAAAGAATACTTGAAAATTAAATGTTAGTGGTATTAGCTGCCAAAAGTTGTTCATTTGCAGTGGCCAAACTGTGCTTTAAAATGATACAACTGATAAATGAAATTAGGATTCAAGTACTCCTCTAGCCTCACACCAGGTCACAATAGGACATATTTTTCTTTCTGCAAAGAAAGCCTTTTTCCAGTCACAGTGTGGGACTGCCCCTGTTATTGTTTGACAGTTTGACAGTATACCTGAAGCATTTTAAGACAAAAAACCCCCAAGCCCATGCACCAATGCCATTTACACTAATAACCATTTACACTAATAAAGGAAAACCTTTAGTTAATACCTTCTGACCATCTGACAATAATCTGTAGAAACAACACTAGCCCTTTGTCCCAGGGATGGGGTGGGTGGTGCATGTTCCACAGCTCCTGTTGCTGTGCCTGGCATGTCCTGCTCCTTCACGGAGGGGACAGCGGGACAGAGCTGCCTCTCCCTGCTGAGATGGGGATAAATCATGGCAGGGGCAGAGAGTGGAGAACAGCCACACTCACCTGCTCTCCCCCCACAGCCACACCTTGTGCCAGGTGCGTGACAGAGCAGCAGCCTGGCCAGCGGCCCTTAACCTCCTCTTTTCATTCCTTAAAGGAACACAGCAACGGTAGTCCCTGAAAATACCCACAAAGGAGATAGGGTTAAAACCAAAACAAAGCCTGTGTGCATTATCTTAACACCTTACCATCTCATCAGATAACAGAATCTGACAATTTCCTGAGCGTTGGAGCTCTTGATACCTGACACCTCTGAGACATCACTCTTAAAGCAGGAGGCACCTGTGTTGCCTCAGGTGGTTCCACGGTAGCCTCGAAGGTTCTTCATTCCTCCCAGGTGAGCAGCAAAAGCTTAAGGGACTACAAGCTGATGTCATGTGATGGTAGAAATTAGTTGACTTCATGGTCTCCAGCTTGTTCTTATTGATTGATGAGACAACTTACAGCTGCAAATCAAAAGGGATTTGGGAAAAAACCCAAAAATCCCCCCTGTCTGACTGAGAACACCACAGTGTGAATTATGCCTCTCCATGCTGCCTCTGTTCTTTGCACAAACAGAATGTTAATCTCCTGAACCTTAAATTAACACCAAAAATGAAATTTTTTCAGAAGAGCTGAAAAACCAACCAAGAAATCAGAAAACATTGCTTGTGTTCTTTCACAGCATGGTTTTCTCCAGTACACAGAGAAATATAAAACCAACTATGAATAGGACTGTGGTGAGCAAGAAAATTGCATCAATACATACACTTCCTTATTCTCCCATCTATATTAACTGCAAAGAAAAGCTGTCATAAGGGGAAGTAGAACACTCACATTGCTCAGAATCAACACTGGCAGTTGGCATGTTGAAACCAAATGTAAGGGGGTGTAGGCAGTAAACACCATAAAAACCTTTTTTTAATTTCAATTCTTCTTAAAAACTAACTACAGTCTCAAATGTTCGAAATGCAGGGATCAGTCTCCTGCCCTCAACAACAGAAGGCAGCATGGGGGTATTTGTAAAACTTTGAGATATTTTGGGTTCCTCTTATATGTAGCCCAGTTTTTCAATCTTTTAGGAACTCCAAGATGACATGTGCATGTACCTTCTATACAAACACGACAAATAAGTTTTCTTTAAGAAAGATGAAAAAAAGCCTAATATTTTTAATGCAATTATTTCCTCAAGGAAATAAAGCTTTAAAAGCACCAAACATCACAAGAGAACTGGCAATGCTCTAAAAAGGCATTTTAGCAAAACTGTCAGGAAACTATTTATTTGTCTGGTTTATAAATAAATCATGTATAAAAGTTCCTTCAAATGAGCAGGACTGTAGAGTGGTTGGGATATAAGCATATCTCATTTTAATCTCAAATTCCTAAGACTCTTATCTGATAACAAAAAGGCCTCTGCAGTAACTTAGTTATACAAACATGTAGAAATTCACATGATTGCATCTGACACCAGGATCTTCCCTGGCACAGCCAACTAACTTCTACATCTCATCCTCCAGGAAAAAGAAAATAAACCCATCATTCCACTTAAACTCTGCTAGGCATGGAACATTACTCATCTTCAAGTTCTAAAACACAGTAAATGAAGCACAGAGATGATAATTTCTCCTAGGTGTAGTGCCTACCCACAGTCTCTCCCTGCAGAAAGTGCTCCTGACTCAGTTACAGCTCTGCACAGGCACATGCAACATCCACAGAAGCAAACCTGACAAAGTAGGAAATATGCAACTCAGCTCCACGTTAGAAAAAAAAATGGCAGGCAGACCAACAAATAAACCCTTCCTTAATCAGTATAAAAAACTGCAAAGATAAGCAGTAGAAATTAATGCATGTCATTATCAAAAGAGTCTCTAAAGTTACAAGACTTCAGGAAAGGCAGCCTAACTCCTGTTTCACTTGGACATCAGTCCAAACGTTTATGGCAGCCAGACCTTCACATGACCAAATTCAGTATCTGTGTCATTGCTAATCCATAAAGAGTTCATGTCCTTCACAAAGAAAAGCATGAAAACCTGGAGGGAAAGCCTGACAGAGAAAACAAGCCTCTCACCCCAACCTTAAGGCAAAGCTGAAAACAATGAACAATGCTCAAAACACTTCAAAAAGTGAGTATACACAATAGACCACAGACCCGTGGAGAAGGTAATGGGTGGAAACTCCCATCACCACCAGACTCTTCACACCTCCCACTGCTATCAGAAAAGAGGAAATGAGAGCAGGCATTTGGTGGTTAGGCTTGGGACTGAGAGACCAATGAAGTCCTGCTACAGAGTGGGGCTTTGGAAAAAATGGCAGCAATGGCCATGACTGTTTTCTGTTCTGAAGTTAAATTTTTGCAAAAGTCATCATCTATTCATAAATGAAGTATCTGCCATCAGGATTAAAATCAGGTTTGTTTGCTGAAGGTAACAGGTACTGTAGATACAGTCTTTCAGCTCCCAATAGGTTATTACACACTTGTGGAAAGTGATGTTGCACCACTCTGCCTCAGAAATCTAACGAGAACTAGTTAACTTCCACTAGAAAATTTTTGCTTATATTTGCTGCAGAAAGTTTTATCTCTAACTTTTGTTTCTAATGTGCATGTTCAAAGTCACACCACCCCTTACTGTCATCCTGTCATATGGCAAAAACTAAGTGGCCCCAGGTAAATTAGGTTTTCTGTATGTGAAAATACAAGAGAAAATCCAGCTGTGGGAGGCCCTGGTAGTTCAGCTTCTCCCCAGAGATCTCCTGGAACAAAGTTGTGATTTACCATGGGACTGGGAATTATTGGGATGTCTATCCAGCTACCAAAGAGATGAGATGTTTTAACTCAGCTTGAGACTGGTTTTTTTTATGAAATATCCAAAGGCACATTTCAGAAAAATGGATCAGAGACAGTAATGCCCTTTTCCTTTCCAATAGTTACCCTGTAATCACTATGAAATACAGCATTTCTTACTATTTACTTAGAAGCTGACAGAGAGTACTGCCAAAGGATGTTCACTAAGAACTGATTTTCATCCCCCTCTCAAATCCACTGCACATAAAATGGCTTAATAAAGCCTTCTGAGCTGCATTAGAATCTATTCTGAAGAAACACTCTCTCCAGCTGTAGGAGCATTTCCATGCATTTAGTACGGCTGGGTTGTATAGGAAAAATTACAGAAAATAGGCAGCAAGAAAGC
Organism: Promerops cafer; assembly: GCA_013398275.1. Classification (NCBI taxonomy): domain Eukaryota; kingdom Metazoa; phylum Chordata; class Aves; order Passeriformes; family Nectariniidae; genus Promerops; species Promerops cafer. The sequence continues at coordinate 144,477 of VZSE01000989.1, read as the reverse complement.
CTCAGTACCAGGAAACACCTCAGATTTCTGAGGTCATATTAATAGTTGGGGAGACTCTCCATTTCATTTCCTGTGGATCAAATTTTTACATTTTTACTCAGTCCTAATCCACCTTGAACCCATTGACTGAAAAAAGACGTGAGAGGCAAAGCTCTTTAGGTCTTGCAAAATTTTCCACAGTCCAAATGAGAAATGACCCTTTGTTTCAGAAAGACTTGGACAAAAGTGATGCTCTAAATAATTGAAATACAACTGTAGTTAACTAATGTTTTGCTGCAACATTATATGGTCAGGTCACAAATGAAAATAGACTCTTTCTGACCACTTACATGCCATTAAATACCCAAAGAGCATGAAATTAAATAAAATATATTTTAAAGCACTGTTTCCAAACTTCACTGGAAGTACTGAAATGAGGAAAACTCCTTGCCACAATTAGCTTCTGCTTTTTCTCCTCTCATTCAAACTAGTTTTGGTTTTTCTTTTATAACATGACATTCATGAACTGCTCATGCATATAAAGCTCCTCCAGATTTCAGCACAACAGCAATCTACACAGTTTTAAGTTAGGGTCCTCATACCATTTATTACAGCAACATAGCTAATCAGAGGACATTCTGTCCCAAACCAGGAAAATATTATTTATATGTTCCAACCAAAAAAAAACCAAACCCCACACTTAATCATGCATAAGAACATGTATCTCTACAAAATACTACATTGCTTAATTTGCAGCAGAAGTAAAAAGGAAATTACCTCAGATGACTCTGTTCCTTTGCTTTCATCCAAACTGTGATTAGCAATATATCTACTGGAGTTCTCAATTTTGAAATAAGTTTCTTCAAATTAGACTCTCCAAGTATAAATTAACTATTGACTGGTTTATATACATATCATAGCCTTTCCAAAATGATGTCAGACAGAACAAGCAAGGAACTTTGACATTACAACTATTAAGTGAAATGTTCTGGAGAGAAGCTAGACATCAAATGGGTGGAATTTGGCGTTTCAGAATGGACTCTGGGGCAATATAACAGCTGGGTCACAGCCCCTGCAATGCTGACACCCCCACTGCACACCAGGGTCTGGCACCTGCCCGGAGAAACACCCAGTTACCACAGCACCACAAAAACACTGGGAATTTCATCACCGTTTTCAGCTAGTGCTGAATGAGGTCATTTAAGATGAAAACATGAGAGCAATTATACATGACCTGTGCGAGTTAAAAGTGATGACAAAGGTCTGCCTTGAAGTATGGAGGTGTTTTCTCTGGTTCCTACACTTCACACATTCCTGTGCTGCAGTCCATCCCTAAAATATCTCATTTTAACATAAGCTTACAGCACTTGAAGAGAAACCGAGCCCCATCACTCAGAGCAGAGCACAGACTGCGGGAGCCCCGGCTGGGGCCCAAAATAACCCGGTGATAGCCTCCAGCTTCGGGCACACCAGCCAAGGCTGAGGTCTCTGAGGTGAGCTCGCTGAGGCGACGGCAGTGACCACAGAGCTACGGGGCTCGGCCTCGTTATAAAACAACATCCGTGCCTTCTAAGCCACTAAAGAATATTTTAACCAAAAGCGCAGTAAAGGCTGAGGACACCTGAGCGCAGCTCCCCGCCGGGCAAGGGCTCGCTCCGAGCTCCGGCACCTCAAACCCCGGTACCTCCCCGTGTCCGGGTGACCAGCGGACAGAACCTCCCAGACCCCAAGCACCACAAGAGCGCTGCCGCGGCCGCAGCCCCTCCCTCGGCACGGCACCGAGCCCAGGTGCGGAGCGGAGCCTCGGGCGGGGCCCAGCACGGGCTCCCGCTGAGGGCTCGGGCGTTCCCACACGCGGCCACCGCCACGGGAGAGGGTACGGGGGACCAGCAGGGAGGGGACGGAGCCGCGGGGAGCCCAGACAGGCACAGCCAGCGCCTGGCACGGTACCTCCGGGGCGGGGCAGCGGCAGGAGGAGCAGCGGCAGGGGCAGGTAGGTGAGCGTGGCCGCAGCTGCGCCCGGGGGCGGAGCGGAGCGCGGGGCGGGAGGGCCGGGCCGGGCCGTACCGGGCACACACTGCTCCCTCCCGCCTCTCAGCTCGCACTGCTTCGCTCTCGCTCCGTGTTTCCCGGGACAGACGCCCGAAACTCGGTGGCGGTCGCGGCTCCTGACGGCTCCCCGGACGCGGTGAGTGCTCGTACCTGCCCCCGGCAGGGCGCTGCCGCCGCCTGGCAGTTCCTGCCCCGCCTGGGGTGAAGGAGGAAGCGAGACGGGCTCCGGCTCCCTCCGGCCCGCCCGGCTTCCGTGGGGCGCCCGGCGGGCAGAGAGAGAGCGAGGGAGATTGAGGGTCCCCGGGGCTCAGCCGCCGGCCCCCGTGTGCCCCGGACAGCGCCTCGGCGCCGGGGTGGGGCGGGAGGCGGCGGGGCCGTGCCCCCGGCCCGGGGCTGTCTCCTCCGGCGCCTCCATGTTGGGCTGCGGGCAGGGGGCTGCGGCCCCGGCCCGCCCGGACTCCCCTGGGGTGCTGCGGACGGGACCGGCCGCTTCGGAGCGGCGCAAGCGCGACCTGGAGCGGGGAAAGCCCGGGGGGCTGCAGGAGGGAGAGCGCTGTGCCCCGTGCGGGGAGGCGGCGAGATCCCCGGGGTCGGTCCCTGACAGAAACATGGAGTTCCCTCCCGGCAGAAATGCCAACTTTGATACCTCCAACTTTTTTTCCCACCCAGCCGCCCCGACTCTCTGTTTCAGTCTCTGTGGCACAGGGAGTTTGAGCAGATGAAATGCACAGGCTTTTAAATGGTCAGGTTTCCAGCTGAATGGCGACAGACAGTAAGAAATGAAGGAGCAGGAATGCCTGATGCTTTTGTGTACGTACATGCCAGGCGTGCATCTATTAGAAAACAATTTTCAGTTCATCGCTAGAGAATTCCCTGTTTGCATTAGGGCATGAAATATTAAAATAATTGGATTACAGCATTCTGTGGTTACATCTGACATCTGTTTACTTGTGGGCCCTGACTGTTGCACCACTTTACTTCTAGATTGTCCAAGTAGCACAGGGCAGAGCGTAGATCTGGACCTAGGAGCTCTTGCAGGAGGTTTGTGTGCAAGGATGACATTGCCCTGTGTCCCATCCCTTGATATGTCCGAGGAGAGAACTGACTCTGCAGAGCAGATGGGTGTGGGAGAATCAGTTCTAGTGCTAGATCTCTACCTAGTTTTAGAGACTCATTTAAAGCCTGAACTGCAATGTTTAATATCTCTACAAATAACCAGTATCAAAATACTTGATACCCTTGTAGTGTGTTTAATTCCTCTTAAATCTTTTTTGCTCTGGACTTGTACAGTCAATAGTCTATTAACAATGTAATAGCAAATTAACTCTTCAGCTTTCCATCCATCAAATAATGCCATACAGCACTGTACTAATCCAATAGGAAGCTACAACCAGCATAGGTTTCTGAGCAAGAACACTATGAAGAAGTGCTTCTTAAGTGGTTAAGCAATAATTCATAAGCATTTTTTAAGTGTATATGCAGGATTTCCTGTTTATTTTAGTTCCTGAAAATGGTTATGTTAAAAATGAGCTGTTTGTCTTTGGACTGATAGATTTCAGTCACCCCTAGTCACTGCTGTGGGAACCTGCAAATACTGAGGAGAAAACCAAACATAAGGCTGCAAAACATAGGTTTAGATTTATCTTTTTTTAATGTTTCTCATTGTCACCTTGGATTTCATAATAAAATACAGGTGTGTGCTTTCATTTAAGAAATTATTAAATGCAGGCATTTTCAGTTTCTTTGACTCACATAGTTTTACTATGTTTTGTAAAATTGAATACATCCAAGTTCTACAGACGTATGATTTTCAGAATTAAGTGCATTACTTTTGGGGCTTCGACAGCTAAAAAATTGAAAAGTGCACTAAGATATTTCACTAGTTGTTATTTGCCTGTACTGCTAAACACAAAGGAACTTAGGGGCAGCACAAAAGAATTAAGATTTGGGAATCCTTTGAGATTTTCATCCTACACCTCATAATTCAGATTTAGGTATGAAGGAATTGCTGCCACTCAGTGGCTGATACAAACATACAGAAAAAAATATTCAGTTACACAGATGTGATGTCTGTATGGGTAATGAGAAAGTCATAAGGTGATTCTGCTCAGGCAATATGTGTGATATAATTGATCAGGAAGATGCTCGTATTGCTCTCATCAGAAAAGAGCTCATTGTTAATTTTTTTGCCATTTTGTGCTCCATTAATTATAACCCACCTTTTCATTAGACATAATCATACAATAGGGTCATATTTTTTTTTTATTGAATGGAACAGTGAAATAGCATAATAATTTTTACTTTTTGATCACACAGATGAAAAGATACGCTGTACAGAAGGAATTCTTTAGAAACTATTTCTGAACTAAAGAACTTACATTTTCTAGGTACATTTCTTAAAAAGAAATCTTTAGAAGAATCTCTCAAAAAGAACTTGGCTAATTGATGCTATGTAGATCTAGGAAATAACAATAAATCTTGGAAAGATGCTATCTATTATTAAAGTAAATTATTTCCTGGGAAAAGCATAGAAGCTTTCAGGCCTCTGAGTTTATTTTCATGTCTAAAAGCCACAGTCATTGCAATTAAAGTCCGTTCAGATTAAGTCCCATCCCTGGAAGTGTTCAAGGCCAAGCTGAACAGGACTTTGAGCAAGCTGCTCTAGTGGAAGGTGTGCCTGCCTGTGACAGGGTGTGGAACTGGATGGTCTGTAAGGTCCCTACCAACCTTAACCAGACCATGAGTGAGTACTCATCTGGTGAGCACTTCAGGGCCTAATAGTTTAAATTAACCATCCATCCTTGTTCTGCTTTGAAGGGCTTCACTGTCACCCTGCCTCTGTGCAGAGGCACAAATCTGCACTCTGCCCCTCTGCCCATCCACAGCTGGAGCTCAGCTCTGGCTGCTGCTCCCAAAAAGAGGAGCCTCTTCCTCACCTCTCACTCCCCAGCTGTGCCTGGAGCTGGGGCTGTGGCAGGTGGGGATGTGCCAGGTTCTCTCAGGGAGCTGCAGTGGCCCAAGCCCCAGGGTGGCCTGTGCAGTGTAAATAGGCTACAGGTGTTGGCCAGCACTGAGGAATGTGCCTGGATCATGTTCATTGACACAGGTATTTCAGTTCCCCAAAGCTAACTCAGGTGTGTCTCTTCCTGATGCAGTCCCAGTGCATTGTGTGCCTGTAGTCCACCATCCCTTCACTGCAGTTGCAAAGTATGTCCTTTAACTACTGCAGAAAGACTGGAGGAAAAAGAGGAACAGGCTGGGGATCGAACTGTTTGCTGCAGATGAGTCAGAGCTGAATGCGAAAGATGACAAGAAGGGATTTACCAGTGGAGTTTAGGGGCTGGCTGGCTTCATTAGGAGCCAAATTCCTCTGTTAATCATCCACTGATGAGAAAGATTGTGTAGCTTTTTAGTCTGGGGTTATCCTTGCATTGAATGCAGCTTCTCCATTCTTATCATGTTCTGTCCAAAGCTGCCTAAAAAGCACCGAAACAGTTTGTGTTCCAGTAGCTTTTTAACTGCTGCTCTGTGACGGAACTTGTCATCTTTCTCTGAGTCTGCCTTTATCTGCATAATCCAAGTGCAGAATTTGTTTCTGTAGAGCTCCATGTGGAGCCAAAGGACAAGGAGCAGGCGTAAGGAAAGGGGGAAAGCTGCACCCATTCAGAGCCATTTAGGTAGTACATTAAGAGTAATCATTCTGCATCCGCTTGGCTGCACTTTGCAAAGATGCAATTAGCAGAAATGAGCCTGGGAGAGCTCTTTACAGCCTTGGTGAAATAATGCTGAAGTGCCCTGTGTTGTGCTCTCATTTCAAAGGCAGTTATTTCTACCCCAAAGAGTTTTTACACTTTCTTAAAGAGGCACTGCCTCTTCAAGCCAGAGCTACCCCGACAGGTTGTTATATTATTTGAGTACTTTGGCAGAAATCTGCTCCATAGGAAGCAAAGTATTGCCTGTAACTCTGCAGGACCACCTGGGTTATCCATACTGCCTTTATGCCTGGAAGCTGCACCGGTGTGCTGCTCCTGTACCAGAGACACCAGGAATGGTAGAGAAATGAGGGATCTGGCACACAGGAGTACTGGGAACTGCACAAATCTGACCCTGGCAAGAGTCATGCAGGATTTATTTCTGGTCTGCTCTAGACTAGATTCTGTTATTACACGTAACGTAGCTACAGAGGATAGAAATCTGATGTGTATATCTGTGTGCTTCAAATCATTTTCTGTTGGCTGTTTTTTTCTTTTAATTTAAATTTATGCAAGTGCTTTTTGGTGACAGCAAGGTGCCCTGACATCCATGAAGTTATGTTTTGAACCTGTTGCTTTTTTCTCATTGCCAGTAGAGCTGACAGTTTCTGACTAAAAGATGGAAGCGATGCAGCACAGATTTATATCAATAGCTGCAAATCCAAGAGGCAGGCCATAAAATAAATTCTTTGCAAATACTGCGCAAGCCAAGGAAGTGCATAAAACCACAGAATACTTTTTATGGTATCCTCTTACTGAAATTAATGTGTTTTCTGGTAATTGCTTTGCCATTGAGTGCAGTGCTCTATCTGGAAAAGTTTATTTAAGGATACTTAAGCATAGTTGGTATTCATATGATAATAATCACCATGCATAAAGTCTGGGAATGACTATCACAGATAACTTCATGGAACTGATCCATGTTAAGCTTTTAGCCTTGGATGATATTTGCCTGACTGCTAAGGGAGGAGGGTGTGTGCTTGCCATCTCCTCCCATTTGATCAGCCAACTATCAAACTTAAAAAAAAAAAAGGCAGCAGTACCTCTCTATGCCTCAGAACAAGGTTATTCTGAATTCCAAGGTGCTACCTGCTTTTGAGAACAAAGCAGATGTGTAACGTATATACATATCCTGCCATTTCATGTACTTTTGTTTAGAGCTGTGAGCAGGCTGTGGTCTTACTTGGTTAGGTGTGACCAGGTGGTTTCACTTTTACCCATTGAGGGTGGGAGTGAAGTCAGGGGAGCTCCTTGGAGACTGGATAATAGGGCAGGGTATCATTGCTCTGGACACTGTGTCTGTGGCAGAGACCCTCCTAAAACAGGCTCTTCCCAGACCCCTTAGTGAGGGTGCCCCTCTTTTCTGAAGAGGTGCATGTGGGCTGACGTCCCTTCCACCCCACAGGGCTCCAAGGAGTTGTCTGAATGACTATCTTGTTTCTCCCCTCGTGGATGGCTGAAAATCTCTAAAATGTTGTGTACGTTTGCACCGTGAGTGGCTTTGATTTGTGTTTTGTTTAGTCCTTTGCAGTCTCATAAATGATTTTGGTATTTATGGACTCTGTTTAATCCTGGCTGCCTGCTATCGATACAGCACATCTTGAAACATATGCATTAAATCTAAACTTCAGCTTATTTTCCCACACCCCTGAGCTATGAAGTAATACATGCTACTGATCTGGAGCTGGAAGCCCAGACCTGTGTTGGTTTAGCCTTGTTTATTTTGTGATAAATTTGTACTGATGAGATGACAAAGAGAAAACTACATGGCTGTTTAGCACTCAAGTGTTGAGCTTCTCTGAGTGTTTGATTTTTATCTACTCCTATCCCCATCAACACCTATTTAATAGAGATCTAATAAAATCCTTGCTTGTGTACTTGACTCTGTCATATTCTCTGGTTTCTTGAGGAAGTGCAGTTTAAGCTTTGTCATGGCTTTTCTGCCAAAGGAACTCCTGAAATCTGAGTGTGTGTCAGGATCACTTTGTTCCTCATCATTTCAAGGCCATTTAATTTACTTCAGTGCATTGAATGTATCAATATTCACTATGAGGAACAGCTTAAGGAAGAAGGATTTTTGGTTGTGTTACCAGATTTTTCTTTCTGATAGTAAAGCTTTTATTTATTTCAAGATTTAGATGCTTGAACATGTGGGTAGGTATTTGAAAAGATGATCAAAACTGTCTTAAGAGCCAAACTCAAGGTTAAGCTTGGCTTCTGAAGTCTGCCTTTGGGAAATTCTGAGTACAAAGGTAGCTAAGCAATTGCTAACACATTGTTTGATGTCTGAACTATGCTTTTCTAGGAGTCTGTATTTGATTCTTGCTTGAACAAAAGAGGGATCTTGTATTTCTTTCTCAAAAGAAACAGTCCCTCCTTTTCAAAAAGTCCTGCGTGCAGAAGTTTGGTAGGAAGATATGGTCCAGCCATTAACAAGTAGGGTTCATCACATGCTTTCAACTTGTATGCTCATGGAAAAGTAAGATAAATAGGCACAATGCAATAACATTGAAAGACTGTCATGTTTGAAATATGACACTTGGCTGCCCTGTACGTTTTATCTCAGGATGTTTATGATATGTTTTGGAATGCCTCTTGGTGACTGCATTTTGCTGGTGTGACTTTGTAACCAAAACGGGTATTTTGTACCTCACTGACTTCATTAGGGCCTGTTGAGAAGCTATTTCACTTGCTAAGGAGCACAGTTGTGTGTCTGAGTATTTTACTGAAAAAGTCCTGTGAAAGTAAGATTTATTCTTGCCTATTTAAAGAAAAGAAAGTGTTTAATGTATATTTCTGTAACAATGAGCACAGATGGCTGCCTTACATCAAGCAGGTGTAGTCAGATTGTATAATTTTGGTAAGGAACTCTTTAACTAGATCCGAAACCCTTAGTCGAACAAGTATCTCTGCAGGTGAAGGAGTAGATTTGACTATAGATGCTTTCAGTATCGATGGATTTGGGTTTTTTTAAAGAATTTTTTAATAGTCTTGTTCCTGCACTTGCTGATCAATGATGATTACATTTCTTCCCATGCAGTGTGCTGTTCTGCAATGCTGCGCTCATGCTGAGCTGTGAATTGCTCAACAAGGGTTCAGCTGTTTCCTTAAGTGTCTGATGACTGTGGCCTTTGCTGAACTCGGATAGTCTCACTAATGACTTGGGGGTGCTGATTGCCAAATATCCAGAGCAGATGAGTGTGCCAGGGAATTGTGAGCCCTCTCAGGTTACATTTGCTTACATTCCTCAGTAGCTGACAGGAGCCGACAGTTGCGATTTCTGTTTGACAAGTTTACTTAAGAAGCAGCCTCCCAGGGGCAAAAGCTTATTGCTCTGGACCCACACTTTCCCAGGTAACTTAAGAGCTAAAATTCAACTAATTTTGCTATGGTCTGAATGCAGTGAGCCACTGGCACTGGAACATGTCTTCTCCTGTTCACTCGGCTGAAAAGGAGATGCCAACATCCCCAGCTAAACTCATTCCTTCAAACCTAGCACAAGTTAGGGAAGGACAGGTTAAACCAGGGGTCAGCAGACAGCATTTGCCTAGAAAAAGTCATGTTGGGGAACTCGAGAGCAGGAGACACAGCCTGAAGCAGTATTACAACTTTGGCAGGTATCATGGCCCCAGCTCTGCCCAGTGGAAGAAGCATCTCTTGTTGTGCAAGTCCAGTGAAGTCATTCCACTGGGGATTCCTCATTACATTAACAAAAGAAGAATTTTCATGAGGGAATATTGCCAGGTATTTTTTCCTGGTGGATATATATATATATACTTATTTTTTCTTTTTTTTTTTTTTTTTTTTTTGTAAAGGCCATTTGAAGAAACTTGTTATTTGGACCAAGAATTGATAGATCTCTCTGTTAATCCCTGCCATGCTTGTTTGAGATTCTTGGGACTTCTTTTCCTTTCTCCAGTTTTTTTTGACTCTTACAGTGAGGGAGTCTGTAATCAATTTGTACCTCTCAGCTCGTCTGTAATTGCAGAGTAGCTATTGTGTTGCACATAGACCTTAGAACATCTTAACTATTGAAGGTCCTCTGGAATCTGATTCTCCCCATTTTTTTGGTCTCCTTTCACCAGAGGTTGGTTTTTCTCTCCAGGAAGTCAGGCCATGTCTGTCTCAGTCCCTCAGGAGTCTCAGCTGTGATTTTTGCCTTCCCTGGCGGAGCCGTGGCAGCGTGGGCACAGGTTCCCCAGGGCTGCCTGTCTGCAGAGCCGTCAGTTCCAGGGAAGGGTGGGTTTGTGGCACATGTGCAGCGTGCTGTTGAACTGCTGCCGCTGCACCTGCAGTGCGGGCTTGCTGTGCAAACGCCTCCCATGGCTGACCTAGGGCAGCGCTGGAGGTGTACGTGTGCGTTCATTTATCTAAAATTAGAACAAGTTTTGTCCAAAGTAAGTGAGAGTGCTCTGCTGCAGCCGTATGGGTTTTTACTCAGCAAGCCTTTCCACGTGGCTCTGTTTCCCAAAAGATGAAGTTGTTGGATCTGCACCACAGACACCCCACGTGTCCATTGAAGGGAACATGGAGGTTGCTGACAAGGGAAAGCAGGAATGCTGAAACTGCCTTTTGGGCAAGGAAGTTGATTGATTTCTGCTGTAAGGCAAGAGCAGGTGGGAAAGAGAAATACCATGAGCGTAGACATGGACCTGGAGTGTGGCAGGGCAGCCCAGAGCGATGAGAAATGCCAGGCTCTGCGATGCTGCTCGTCCATGTCACAGCCTGTGCTGCCAGCCCCGCTCCTGCTCCATCCTCGGGAACTCCTCCCCAAACTTCTGTAACACAACCCAACCCAAATGCTCTCACCAGGGCCAGGGTGGAGAGAGGAAGTGGAGATCTGGTTTGTTGCTGTATCCTGGTTTTTGTTTCAGTTTAATTTGCAAGCTTGCTGATTTCTTGCAGTGCTACTAAGATTTTTCAAGGCAACTCCAGGGTTTTAATGTAACCTGTACCAGTGTCTGTTAGATTGATTTTCTGACCTATTTTGGGTCTTGCAATTTGGAGTTAATGTTGCTTTCCTTTTCCAGTGGGTGGCAGTTGAAGCAAAGAGAAATGTTTATTCAGTTGAAAGTTTATATAGATATGGATTTAAGGAGAAAAAGCCAAAATAGGCCAGTTGCTCATTGTCTCTCCGTATGTTGAATTCTGTTCTTTTTGTCTTGCATCTTGCAGCTGGAGAAAAGAACAAAACCTCTTGTGAACAAAATCTGCTTTTAGTTTCAATCTCCTACTTTTTGTGTGTTGTTCTGTACTCATTTCCTTATTCTCTTACCAGTTAATAAATCTGAACCCAATCTTTCCATCTCTAGAACTCTGCATTGCATAAGCCTCCTTTCAAAACTTTGAAGCAGGGAGCTGCTGCCTTCTTGCAGCAAAGTGTTCACCTTCCCAGAACTGTATTTTGATTTTGAATGTGACTTGTAATAGCATTTCTTTCTCCTTTTAAAAAGCTCATCTTGTCAAGAAATCTTTAATACTGATTTGAAATTTAATGTGTATTTTATCTCTAATATCTGTGTCCTTGCAGGGCCAAATTTTAACTGGAAATTGCTTTCATGCAGATTTCTTGTATGGAGTTAGTGCCTATCTTATTCACAGCTGAGTTTTAAAATAAGCAGTATTTGGAATCCAGTCTGCTAGCTAAAGTGCACATTAGTGTATTTAGTAAACAGTTCTGAGTAAAACATTAGTATGTGTATATGGAATAGAAATATATTTTAATGTATAAAATACTACAGTTCTAAGTACAGTAGAGATTAAGTTAAATCTATTCTTCTAAATTTGTAATAAGTATCTATATCACTGCTGAAACCAAATGTGTGGTTGGTAATTATTGTTGGATCAAGGAGCAGAATTTCATGTACTTTAAGAAGAACCAAATTTTACTTTTTTTTTCCAAAATACTTAAATTGTAAAAGGACTTTTCCAGGATTTTCCAGTGCTTTATTTTGTGGAAAAATACTTAATGTAGCATAAAAAGCAGGGGAAGTCTTTTATTTTAGTGAATTTTTCCCCCTAGGGCTGAACTAGCCATTCATCTTCTAGAATGTGTGATTGTACCTAAATTAGCAATTAATTCCTGTCTTTTCCCTGAAGAAAATGAGCTTTTATATAGGTATTTAATGACTGAGTCAGTTTATTGTAGCTAAGCCTTGTCTGAGCATATGTGCCAGTCCTCTTTTAGTCTGCTCTTAAATTGATGCAGTTAAATACAAAAGCTTGTGCAAACACAATAATTCTAAATGTTTATAAACTGATTTGCCGCTTGTGTGGATACAAGTTCTGCTGCTTCTGTGGTTGATGGATGAAGCTTGCAAACTGATTTAGGACTCTAAATGGAAAAAAATCCAGGAAGAAACCTTTCTTCCCTTTCTGGCCAAGTGAAATGACAAGGAATTAACTACCAGAGCAGCAACAAGTTGAGCTTTGTCTGGTTGATAACAAAACTGATTTTACTTAGCAGCAGTACTCTGTGGCTATAATAACCTAAAATGGAAATTTTTTTAAAGTAAAAAGTACTCCGAAAGTTGTGACATAGCATGATCTCAGTTTTGTCAAAGGGGCCCACTCAAACAGAAAATTACTCCTTTGAAAGTCATGACTTGTTTGTTGTTGTTGTTTTTGTTTTGTTTTTTGTTACAAGACTCTGTAATAACATCTGTGATGACTTTAATGCAAGTCAGTAGAAAAAAGCCTCCACATTTATTTTCAGTTCCTTTATCTGTCGATTACTGGAATATCATTTGCTGGGAAATGATGCTTCTATAGATGGTGAGGAAAAGGCTCTGAATTATTTTAAAACATTCTGGTACACACATCATGTGTGATAGCATGCTTGAAATATGGAGGGGTTTGTACTTTCTTTAAGACTTCATCCAACTGGCAAATCTTGTTTGGAGGGCTGTGGAAGGGTTTTAGCATTATTCCTACTCTAGATTGCAAAAAAATCTACTTGTATTATGGTTTGAGTATTTTTCTTTCTTTGCTTTTTATTTTTTTTAATAAATCTGGTTTTCTTGCTATTTCATTCTGCTTTCCAGTGAATAAAGCTGATCCTAATACTAAAAAAGTTTTGAGTGAGTCTCAAACAGAGGGATATTTTCTTTGTTTGCTTTAAACAAACCATACAGGTTACACGGCTCTGTTTTGAATTAACAGCTCTCCAAGCTGGGCTGACCACTTAATGCTTCTCAGACACTGAGCATTCAAATACTTCAAAGGAAAAACAGCCATATCTAGTGTTTTATCCTCTTAAAAGCACAAAAAAGGATGCCAGACTCATGTAATTGAAAACATTTGCTGTAGGCAAGGTGTCCCAAGCAGGCCAAGGTGGAAGAACCTATCTGTGTTCTGCTGTGTTAAGTTTTTCTTTGGTTAGTAGTGACACCCTGCTGCTAATAAGAGTTAAAGGGAAGTTAAAACTTTGCCTGTTTGTGTCTCTCTGATTTTGGTTTTATTCTTGTGGTCCTTTAGCTCTTATTTGGAATTCTAGCGGGTGAAGTCACAGTAAATGGGGAGCAGTATCCATAATGCTCTTCTGATCAGGGTCTTATTTTCCGAAGTCCACCTAATACCACTTTTTAATTGCTTAACCATCCAATCTCCCAGAGTAATTTGTTAGGAAAGTTACAAAAAACCTCCCAACTTTGCAGTCCATCAGTGTCTGTACTGTGTAAGCCTTTTAGAGCCTGTGTATAAATACCCCAGTATAGCTCCACCTGCTCTCTGTGCTCAAGGTGAGAGGTAATGGAGGGAAGCAGGGGCAGGTGGGGGAAAGGTTTGGAGCTGGATGTGGGACTCTGGAGAGGTAAGACAGTGACAGTGCTGTTGTACTGGGTAGCAGAATTGTTCTGCTTCTGCTGGACTCTTGACAAGTTGAGTAGTTTGGGTAATTGTTCGCTTGCTGCATGCCCAGATCATGGGTAGTGAAACTTGTGTTTGTTCAGGGTTTTGGTTTTGGGGCTTTGGGTATTTGGTTGTGGTGGTTTGTTGGTTTTTTTTTCAGGGGTTTTTTGCCTGTTTTTCCTATTGCAGTAGCCCAAGAGTGGGTGCCTGGTTGGGACACCCCAGCAAGTACTGTCAGTGTCCCGTGGTTTGCTGCCTGCCCCGTCTCTCCCAGGCTGAGCACTGAGCTGTCCAGCTGGGACACAGCCCACAGCTCCCATCCAGCAGTGTGGGACTGACCACGCTGAGCTCAGCTGCGTGTGCTGCAAAGCAACACCCACTGCTGTCCTTGCACATCCCGAGCCCTTCCCTGGTGCAAACTGGGGAAACTTCCATCTAACTGACACTGTACAATATTGTATCGAAGCTGGAACAAAGATGAGGTAGATGTTCTGCCAACATCCTAGGGAAAAGCAAACACTCTTGAGACTTTTCCTGTGCATTCTTTGTGACTTTATGATTATAAAGTTTCTGAGAGATTTCTTTTCCTTGAAGTTAGGTTTTACATGTATAATTCACATATTTTGTGCCTGTGCAGGTGTGTTAATAAGATGGGGCTAAAATGAGTGGAGTAACAGAGGGTTGTGTCCTCTGGGAAAAGAAGCTGGAAAAGCTTTTTTTGGTCCATTTCATCTTTCCAAAGATTCCAGCTGGACTCACTCAGTATCACTTGGAGCCATGTTCTGATACTGACTGCTTCTCTCTGGAAGCACTTGCACAAAACCAGGGTAGCAGTGTCATACTGTCCTCACATTGACCTGAGATTGTGGTTGGCTGGGCTTGTGAATCTTCACACTCAACCATACAGAATTTCTCATTTTGAATCTTCTGAATGCTTCATCTGATGAATTGCTGGAAGGTCATGTTCTGGGTATGAGTGGGCAGAGTCCTTTCCTGCTGGAGACAAAGTGTGGTGAAGTGGAAGACAGATGCTATGGGAAGCCCCTGTTGTGTGTTTGATGCAGCCACAAGCTGGAGTCTCAGGTTGTAGATCAAAAAATGGGAGATGTCCTTTAAGCCTCTTGGGCTTTATGCAATGCAATGACTTCAACTGTTGCAGGACTTTTTATGAAACTTTTCTTAATATTCCCATGCTATATATAGAATTAGCACTCTTGTAGTTTGTGTTCAGCTTGGCTTGGATAGCTGGAGGTGGAGAGGATTGGCTGAAGGACTTTGGCACCATTAGTTGCATCTCCCCAAAAAGTCAAACAGTACAATTGCTCTTTTCAAATGTGTAGTGCTGTGTGACATCAGGTGCATATGGCATTCATCAGTAATGAAAATGCTCAGCTGAGCAGTAATAACATCTACAAATAAGTAGTAATGCAAACAAGTAATAAGTAATCCCTAGCAAGCAACGTATTAAGAGGGAGTAGGCTGCTTGCTTCTGTATCCTTTAATGTGGATCCTGGAATCCAGAGGCTGATTGTCTCTGACTGTGCATTTCATCAACACATTTCTAAGCTCATTCCCCTATCATTTATATGTTGAAGTTGTCCAAGTTCTGAATTGGCCTTTTGGAGAGCAGCGTTAGTGCTCTTTGATTTCAAGTGTTGTTAAATACTAAGGAAGAAATAAAAATGTGAGGTTTTACTTTGAAATAGTTTTTAGATGTTTGGTTATGTGTTCTAACAGTGCAAATCAAAACACTGCCTTCTTTGTAGGTCAGTAGAAAGGGCTGAAGTGGTTGGTAGCAGGGAGGTGGCCATGGGCTACTTGAGGGATCTCCACTGGTGGGAGATGCCCAGGGGCCAGAGAGGGGACTGCAGATGAATTTCATCTTGTTAGTTCCATCCAGTGCTAGCAGTGCTGGAGGAACCCAGCAGGGAAAGCAAAATGCTGATTTATTTACTTCACAGCTCAACCAAGAGCCAGAAACCTCTGTACTTCACCCTGCCCAGAGCCTTTGCCTGCTGCAAAGACATGCAAGTTTATCTGTTGCTGTTAGACTTTGTTTTGCCTACACATCCTCAAATACTGCACAGCCCATCATATCAGGAAGGAATTAGATAGTGACTGGAATTACTTGGACTCACCAGACTTTGAACAACATCTGAGTAAAACCAGATTGAAAGCAGTACAACCAATTTTCCTTTTGCTGTAGCTGTGTTTACAAAGATTTCAGTATGGCCATAATTTACCTGGCTTGGCAGCACTGTCATTGACAGAGAAATAAATGAATTCTTACATTCATACTTCACGCTTGCAAGATTGGGCTTCAATAATGAAATTTCCCCGATTTTAACCAGAAAACCATTTAATTAAAATGTTAATGAAGCTGATATTCTTTTCTTTCTGCTGCAATTGTTTTAACCAGTGCCATTGCACCCATTAAGGGATGTGGGCTATGTGTGTCCTCCCCAAAACAAACACTGGAAAAAAGCCCCCATCTTTTGTTGATAAAGTGTGAAAATAGTGAAATGTTATCTTAAATATTGCCTTAAGAAAGATAGAAATCAATTTCAGGCCTCAAACGCTGTACTTTAAAACACATTTTGGCATTCTGGTGACATCAGTTCTAGTAGAGCATATTTCACAGAATTTAAACTCATCTTTCACTTTTCACTTTGTGTTCCTGTGCTCTACTTTCTTTTCCCTGCCTTTTCTGTGCTTTGCTAAAAAGACAGATGCAGTTCAATCCTTTTTTTTCTAAAAGGCATGTTATACAAAGAAGTTCTGCAGTGAAACCTTTCAAACCATGAAACTCCAAAAAGCTTTGTTTTTCTGTTTCTCAGCTTACTCTCTGCCTTGACCTTTGGTTCCTGTATTTTAGGATACATCAGTAGCAAACAGTCAAAAACTGATTTTAAGGAACTTTACTGGGTTACTTTGATTCTCCCTGTTAGTTTAGTCCTGCCAGAGGCTAATTGCAGTTCCCCTGGTGCTCCTAGGAAACGCTGAAATGAGTCCATTTTTAAAACAAGTAACCAATTCCAACAGTAATTCTAGCAGGAAGCAGTGTACAGCAATTTAATTAATTTCTGAGATCTGTCATTAAGTCATCTTGCTCTGTCCTTGTTATATGGAAACTGCTGGTTTTACATGTGTCCCCGTTTCGGAGAAAAAGCCAAATTGATGGTCTCTGAAAATGTGTACAGTGTTAGTATCTAGTTTATTTAGAAATAAATAAACTGGATACTCTCTCCAGAGAAAAACATGTGATGTGGTAAAATGTATTTGCCCAAAATTAAGTGTCTCAGTCATCTTATAAATGAATGGGAGTATCTGAGGGCTTTTCCCACTTTTTTCTTCTGAACAAAATCCAGTGTGCTGCTGTCAAGTCCTCAGCAGTTTGCAATCAGATGCTCCCCCAGGATCTGTCACAGTAATTAATTTGTGTGACTCTCTTCAAAAAAGCAACTTAAAAGTTTTTTTCCTTTTAATTGCTGAAGTTTGGTATTAACCTTCCCAATGATTTGTTCAGTAGCAGGCAGTGCAGGGGGGTAGCACAGTGAGGTGGCATTCAGAATTTGCTCATAGCTGCATGTTTTTCCCTTTCAAAATACTTTGTAAAGTCAACAGAGGGGTGAAAAGTGTAAAATTCAGAGCAACTGTACTGTGATCAAACAATTCTGCAGTGTGTACTCTGAGTTTCTCACTGTTCATGCTTGTTTTATTTGTTGAAATACTTTGAAAGAGCTGATATGACATTAGTGTGAAGTGTAAAGTTATACAAATAAAGTCATGTATTCCTATAAAACCCCACCTCTGGAAATGTATCAGAGCATAGAAGTTTTGGTTCTTTTACAGTAGCTGGTTTGTCCTTTCTAGTTAGATTTTCCCATGTTTGAAAGGGTCTTTGTTACACTCTTTGGCTTGTTTTGCCATTGATACACAGGTCTGAGGTTTTCCTGTTCAGGGAGAATTTGGCTGCACTCATGGTGCTGCTTCTAGTAAAGCTCATAGGGCAGAGTGTTGTCTTGGAAAATGTAACAGATTGGGTTTTATTCAGCTGGTATATTTTGGACCTTTACCATGTTCTCATTTATCTCTCACTCACAGAAACACTCTAAAATGGCAACCATGTAATCTTTTTTAGATTGTAAAGCCTTTGTTATGGCTCCAGAGTTTGATGCCTGACGCTTTACTGTGTGCTTTGATCCTGGTTTTCTGGTTTGTGTTTTTGTTTGGTTCAGGTTTTTTTTTTCCTCTGGTGTCTGTGGAAACATTCAAAGTCCTGATTATTTTCAGGGACTAATATAACTTTTTATGGAATAATTTTGAAAAAGGGCTTTGTTAGATTAGTGAAGCATTCACGTGCTTCACTTCGTTTGCAGAGTTGTGTTTTTTTGCTAAATCCTAACTCTTCTCTATGAGGGCACAGCTTTAATAATTTTACTTTCTGCCTCCAAGCTGGCTCTTTATGAACAAGGAAAAGATTCCTGGTGATGCTTCATCTGAAGCAGAAGGGTTCCTCTGTTGGTTGTTCCTTGACTTCGTTTTTGTCATTCATATTTGAGTTATTGTCTAAATTCAGGATATTTAGTTGTGATAAACTATAGCAGTTGCAAGAAGCTGTGTCTCCCTGTAGAGAGCCACACGTAGTATTTCAAATTCTTGATTCAGTGTTAGTGCTCAAGAGAGCAAGGATGAAGCAGGTCCATTTGGCTGCTGCTCCATTTACAATGTGGAAGCCTTCTCTCTTGTGGCTCTGCCCAGTTTATCTGGAAAAGCAGGAGAAGTTTTCAGGCCACAAGACTCATTTTGGTGGATTCTTAGTTTTAGTGGTCAGCTGTAATTTCCTGCCAGGTGCAAACACTTGGTCCTGAAGGACTTGGTCACTGTGGCTTAGATTTACCACAGCTTGGGTCTTAAAAGTTGTAGGTTACCTAGAAGAAAACTTATCTGTCTAGGAAGATACTACCAAAGAAAATTCAGGAAAAGGGGTTAACGATGAGTCTGCAAAGTATTTCTTTTGTTCTTTATTGTTTGAGTTAATAGAGTTTAACTCAGTACAGTGAAACTTTTGTGGTTAGGCTGTACTAGAAACAGGTAGGAAGCACAGACTGGTGTGCTGGGCTCCCTAACAAAGACAGACTTGGTGACTTTTTTGAGTTAGTGCATTACTCATCGACTACCTGTGTATTCAAGGAAAAATCCCAGATACTCCCCCAATGATGTGACTGTTTCTGTCTTGCCTGAGTGTGGTTACCTGTCCAAGAGGTTTAGAAGGCAGAGTGAAATCTTTGCCAAGTATGAAAGACAGGTATGACGGGCGAGTACTCTTGGCAGGCAGTTTGGTTTATTATGCAGCTATTTGAAGGGGCAAGCTGCCAGCTTTCCATGTTAAAGGGAAGATAATTGCCTAACAAGGTCACTGGGAACAAGGAATACTGTGAGATACAGTCCTGTCCCTTGGTAGAACAGATCATTTTATTTCATTGCATGCTGGAAGGACCCGTGGGGCTTAAATCATGCCAGTTCCAGACATTATATGTGTACCATGTCTTCCAGTGCCAGCCAGAAAAATGAGTTTATGAAAGGTTGGAAAGTGCCCAAATGAAGATTAATATGCAAACTAAAACTGAGGCTGTCTGTAGTAATGTAGTACCTTCCTTAAATGTGTAAAAAGAGGAGGAAGATGGGGGTTTTCTGTTCTCTTTAATTTAGTAGAAATGGTGTCTTACTTTGGGGGGAGTTTTTCTGTTTATCTGCTTAAACTGCTCTGAAGATAGTGTCAGTAATTTTCTTGTTCACTGTGTTTGTGATTAGAGTAAGTCAAATTTTTTTCAGGGTAATTTCTCAGTATCATTGAGGTGGAATTATTTGCATTTTAAAAGAGGGGAATTGTTATAGGAAAAGTAAAAGTTTCTCATCTATTTAAGATACTAATCTCATATTTTAGAGATAAACACAGCTATACCTGTGTCTTCAGAGTACAGTCCAGGTGATTTATACCCATATCCTAATAAAGAGCTGAATTTTTTTTTTTTATGAAACTTAAAAACTCCTCTGTCTGTTTGAGGCAGAAAACCTGCAATGCCTGTGGAACTTCAGTGTCATGATTAAAATTAGACATACTTGTAAGTAACCAAAACCACATCTACTAATCAGAGAGGTTAATCAGCTTCAGTGGAGTTTGCTGGCAGTCATGACTGTAGTGCATGTCAGAGGCTGTTATTGCTGTTTTGAGTGAGTCATTTGGGTAACAGAGGTCATAATTTAATTTGTAGTTGTGTACATAAGTACACAGAGCACGGGAACCACCTGTTAACTACTTCTGCATTATAATATATTTTTACTGTCTGTCATTCAAAAATGTATTCCTAAAGGAGAGGAGCAATCTGAAAGAGGTATGTGCTTATATAGGTTAAACTGCATGTATTCAGAGAGAGCTTCATCTTTCTGATGCCACACTGAAATATTTATATGATCCTCAAATAATGCACGTGGAGTAGACACAATGACCTGTCGGTCAACTTCCGGAAAAGTTGCTGAGTGTTTTCTCAGAAGGCACCATCCTTCAGCTTCCTGGTAAAAGAGGAACCATTGTTTGGAAATAATCCAGTGATCCATCTAATGATTTTCCGTATCTCCCCACCTGGTGGAAGATTAAAAAAAAAATGTAAATAGCTGCTTTTCTACTGTTGGTGCTTTGTTCCTTCTGAAACAAAAAGTGCCCAGCTGCCCTCACAATAAGATGAAGAGAAAAACAAAAACTAAAAAGGCCTTGACCAAAGTCTTAAAATGGTTTGGGGACTCTCCCTGCCTCTGCAGCCCAGGATCAGCCCTGTCCTTCATCCCCTCCATGCAGCAGGGATAGCCCATCACTCCAGTCCCCAAGCTTAGGGGTGATACTGATTGGTTTTGCTGAGCCTGCTGAGGAGCTGGAGTCCATCAAGGCTGGTTTATCCATCATATCTGTTCCTGGTAGATGCCTCCTCCTAAGAAGACACGTACAGGTTTCGGAGCTCAGCCGAAGTTGTGGTCACTGGAACACATCCTGACAAGGACGCTGCCACTCAAAGGAGCATGGTCCAAACACTCACACATGAGCTATTTATTCCCTTAAAATGTGGAGTGCTTCATTCCCAAGTCACAGCACAACTGGTTTTTTGCCCAAAGTACTTGATTCCTATTTTCAAGACCTAGGAATTTCCAGTATTGTATCAGTGCACTCATGGTGTTGATGCTTCTTGTTCTTCACTGTGTTTTTTAAAAAACTCTGTGTTCTCATGTACTCGCCCATAGTTTGTTTGAGCAGGAATGTTTGTCTGTAAGCTATGCCAAAAAGAGGGGTTAAAATTTTCCAGAAGTTACAGGAGCTAACTGAGGAATGAGGAGAGGAAAAGAATTCTTCTAAATATACTTAATTAATTTGTCACTTGAAAAAATCATAGGCAGACTCAAATCTCTGATAATCCAGAACTCTGTATCTACAGTCTGTTAGTTTGCTTGAGAAGGAAAAATCATTTATGTTGTGTGTGTCCCAAAATCCAGGCCATCAAGGTCTGACCCTTGGATGATTAAGACACAGGTGAAAGCTAGCAAGAGAAGTAAAAATTTTCAAGTTCCTCTCCATCTTTCCCTCCCACCTGTTGCCTATTTTTAATCCCCTGCTAGATACAGTTGACAGGCATTGATCTAAACTCGTTTAACGATTTGGCTTTCAAACATGTTTGAGTTGCATGTTCCAGATCTAGATCTCTCCTTTTTGCTCTGTGGGTTGGCTCTTACTGACTTCTCTCTGCACACTGTGTGGTCCAGAACATTTATTTCACCTGCTAAATACCTATGGAGAAACAATCTTGAGTTCTTCAGGAGCTCTGGTTATCTCTATTTGTTCATCTTAAGTTGTTGTTTGCGTTGCTTGTGCTGTTGGCTCTCAGTGTCATGTGAGTCTCTCTCCTGTTAGATGCTTAAGCATTATTTATGGAGTGTTTGTAAACTTACAGGCAGAGTGTCTGGGAATGTTTGGTGTGTTCCCATGGAGCTGAACTGTATTTTGACAGCTGGTTAATGCCACAGAGCCTCCAGAGGCTACTGCTCCCTATCTGCCATTCCTCCACCGTTTAGATGACTTGTGATAGCTGTTCTGCAGGCAGAGCTGTGATTGACAATTTCAAAACGTAGGCTCTTCCCTGTGCCTGTTACTTGTAGGATTAGTTCAGACCAAGTAGTTTTGCTTTCCTCTGTAAATATACACGTTCAAAATTGAGTTGAGTTGGTGTTAACAAATCCTATTTTTAATATTAAAGTTTCTGTTGTGAGTCTTCACAATAAAAGAACTTTGCCAAGTGTATATATATATAGTTTTATTAGAGCAAACTAGGGAACAGAGAAGTTAAAAGCTTTCTCAGTGTCATAGGGCATTCAACATCAGATTCAAAGGAAAACAGTACAGTTCAACTTGGGACCTTGTCTATTTTTACGGTTACTAACACCCCTCCCTGTAGTAGCAGAAGTCACCAATTGCTTCTCTGCAGTCTAATCGCTCTCATTGTTTATGTTTGGATGTGAAAATGATGTTTCAGTCATCCTTTGTAGTGAGTCCAATGAATGTTGAAACCTGCAAGAATGCTGCTGTTTCCTACCTGAGAGGTGCCTCCTGAAACTGAGGCAAGCTGGGCCTTGGCCCCAGGAGGAAGAACAAAGAACCTGGGCTGTAGTGTTCCTCGAGGTGAAGGATTTTTTGGTTTTGAGGTGTTGTGAAACTTTTGTCGAAATAATTCCTCACTTGTGTGTAAGGGAATGAATAAAAGAATGAACATGTTGTAAGGCTGGTCTTGTCATTGTTCTGCCTTTGGATACCCTCTAGTCAGGTGGGTGAGTAGATAACATGAAACTTGCTAATGGTGGGTAAAAAACCAGGATGAGAATCAAACAGAATAAATTTAGTCTTTCTAGTTGCAGTTCTCTTTTTTCACTTCCCTGGGCATTTCCATTCTCCATCATTCCTTGTATTCAGCTTAGTTTACTTATCATTATTTATTATAGGGGAAGCCTGGGGGTTTTCAGGGTAACAGTTTTGTAGGAAAAATAGGTTTCACTTAACACTGTGTAGGATATCACCTGAGAACTTGTCATTTAAGGTGCTACTGACATCTGCATCAAGCCTGGCCTGTAGTCTTCTTATCCCAAACTAAAATGGAGTTACATTTGTCTGCCCTTCAGCTCTTCAACAGATTGTCCTTAAGGTTGATTCAAACATCCCACTTGTTCAAAGGCCCTTAAAAGGAAAAACTTTAGAAAAAAAAAAGTCTTAAAATTTTATAAAAATTTATCTCAAAGGTGGGTAGATAGTCCACAAACTTCTTGAGATGCCCCTTGGAGATTAAGTTTGTTAAATTTGTTTCAGATTGAAAAAGGGATGTTGAAAGGGAGCTTTAGGAAGTGTAGTGCTTTAGTGAGTATTTGTAATGGCAGATTACCTGTCTGTGCAGTTCTGAGCTGTGTCCTTACTCAGCACTCTGGCTCCTCGGTTTATGAGTAAGCACGGAAGTTGGGAGTTTCCACAAGAATTACTCATATCAAGGAGGAATCCTGAGAGCCTCGTCTCTGTCTGATCATGGAAGCAAATTAATTAACTTGCTTGCATAATGCATCTTTCCAAAATTACAGAAAGACTCTTGATTCTCTTTGCTGTAGGGGACAGGAGGAAAAGTTCTTAATATAAAGTCAGGCACTCGTTGCCTCAGAAGTGTGTGGAATTGCTGTTAGGAGCCTGTAACTGGCCATCCTGACACCTTGCTGAAAGTATAATATTGACTCTTTCTGTTGAGTGTTTCTGAAATAAATGGCAAAAATATGATAATTAGATGCTAATCCTTAGCTATGATGAGGTGTTGCCACTAAGTGGCCAAGCCTGTCAATAACCATTTGTGCAGCTTCACTTTCCAGTAGGTAGGTGATGATAGGAAAAGGCAACAGAGGAAGAGAGGTCAGCAGTAAATGTGTCACAAACCCAAACCTTGATCCCAAATTTTGACTCTCTCATGCCAAGATCTTAAATGTAATACTGTGTTCCACTGAACTCCATACAACTGCCTGGAGTAGCTTTTTCTCTGTGTAGCTCATGTAACTTCACTAGGAGATGCTGGAAGAATTCAAACTGTACCTTTTGAAGTTGTTACTGAAAATTGTTTAGAAATTCTAACCATTCTCTGGAGAACAGAAATTAATGTTTCCATTGTAGAGCATACTGGAAGTTTATTCTGAATTAAGCAAGAGTCACAAAATATTTACTGACAAGAAAAACCAAACTGAGCAGTGTTTTCTCTTCTGTAGGCAGAGTTTATTGTACTTGCTTGTCCTAAAATTTAACATGGTGCTGGAAGTTAGTTACAAACAATGGAAACAACTCTACCCCACTTCTGTTTAAGTCTCCTAAACTGCTTTTGGATTATGCAATAGTACAGATTGATGCTTAAAGTGCTTCTATTTTGATTCTGTGTTCAAAGATTGAAAGTAAAACTAGATAATTGCTCAGATCTGCTTTTGGGGAGGTGAAGAATGTATTTCTTGGGCAGTGCCTACACTATGTATCACTGCTCCAGAAGTCTACTAAATACCTGTAGTGTTTGTTACTTGTTATATCTGAGTTTTTCAGAGGTAGCAACATGAGGAGATTTTATCAGAGACCTGAATAACTAGAGATTTAAACTCTTGTAACTCCTAATGCCCCAATTTAGAAGTATTCTGATGTTTAGCTGCCCTGCATTTTGAAAGAGGTCAGTGTACAAATCCAGTTTGCTGTGATATCAATTCCATGCATTAAGGTGGGTTGATAAGAATATGATTAGCACCATTTTTTTTAAAGGAACTATTTTCAATTTGTCTTAATTCTGTTATGCCAGATGGGTATCTTCTGCCTGTCCATCCACTGTAAATGAATGCTATTGCTAGAAAAATGTTACTTGCAATAACAGGAAAGAATCTATCTTCACCGTTTTTTTCCTATTTCTTCTTTGAGAAGCTTTTGTTTTATTTTCTACGTACCCTTTTACCCTGTAAGTAATGGTAGGGCAGATGCAGGCCTTGTTCTGGAGGTTTCTGTGTATTTTTTGTGGGTCATGTCTGTAGTCAGCAACACAAAGTTTATTCTCCATTTTCCTTTTCAACTCTTCCTCTGGAAAAGAAAAAGAAAGCATCTTGAATAGTTTTGTATGATTTACTTGAGATGTGTAAGTTGTTACTTAAAATACTGTATTTTTTTATACTCGACTATAATCTAATCCTAACAAAATAAGGGAAATAGTTCTACCACTGAGCAAATACTGCATGACATACACTATTTCCAGTATTTCCAGTAATACTGGAAACTTTCATCAGTTTCACTTACACAAGATATGGAAGTTCAATTTTGCCTTTTGGCGAGGGAGCTGCTCTAAGTAGTTTTACGTGTTTGGTAGTCAAGATTGTATCAAACTTCACTATATTCAACTGCCATACATTGGAAATCAAGATGGTTTTATGCAATATTTTCCTCATAACATTTTAAAATTAAAAAAAGCCCTACTGCTTCGGTGGAAAAAAATGTTAATGAGAGGAGATAATTATGAAAATTGTTCTCCTTCCTCAGGATATCCGATCTTTATGCGTGTGATACATATTTGCACATCTCACCTGATGCGGTTTCTCAGTGCACGTCTTAGATGAAGGTGGGGTGCTGACAGCTGCAAGAGAGTCATGAGGTTCTTTTCTCCTTTGATATCTCCTCAGATGAATTTTAAGTGCTGATTTTCTGTCAGAAATATGTTTCATAAGTTCATTTTCAGAGGTGGATTTAGTTTTAGAGCAGTTCAGAAAACGTTAACCCTCTACTTGGAAAACTGCATCTGGGACAAGGAGATACATCATAGGAGCATAAAAATTATATTTACCAGACCACTTTTTAATTAAGCATTTTCAAAATATAAGCAAATATATTTTTCAATATAGCTGTTTTTCAGATCTCAGTAAATACTTTAATTTTTTAATAGTCGCACAGGAGCAGAATGGGATTGTCTATTAAAGACTGGAAGTGTAGCTGTCTGCAGCTCTTTCCCACAAAGCTGTAATTCATTGGGATGAAGTTGATTTAACTTCTATTTAGTCGGTACTGGGGACTCAAATTATCCAAGATGTGGACTAACTTTTTGTAAGAAGTGGGTTGTGTGCATCTATTTACCTCTTCTTAATTGTGTGAATTGCTTCTCAGTCCTGGTCACAAAATGTGTCTGTGGGTTCAGCAGTAATTGCTAATATGGAAAAAAACATCATTTAGACCAGGATTTGTGTACTTAGTGCTGTAGTAGAAGCAAATATCCAGAGCTGTGGGGAAAAGCCGGCATCCTGTGGCCGGGGAGTGCTGAGTGCTGTAAACCACAAGGCAGAAAGGAATCTTTTTGGGCTAATTTGTGCTGGGTTTGCTGTAAACATCAGGAGAGCTCCTGGCCAGCACTAACTACTCACTCATTTGCTGCTTTGTGGAAGTGAAAGGTATTTCAGATCCACAAAAAGCCAGGGTAATTATAATTAAGCAAGCTGTGATTAAGGAAGCTGCAGAGTAAACAGCATGAAAGAGCCTCTTGGCATTGGAGAAGGGAAAGAATCAAGGCAGTGTGGATAACACTAATTCACAGAGGGAAGATTTGGAGGCGGGACTGGGCAGACCATTAAGGGTAGATCTACTCAAACAAATGACTCCGTGTGGAAAGAGAGTTTCCCACTCAGCTGCCTGGGGACGAGCAATCTTTCCATGCAGGAACGTTTGCATTTGGAAGTGCTGGGAGCATTCTGGTTCCTGTGGGCTTCACTCTGTGACCTCCCTGTCCCCTTTTAAACACTGGAAGGGTTGGGAAGAGCATTGTGCCCATGGTGTGTGCTGCTGCCTCAGGAGCTGTGGGGCTTTACAGCTGCTTGGTTTCCCTCCTGAGTTTTTCTGTGCCAGTAGCAGCCATGCCCCATCCCTTGTAACTGAATGATCTCACAGAAAAACCCCAGCCTGCTGTCACCTCCAGTATCCCAGCGTGGTTGGAAAGCAGACCATTAGGACGTGTCATTTCTGTCAAAAAAAGTTGCTGTAAAAGTTATTGTAAAGAAGCATTTCTATGGCAGAAGAAACATGTGCTGCAAAAAAAGTCAGAAATAATTGGAAGCTGCAGGGAAAGTGACCAAGACTTTAACTCATTTATCCATTTAGTGATGGAGAAAGTGAGAGGCCATAATGAGCCAGGAAAGCTTGTCTGTAGGAAAATCATTGAACACTCTGTTGAGGACTAACTGGGACACGAGAGAACAACTGTAATCAAAGACTTTGTCTTCAGTTACTTTTTGGATAATCTGTAGATACCCTGGCAAGTCAGTTGCACATATCTTCCTGAAAGTGTTTTTTTAGACAAGTAATGAAGTCTGTGTCTTGTTTACCATCATGTTCATCACTGCAATGACCCAATAAAGTAACAAAACAGGTGCTGACTTGCAGTGTTGCAAAGTGAAGTTCCTGGGTATTTGGTTTGTGTTTCTCTGTGTGTGTAGTGCTTTGCATATGAGAAGCAAAATGCTCATTTTTAAGTGATTCTCCAGTTTTTAGCAGGATGAGCACTGGAGTGGAAGCTGGAAAAAGCCATGGCAAACAATACACACTTAATAATTGGATTTGCACTGTCCAGAAATGTGAGTCCTTCAGGCAGTAGGAATAACATTTCTGGAAGGTGCCCAGAGGGTGTTCCTGAGAGCACCCAGTCCACACAACTTCTTATGCTCTCAAAACCTAAAATAGTTGAGACATGGTTGTCTTTACAAACAAGGTTCTGGCTTATCAGAAGTTCCTGGGATTTTTGTTTAGCTTTTTCTTTCTCATTTACTGTCTTGTGTTCCAGATGTTTCAATGATTAAAGGTTTTCTTGCCCCATAAGAGTACAAAAATTATATGTTTTTATTCATGTACTGGAAAATCATTCAATATGGCTATTAGCAAACACGAATCCTAAGTGTTTAGATCCATCAGAGTGTGGAGTTTATATGTTTAAACCACAAAATTTAGGAAAAGGCAAACATAAATTCTTGCTGTTAACTTTTTATCAGGAGGATTAAAAAAAGGAAGAAATTTAAAATGGTATTCAATTGTACACCTCACCCTGAGTTTACAACTTGTTATGCAAACTCTGTGCTACCTTTAAGTAACCTGAATTTCTCCTAAGATCTCTTTATGCTTAAATTCAACTTGCTGTTAATGAGCTGTCTGTTCTCTGTATTTTTGGGAATGCTAGGTCTGCTGTAGAGCTTTATTTGCTCATTTCTTCCAGAAGGTGGTTCAGAGGGGAGGGGACAGTTAAAAATGATTTGTGGTTCCATTTTCTTATCTCTTTTTGCAAGTCAAAGGCTGAACCTTGAAATTAAAGCAGGAGCAATGGTGTATTAATTAAAAATAAGTTTTGGTTTTGTTTGCTTCTTTCCAATTTCTCCTTACCAAGCCCTGTGGCCATTCACTATCACCCAGTACATCCTCAGTGGAACAGAGCTGTGCTTATTTTCTCTTCAATACGAAAGAGACATCACAGAATCACAGGTACTGATGCATGCATGGCTTCACTGATTATTTTCAGTTTACATACCATGGAAAAAGGTCTTGATTAAGTTGACTAAGATTGGTTATTTACATATATTTTTTGTTTGTTTTTGACTTTCACATTCCCAGTAATTAAACAACCAGAACAAAAGAATTGAAGGATGATTCCTACCTGCCCTGAGCAGCCTCTGAGTACCAGGAAATAGCAAGAGGAGTATCGTGCTCAGAAAGGCAGATCCAGCCCATCTTAGAAACACAGGATGGTTTGGGTTGGAAAGGACCCTCAAGGTCATCTCAAAAAAACAAACCAAACAACCCAAATAATGCCAGATGCAGTCAGGAGGGTGGACTGGATCTACTCCTACAAGTCCATACACAGTTAATGAGCAAAATTTTTGGTTGATAACACCTGCAGCCTTTTAGGTTAAAAGCCTTGGTCATATCCATGGGCTGAACTGTGTTCCCTCTGATGGGGTTATCAGAGCAGCAGCTTTTCAGCGTGCATGAATGATGATATAGTTCTCTCAGCTAATGAATACTCTAGTTTTCCAGATACTTGGAGGATTAGGTCATAAGTGCTGGCAGTAGGATAAATTTCTGACTTGGAGGCTTGTGCACATTGAGAGGCACTTAGACTGCATGATCTGCTGATGTTTTCAAAAGAGCAAACTAAAATTGTTTTCTTACTGCAATGTTTTAGAAGGCATTTTTTATAGTTCTGTTGAATGTCCAGTTTCTTTATTTCCATTTTTTCCCTCTTCATGGTTCACGTAGGCTCATTAACCCAGTACATTTAAAATAAGACAAATTAAAAATTCCTTTTTATCTTAAACTGTAATTGACTTACTATCTCTATGGTATTTGGCTTTTTCGGTGTGAAGGGAATTCAGTGGAATATACAAAAAAACTACCCAAACATAAAACCCCTCCGGTGTTTTGAAGAGAAAGGCAGTGTTTTCTGTTTGGTTTGAAAATATGTTGTTGGCATTATCTATTATTCTTTCTGGGAAACACATCTCAATTTCCAGGAAGCTTATAATTGAGCAGAAAATCACAAAATTCTGGAAGGGTTTGGATTGGAAGGGACCTTAAAGTTCATTCAGTTCCAACCCCCTGCCATGAGCAGGGACACCTTCCACTATCCCAGGTTGCTCCAAGCCCCATCCCCCCTGGCCTTGGACACTTTCAGGGATGGGGCAGCCACAGCTTCTCTGGGCAGCCTGTGCTAGGGCCTCACCACCCTCACAGCCAAGAATTCCTTCCTAATATCCAGCCTAACCCTGCCCTCTGGCAGTGGGCAGCCATTCC
The DNA here is from genome assembly GCA_013398275.1 of Promerops cafer. Lineage (NCBI taxonomy): Eukaryota > Metazoa > Chordata > Aves > Passeriformes > Nectariniidae > Promerops > Promerops cafer. Next base: position 114,945 of record VZSE01000989.1, on the reverse strand, counting down.
CCCTTGTCCTGTCCTTCCAGGCCCTTGGCCCAAAGTCCCTCTTCTACTCTCTTAGAGCCCCTTTAGGCACTAGAAGGCCAGAAAATCTTGGATATTATAATGGATCCTAGATGAAAGTATTCATCAAGAATGAACTGGAGGATGGGCTTGGCGTATATCTCCTCTGTTAGAGGAGAAATATGCTACTGGAATATGCCTGAATGTGGATCCCTGTCCACTTGATTATGGTGGTACCTAAACAGTTACTGTACATTGGATTTTCTTTGGCTATTTTCCTTTGGTTTGGTCCTTCTGAAAGCTGTGAGTAGCTCAACTGTCCTCATGTACTGGTTGTTACAAAAAAGTCTATGAAGCCTTTTGCAGAATGGCTTGATTCCTTTGGAGAACTCGTATTCACATGATAAACTTGATGTGCAGTTTTGCAATTCAGCCCTGCTGACTAAAAACTGCCCAATCTCTTGACCATTGTTGGGGAAGTGGGAGCTGATCAGGGGCTCAGATTCAGCACAGCTCCTTCAGTGCCCTCTTTAATGACACAGAGCCAGACCTGGTGTAGAGCTTGGCTACAGGCCATTATTACAGAGAAGTGGTGTAACTTCATCCCTTTCACAGAATAGGTTTTTTTTCCTCTCATGTGGAAGGGATTGTGTTACTTAATTGAAGGGAAAAAACCTCAGCCTCTACTTACTCCCCATGTCAAAGAAAAAAAAGCTTCGTAATTAGACTTAAATTATGCATTGCATAGAGGAAAGCCATGGTTTGCCTCCTATCAAAATATTTAGGACTTGATCCCATTTCATAGAGTGATTTGATATTAATGAATTGTTCCTTCACCTGGAGCCTCATAAGGGTCTGTCCAGCCAGCCCCGTTGTATTCATCCTTCCAAAATGTTGTTTCAGCTGTACTTAACTAATGATAGCAGCTTGTGCTATCAGAAATAATTACCCAAGTCTTTGGGCTTCAGGCAGCCTTTCTTCTCTTGCGTGTTTCTAATGTCTGATGTTTGGGTTTGAAATTAATCAAGGGGATTCCTTTGCACTTTTGTTTCAAGCTTGATTTTGGCGATGGTGACAAACAGTGTTCCCATGTTTAGTCCTGTGCATTCACAGAGGAAGGAGAACTCGGGACTCTAAAAAGAAATATTTAAATGGCTATTTCTTATGCACTTATAAAGAAAAAACAGCTGACAGTACTTCTCCCTTCTCTCCACTCTAGTGGTTGTGGAATATTGGAAAAGCCAACTTTGTTGTTCCAAGTGTTCTCCGTTTCCAAAAAAAGGATGTTTGGTATAAACTGCTGTTTTTATCTTGCAGCATATGCTGCTTGACAGCCTGGCCTGCTGCCTGTTTCAGAGTCCACAATTTCCTCAACTTTCTTATTTTTAAGTGTAAAATTTTCATCCTCGATGCACTTGAAACCACTTCAAGAACAGTCAACTCTTGTTACTGAGCTAATCATGTTATCCTATGCTCAAATAAATTGGGCTCTGTGTCTTCCTTAAAGCTCCCAAAATCAGGTCTGATTTACCTCCTGCTTGCCTCCAATCTGCATTCCTCCTCAATCTGCATTCCCTTGAGCTTCCAGGAGTTTGTGCTGTCGAGGTTGAAAGAGTTTCCCTGTTCAGAAAAGCACTTCTGGTGCTCATATTTTGAAAAGCTTCTTGTGGTAATGATAAGGGAAAATATCAGTAAGTATTTTTGCCTTGAAGGGTGTTGGGGAAATACCAGCAATTAGACAGCAGCCACAAATTTGGGCAGTTTGGGGACTGGCTGAGCATGCAAAAAAGTGTGGAAACTTGGAAATATCTGTGCTTCTGGCCAAGTGGGATGAAACCAAGGAACATCTCTTGCTACGTGGCTTATCAGGATGGATTTTTCTCCAGACTGTTGCAACACAGTGACAGATTTTGTTATGTAATTGTTTCTGTTTCTGGTCTTGGCCTAGCCCAGCAAAAGCAGAAGTATCTGAAAGAATATATATTTGGGGAGGAAGGGAAAGAAATGGTAACTACACTTTTTCCAAGCTAAGCTTAGGAATCTGAGCCACTCTACTTGTACTATTTTTAAAAAAGAGACAATATAAACCCCAAAACTTGCATCATTTACACTGGAATTCAATATACGAACTGTAATTTTGAAATTGTGAACCAGAAAAAAAAAGCATTTATGATAAGTTTAACAGGAGGTAAATTGAATGCTGAGTTAAATTTTTTGTTGTCTTTTCTTACTTTTCATAGAGTTGTGTAATTATTTAAAAACATTTTATGAAGATACACTGTTTTAGAACTATTACTGCAGAAATCCTACTTGATTGGGCTGTTGGGCTGTTTTAAAAGTGCTCTTTTTATCCTTGTCTTTCTGAAGATAACTGCACTTATTAAATATCACCGGATGCATATATTTTGCTTTCATGAGTATAGTCCCACAATTCTAATTTCTAAATTAAACCATTCATAGGAGATAGCTGTACCTTAATGGCTAAACCTAAATAAAAGCACGAGTGATGCTGCTGCAGGGGCAGTATTTTTGGAGAATTCTCCTTTTTTTTGCAGAGACCTACATGCAGCATGTCAGTTTAGCCCTGTTTTGTGGAGAGCACTTTTTAAGCCCTCTGTGGATTTTAGGCTTTCAGAGCAGCACCTGAGGATAATGGTTTTTTTGCTATCTGTGGTGGTTGAGAGTGTTCAGCATCACAATGTAAAGTGATTTGAGGCTGGATATAAGTATGTTTTTTAGGGTTTGTTTGGGTAGCAGCAGTGCCTAGGGAAGTCCAGCTGGTAAAGGCTGCTGCTATGTATCTTTTTGACCAGGTTCAAAACAGCAAATATAATAAGCCTCTGTAAACTGACTTCATTTTTAGATTGACTTTTACCTACAGAGCATCAAATAAAGGCCAGGGCTTGCAACACAATCTGCAAAAAGTCTCTGGAGACTAATCCTAGGTGTGCAATGTAGACAGTGGTTAGCACCATATTCCTTTGGTTCAGAGCATTGTCCTACAGCACAGATACTGTTTTTCTCTCTTGGATCATCAGCTGAAAGGACACAAGTGCAGGGAGTGTGGGTTGCCACACATGGGAACAATAAACACTCACAGTGTGCACAGGTGAAGGATGCGAATCACTTCCAGCATCTTTATTTGGAGGCTTCCTGGTATGACTGCCATGCAAGCAGCATGATCACCTTTGCAGGCTGGACACAAAGACCACAGAGCACCCTGTTCATGGGTTTGGAAGTGCTGTGGGGGCAGTAAGTGGCACAGTAATTTGTTCCTGTGTTTCTTGTCCGTTGCCAGAATAGAGGACAGGAAACCCTTGTGTAAAAAAGGTCGGATATAATCTATATGTTTTGCATCTTAAAGAAGAAAAAGTTACTGCTTCATCTTTCCAGGGAAGAATGCATTAGTTATCTGTGTGTGGTGCTGTTGGTGATTCCTAGAGCAGTTGTGTGGCCCTGGAAGCAGCCTCAGCAAGGAGCTAAGCAGGAATCAGGCATTTCATGGCACCCAGAGCAGTTCTGTGAGACAGCATGGAACAGCTGTGATGTCTTGCAGCTTTACATCCATCTGCAAAATGTTGCACAGACTAATACAAGGAAATCGGAGGCACAGACCAGCAGGGGAGTTTTGTCAGTTGTATTTCTCTTGGATATATGGTCCTTATCAGTGATGGAACAGCCTGGCTCTGTTTGGGCCCATTGGTTTTTAGTCTCTTCAGTGCTCTGTTGTCAGCCAGTGTCAGCATTTCCTCCAGATCATCCACTGCTTTGATGTGCCTTCCTGCTTTGTGTAAAAGTTACAGCCGTGTCTTTGTTTCTGGGCTGTGTTAGGGCTGGCTTCTCCTCACTGTTTATATCGAGGAGAATTACAGCAACAAAGGAACCCTGGCAAGCGCTGCCTTCCCCGCCAGCCCCTGAGAGCTGGGCACTGCTGGAAGGAGAAAAACTGCAGAATTTACCCTTTGTCCCTTTGGTCTCTGTGAACAAGGTTTTTAATCTAATGTGAATTTTGTGCCAGTAAAATCTTGATAAAATTCTCCTTGGAATATTTAATATTTTAATTCGCTTTGAAAGTTTATTTAAAACTGCATGTTACAAACACATCAGTGGGAAAATTGAGCATTTGTTCATCTGGCAGCTGTTGACATTGATGATGTGAAGATGTTTCCAGTTTCCCCCTCTCTCTGTAGTTGATAATAACACTGTTGATTTTCTTTCCATATTAAATAATCAAAAACTCTCAATTTTAAGGCTCAATTGAAAGAACAGTGGATTTTGCAGAATCTGTCCCTGATGGCATAGAACATGGGTTTTGTTTGGGTTAGAGAAGGTCAGAGATCCTTGACAAAATGAATGGTGTGCAGGACAGCATCTGATGGTGTGCTCTAAACCACTGTGGCCACCACCAGGTACTTCATATAGAGTAAAGTTACTGGAATGTTTTTCCCTTAGTTTTTTGGGTTGGTTTTGTTTTTTTTCAGATTGTACTTTGACTTTGAAACTGACATACTGAACCTGTCATTTACGCTTGGAGTATTCTTGGAGCTCCCATCTCAGTTTTTCCACCATTTGGTTTGGATAAAATCTTGCCCTTTAGGGAAAACAGTTTGGCTTTAATACTTCATAGCTGCAGTGCAGATTATATGAGTAGATTTTACAATCTCCCTCAATTCAAAGCTGGTGTTTTGCAGCAGTTTCAGTTCTTGGCAGATACAGCCCTTAAAACAAGAGTCAGCACTAGTGCTGTCACTTCTGTAACAGTCATGGAGACTGGAGGTGGACTCCTGTCTGAAATGCAGCAAGCAAAGCCTGTGTGCTGCTTTCAGTGTCTTTCCTTCCCAAATGTGTTCTCACATGAGTGTACTCAGCAGGGATTTTGAGAAACTTCGTTGATTTAAAATTCATCTCTTCCACTGAGTTTCACTGCCAAAAGCAGTTTTAGTGGGGTATGTTTTTGTTTACAGCAGTGCAGCTGATACTTGTCAACTATCTCACAGTACATCTTAGCATAGGACAGGATCAGAAAATATATTTGAGGAGCAAATCTAAACCCTCCTTTCTCACTTAACCTCTCTCAGTCACAATATAATCTACAATATATAGTGAAGAGTTTGCATGCAGGCATTTAAGATCTCTACTTCTGTGAAAAAAGCATAACGTGTAGGAGTGGAGAAACTTGGCAAGAGCAGGCAGCTGCTGAGTTTGTTTGGGCTCTTTGTAAGCTGTTGTTAAATGTAAAAGCAAACAGTTATCTTCTGGTTTCCACTGTGACCTTGGACTTTGAACATCATCAAAAACTCTGGGGTATTGGTGTTTTCTTCTGACTGCTGAATTGCTTGTGTGTAGTATTTCTGAGTGAGAAGTGAGCATTGGAGATGCACTGAAGCTGAGTACAATGAAACTACAACAAATAACCATATTCAAAACTATAAAGCAGAGATGAAAATATGGCATCCAAATATATGTGGCCATTGGAAATGAGAGAGATTATGGGATTATTCAAAATGTGTATGCATTGTACCTGTTTTTATTGTATCTGATAATTTGGAGATTAAAAACTAAGTTGTAAATCCTTGTATTTTGTCTCAGGACTAACATTGTCTTGGTCATGCAGGCTGAGTGAAATCAGTGCAATTGTTAGTTTAGCTTTGTCAGTGCTTTCCAATTTTTTGTTCATATAGTCACAGGCTTACTGGAGATTGTGACTTCTTGCTGGGCTGTCCCTTACAGCAGAATTCTCCTGTGATTCTGTTAAAGAAACCTTCCAGTGGGAGCCACATGTTAACCTACCCTGTTTGTTTCTACCTATGGCCTCACTGGGTCTTAGAGCTGTTTCCCAGAGGTGAACAAGGCTGAAATCTGGTTTCTTTTACGTCCATGTTGAGTAGTAATGATATGTGATCTGCTGTTGGCAAGTCTTGTAGCTGATCACTGGAGTGTAGTTCTGAGCACAGTGAGCACAGGGTCTCTAGAACAGCTAAAATATGTTCCTCATTACAACTCTTGGTAAGCTTTGTGCTTAAGTTGCATTTGTGAAAGTGAGCTGTCAGATGGTATTTGTTAATTTTTACAAAAGCTGTCTATTTTCCTTTCTTAGTGAGGTCACCTCAATCTCCACACTCATCAAATGGTGCCCCAAGCTGCAATAAGCAGTGGTGGGAGTGTGGGAGGGTTGTTGCTTTATTGTGAGTCTGTGTGCATGGGAATTATAGTCAGGGCTTTCTGTTCTGCAGGGGGATAAGTGGTGCCAAGTAATCCTAAACTTGGTTTCTAACTCTTGTTTTACTCTACAGAAAGAAAGTGGGGAAGCAGTCAATTTAAAAAAAACTCGCTCAATAAAAGTTAGTCATAAAATTTTTCCATTTATTGGAGTGGGTCCCCACGTGGGGAGAGTGTGAGATGTGCAGATGATGCTGTCAGGAGACACAGGCTGTCTTGCTGCAGAGACTTGATTTCAGTCTTTTATTTAAACGACTGTAAGGGCCTTTTAAGAGATAGAAATGTTAATTGTTTCTCAGGTTGATGTCTTTACATTAATAAATGCCAGCATGTGCAAGATTGCTTGAAATGTTCTTCCTAGTGCTGTTTGACTGAGCTGGTTGACAATCTACAGTCAAAAGGCCAGCTCAGCCCAGTTTCAAGTCCATTTTTCTTCTACCATCTCTTCCTGTTACCTTGTTATCTCTTTCCTTCTAATCCCTCCTTCCTTGCATCCCTCATTCTCCAAATGCACTAGCATTGCTTTTCTTTCAAATGACTCTTTTCTCTTAGCCTTTGAATAAATCCTTTTTGTGTCACAAAACAATGTGACATACAGGACAAACTCCATTGCTGAAGGTGCTGTGAGTTGTAAACTGAAATCTGCTCTGAATTCCAGAGCTCTTAAGAATGGGGGAAGACTGTAATGAAACACCTGTTTGCTGCCTTAGAAATCACAGGTGTTTTGAATTCTTGTAATTACTGACACTTCAAAATGGGTGACAGAGTAGCTCTGGAGCTCTGTCTACCTGTCCCTCTTCTCTTGGCCTGGCAGGTGCAGGTTTGGAGTCTCACAGGTTGGATCACTAGCTCTGGATGCTTCCTAGGATTTGTGAACTGCCACCTGAAAGCAATACAGGAATAGAAGCTGTGGGATTGTAGCTTCAGTAGAAGCTCTGATTTCTGCTGAGGAATGTGTCACTTTATTATGTCTCAGATCAGGTCTTTTACTCTGTGATTTTTATTTCTTTCTTTCCACATAGGTTGTGTATCATCCTGAGCAATGGCCCCCTTTTTACGGATATCTTTCAACTCATTTGAGTTGGGACCAGTGCAGAATCAAGGAGAGCAGCTACAGCCTTTCTGTGCTATCAAGATGAAGGAAGCTCTGACTACAGGTGAGGTTACAAATGGGGATGCTTTTCTGAATATCAGTAAATTTTTGAGAAATACTGTAATCCTCCTTAATCTGTGAATGCTCCTTCTCTTCCTGTCATGCCAAGCACTTCGCTGTGAGGCTTTTCTTTGGGAATGGGAGAAGTAATAATGGCTGTTTTCTCTCCCCCCACCTTAAAGCAAGGCTTCTTTATTAGTACTTACAACAGGAAGCTGGACTGCAGCAGGTTTGAGAGAACTGTCCTCAAGTACAGAGCAGCAAATGCTCTTTATTGGCTAGGAGGATGAGTAGTGATGAGATTTGTTACTGTTGTAGTAACTGAGGTACTTTGGCTGAATTGTTTGCTTGAAATGACTCACACTGAAGGTCCTCTTAGCACAGAAACACAGAATAAGCTGTGCTGGAAGGGACCCTCAGTGATCACTGAGTCCAGCTCCTGGCCCTGCATGGGACCATCCCCAGAAGTCCCACCCTGTGCCTGAGAGCATGGTCCAAATGCTCCTGGAGCTCTGTCAGCCTTGGAGCTGTGCCCATTCCCTGGGGAGCCTCTTCAGTGTCCCACCACCCTCTGGGAGGAGCCTTTTCCTAATATCCAACCTAAACCTGCCCTGACACAACTTCAGGCTGTTCCCTCAGGTCCTGTCACTGGTCACAGAGAGCAGGGATCAGCACCTGCCCCTCTTCTTCCCCTCACGAGGAAGTTGTAACTGCAGTGAGGTCTCCCCTCAGCCTTCTCCAACTGAACAGACCAAGTGACTCACCAGGCCCTCAGCCTTCAAAGACCTCATCTTTACAGAAACTGGTCCAAAGCTTTATAATATTTTGTGACATTTGGCTAGAATACATCATTGTAGCCAAACAGGATGAGAGGGAATTGCTGTTTTGGGCTAGACTGCAGCTGTCTAATCCTGCACTATGGCGCTAGAGATTCACAAAACATCGAAGAATGTGGAAAAGGGTGAAGTTTCTTCTTCCTCACAACATGATTGGTCTTTTCCCTTATTGCTGGGGGTAAAAGCTGCATATAAACTTGAAATACAAGGCATGGTGTCTTTTCCAGAAAGTGTTGTCATCCAGCAAATGTACTAAGCTGCAAAGAAGTAGTTTCCTAATCTGCTGGGAGAACCTCTGAAGAAATGGTGTTGAAGGTGTTGCAGCTGCCAGAATATGTGGAGAAATTAAAGTAATTAAAATAAATCCACTGTTTTTTTCCCAGACATCTGCTTTTGAAAAGTAGAATTGTCCCAATATTTCCCAGTCTTTGCTTCCATGTGTCTTTGACATACTAAAAAAAGGGGAAGGAGAGGGAACTGCTTGGAGAGGTGAGTGATTGGAGTAATCAGGAAAACAATCTGATGCTCCTGTTGTCAGTTTGACAAGATCTGGAACAGCTTTTTGTTGGATTTGGACACTGAAACACAATCAAGGAAAAACTTCTTGTATAGGAAGAAGAAAATCATAGAGCTTCCTGATTAGGCATTGAGCTGGTTTGCAAACGTGTTTTGAAGTCAGGAGTGTGAGCAGAGAAGCCAAGGAGGCCTGAACACGGCAGGGGCAGGAACAGTGTTCTTGAAGGCTGTCCTCTGCTGACCCTTCAGTGTTCATTTGCAGACAGGGATTGTGATCCATGACAAACCTTGATTAGTATGATTTTAATTACAAAAGCAGCGTGGCCGGGCTGGAAGCTGTTTCCAGTAAATGAGACACCTTCTTTATGTTTTATGTAGGATAAAAATGTATAGAGTTGACTGATCAAAGCAGATATTAATTGGGATGGGGTACTAGGGAGGGGAGAGGCTGTGGACAGACTAAAATCATTCTTTCCCATTCTAAGAATCTTAGAGTATTACCAACTCTTTACAAACTGCTGCTGTTTCTGCAAACCCTAAATTACTGTCAAAGGTTCTGCAAATATGCAATTTCTCCTTTTGCCAAGGATGCCTCCTGAATTTTGTCTTTCTGATGAAGGGGTCTGGCTTTAACAATCCAAAAAGCAGGCCAGTGTAAAAGCCTTGCTGTGCAGACAGCCTGCTTTTTATCCCCCTCCTCACCTTTATTGTCTGTCCTAATAATCTCTAAATAAATGTGTAGATGTGACACGTGGGGACATGGCTTAATGATGGCCTTGGTGGTGCTGGGTGAGTGGTTGGACTCAATGATCCTAAAGGTCTTTTTCAACCTAAACAATTCAGTGATTCTGTGACAATATTTTCAAGCCTTTTTCATAGAACAGGGTTTTGGAAGTAGGTTTGCACTGTGAAGGGCTTGAGCCTTCTGTCTGCACATTTCCCCAAATTCAAGAGAAAAGCTTTTGACTGAGTAGAGGAGGAATGCTCAAGTTTGGTTTGCAATGGAGAGGTCCTCAGGTGGCCCCTTCTGAGCATTTTGGAATCTGCTTTGGCAAGTGGCTCAGGGCTGTGTCCGAGCTGTAACCCCAGTGCTGCTGCTGGCAGGCATTCCCTAATAAAGCAGTGCAAGGACACCATTCCCTGTGCTCGTCTGCAGAGCTCAGCACAGCTGAGTGGAGTGCATCCAGCAAGCTCTTAAGGAATGAACACTGACTTTGCCTTCAGTTTCCAGGAAGATTTTAAAATATTAAGTATCTAACAGACCACACCGCAGCTTCCTGGGGAAGGGTCCAACTGTTTCATCTGCTTTACTACTGCCTTGATATCATAACAGTAAATGCATCATTCAGAGCTGGAGAGGCACTTTAGAAAGCACTTCTATTGTAAAAAAAAAAAAAAAAATCTTGATAAATAGCAGAAATTGTTTAGAATGTAGAAAATTGTATTCAGTTACCCGGGAACAAATGGAGAATGATTGACTTGGCAGCAAATCAGAGGAAAACTGGGAGGTGGCTCTGTGTGCCAGGGTCACAGTGAAGAGCTGGATGTCGTTTCTTAGGAGGCACCATCACTTTGGGTGTGTTAATGCAACTTAGAGACCCAGATCTAGAAATATGCCAAAGCTTGGCATAGATTGTGCAGTCACTGGCTGTTTTCTGTGCCCGAGATAAGGACAGGAAGAAATCAGTTTAATGGGTAGCAAGAGAGACTGAAGCTGTGTATTAGAATCATAGAATACCAGGCTGGAAGGGACTTAAAGGATCATCCAGCCTTTCTTGGCAAAAAGGAAAAAAAACCCCATCTAATAAGAATAGTACAGCAATGTAAAACTCCTAACAAAGGAGTGTGCTGAGATGCTCTTAAGGGAAACAAAACAAAACAAAAAAAAAAAAAAAAAAAAAAAGGAAAAAAAAAAAGGGAAAAAAATGACATTTTTGGAGGTAATTTTAGCTTCTTTGTTATTCCTTAACTATACAAGGTCTGCATGGACTGCAGAGGACAGATAAGGCCCTGAAATGTCCTTTAAAAAGTAGCAGTCATGGTAGAGTACAATGCCAAGGAGAGTGACTTATGAATACAGGTGAAATGTTGGGATAACTTGGAAGTAGATTAATGAAATGTGAAGCGTTTCATCTCTCAGACACTGGTTTCAATTCAAACTGGGTCAGTGTGAGGTTTATCTTAATTTATCTTATAGCAGTAGGTATTCATGATGATCAGATGACACTTCATGGAGCTTTATACCAGAATGGAGCCATGCAAATATTCCCTGTCAAGTTGTGACCTACTAAACCAGCTTATGAATTCCACATTGGGGTTTGGCCCTCCTGCTCTCTAGCTCCGTGTTAACCCCTTCACTGCCTTTGCATGTTCATCAGGGTGGGCTTTGCCTTCCACGTTATGAACTTTTGAACTGAGTCTTTAAACCTTGTTCCAACAACAGTAAAATAAGCAGTAAGTCTGCTTTTAGTTTCAGTACAAGTATTCCCTCTTTAATTTTGTTGAGTTTAAATGCTAGATCTATATACATTTTACAGTTTCTGTTCTTTTTTTTGTGTGGCCTTCAGAGAGAGGAAAAACTCTGGTTCAGAAGAAACCCACCATGTATCCCGAATGGAAATCGACTTTTGACGCCCACATTTACGAGGGCCGGGTGATCCAGATTGTGCTGATGAAGGCAGCAGAAGAGCCACTGTCTGAAGTGACTGTGGGTGTGTCAGTGCTGGCAGAACGGTGCAAGAAAGGCAATGGCAAAGCAGAGTTCTGGGTAAGGAAAAAGATTAATTCCTCAAAATTGCTGACCTAGTTTTGTTTCTTTCAAGCTGAATGAATGCCTTGTGCCTTTTAGGCTTACAGATTTTCCTAGGTCAGTAAATCTCTCTAGTTTGTATTCACCTGTTACACTTGGGGCTTTTTTTCACACCTTAACTTGATTTCTAAGACAAGAGCAATTATTCAGAAGAGTAAAAGCTAATGGTGATCAGTTTTAGCCAGTTCAGTGGTCTCAAATACTCTGCTTATTATCCACAGAGCAGGTACCACACTGACATCATCAGTGTTAAACTTGCTCTGTGCAACCTGTCATGACTGGGACAGAGCATCATGGCCAGCAAAGAGACCACCTAGCATAGCCTGTAAGGTTATTTTTGTGTGTGGAGAGACAGCCTGGCATTAGCAGCTGCAGCTGAGGTCTTGGCCTTCTGTAAACTTTGCTGGGCAAATGTTCTGAGTGTCAGACACTGCCTTAGAGGTGAACTCGCTCATTATCCCAGTAGGATGATGGGATTTGTGGGGATATGTTCATGGCTGTACCTAATGTAACTGGGGTTTGGTTTTGTCTGGGGACTGGATTTTTCATCCCAAGTTGTATTTAGTGTAACCCAAGGGTACTTTGCTCTGTGCTGAAGTGAAGATTGAGTCACTCTTACGTGGTTAAGGGTTTCTTATCTTTTATGAAGGCAGCAGTTTAAGAATTAGTGGCTACATTCTGAGCACAGGAACTGACCTCAGCTGTTGGCTTAAAAGGCACTTATTTTTTTGCTGGTCTGTAGGATTTGCCACAGAAACCATGTGTAATGGTTTTGAGAAGGAAAGGAAAATAAATTTTGATTATACCACTTTTTTTCATTGCCAGCAACAGCATTTAATATCACTATGGTTTGTACTCTCAATAAACATATAAAGAATTGTATAGACTTCTTTTAAAACTGGGTTCCTGTGCAGATTGAGTTTACTAACAGTAAAACCAGAAGCCAACAAACTTCTTTGCAGAAACGGGAAAGGGACATGGACAAACAATGTGAACTCTGACCATGCTGAACTCCTGGGGACACATCAAAGCAATGCAGCACACGAGGAAAAGCAGGAGAATAAAAGCCCCTGACTCAGCTGCAATAGTGAGATATGGGAGAGGATTGTAATCAAATAGTTATTGAATAGTCTACTTTGACACCCTAGAAAGAGCTGTTTAAATTCCTGAGAGATGCAGTCAACCACACACTTCACTGTTGCTATCTTTCTTTCCACAGCTTGACCTTCAGCCTCAGGGGAAGGTGCTGATGGCTGTGCAGTATTTTTTGGAAGATGCAGGTAATGTCAACAGTTTATTTTCAGTCAGTTATGCAAAAAAAGTTTTTTTTTAGCAGAACACAGGATGTAACTTACAAAAAAAATATCACCTGGTGTACTGAGTAGAATCTTATTAATTAATTTTATTAATTTGCTTTCTTGGTGTTTATTTGGGGTATTTTTTTATGTGGACTCATGGCAGGATTTGTTCATTTCCAAATGCTGTTGCATTTAGGCACTTTTGGATCTTCAATATGTCTGTTCTCAATGTTTTGATGTGATAGAAAATATATTATCTGTTCCTTTTTAGGTGCAAAGAAGTTGAATCTCTTGCTCTAGCTTATGTGGGAAACTTTTTTTGTGGATTGGAGAAGTGGGTCTGAGTTTCCTGGGATTCAGACATCCTATTCACTAATTACAGAAACTGATTGTAGGAATGAGTGAATGGTTTAGTGTTAAAATGCAAATCTAGTCCATGATCTGAGGTACCAGTTTAAAAAGTGAACAGCCTGTCTGTTTCAGAAACCTACCCAGGCTCTTTGGAAATGAACTAGGAGGGAAGCTTCAAGTACAATAATAAAACCAAGAATTTTGGCATGGATTTGTGTGTCTGGGGAGTCCTTTCCTAAAGGAAATGCTGTAAACCTCACAACTTGCTTAGCTTGTAGTTAAGACTTTCCCATACTAGAAGTCATGAAACCATTATTTCTTGGGAATAATATTGTAATTATAATATAACTGGTCTGCTAGATTAGCCTACCAGTCTTATAAGGTTTAATAGTATGTGTTAATAAATAACTGAAAAGACTAAGCAGGAAGTTTGGAAGCTTGGATGGGATTTTTCCCCCACAGACATTTCTAGAAGGAGCACAGTTCTGCTCTCTAGAACAAGTTCATTGAGAAGGTACCACACATTTTTGTGCAATCTGTGCAGAAGATACTGAAGCTAGAATGTGATGTGCATAAGTTACATTTCAGAGGTGATGTTTTATCTTTGTGATGGCAAAAAATCCAGCCTATATGCTTGTTGCTTTGGTGTCTATGAAAAGTCAACACTTCAAAGCAAAATTTTAAAAAAATACTGTGACTCTTTAAAGAGTCTGTAAGTGAGAGTTTTTCTCAGGTTTGCATTTAAACTGGTGTGAGCCATTATATTAGAAAATACTTCTCTTGGTCTTTGTCATAGTTTCCCGTGCAGGGTTGTTTCATGGGGCAATGGTACTATGATCATACATATTTAATGAGATAGACAGAAATCCATTTGTCCTGGACTCCCAGAGGTTTCTCAAGCAAACCTGTGCAAACTCAGTTTTTCTATTTTCAGTTGTTTATTTAATGAGGCTGAAGCATATTTCCTCCTCTCCATGCAGACATGTGGACAAGTAGAGATGGCATAAGTGAAAACCTTCCATAATTTATTATTAGCTGTTAGTAGGAAGATAATATACTTCTGTGCTGAAAGTACTATATTAATTTTACTCAGTAATCAAAATAATTTTAAAATAGATACAATGTTCTTGAAGTTCCTTTCATTGCCTTTATTAGGGATTGCAGATGGTGGTGGATGAAGCCTAAATACCAAACAGATCATTAAGCCATGCATTTATATTCTAATTGACAAGTTAATATTCACATCTTAATGCACTTTTTTGACCTTCGACTTTGCAATGACTTCCTATTTACCTTCTTCTTTATATGAAATTAGTCACCGATACATTTCTGGTAACTAAACCACAGAGGTGGTGGAAATTGCCTTTTAAGACTTTCATACATCTACATTTTGTGAAGGAGAGTCACTCAATCTGATATTTTAATGTGAACACTGCAAATATCAATACATTTTAATAAACCACTCCTCCTCAAGGTTGTAAACCTCCCTTATGTCAGTGTGTAATGCTGCTAAACAGGCAAACACTGATTTTTGGCTCATCGTTGCACTGCTGTAAACGTTCTCTCCAGTTAAATTAGCACTTCCCAGTGTGAGAGCAGAGAGGTTTGCTGGTGCATTGCAAGGATGTTTGTGACAACCTCCATTCCCCACATGCTGAAAGCCTCAGTTCATAGCTGAAGCTCAGAGACAGTTCACATTCCTTCCCATGCACTTGCCATTTTGTTCTCCCTCTGACCTGCCTTCGCATACAGAACCCTATGGTAGCTGTGTTTCTAAAATACTAAAAAAGGCTTGTTCTGAAACTGGTATTTCAGTTGTTCCCTGGTTTATTCAAAGCTATTGCTGCCATTTGTATCTTTGAGTTATAGGTGCTACCTTTTGTTTGAAAACCTCCAAGCACTTCACAAAAGTCACTAATTCTTTCTTTGGCCTGTTTTGCAAACTGAAGCTGCTGTTTTTCAAACCTTTCTTCTAAGCAGCAAACATTCTGCTACCTTTAGAGAAAACTGCTTTCCTCTGCTGCAGTGGTGCAGAGCAGAGAAATAAGAATGTTATTGCTCCATTAACAGGTATATTCTTAAAGAAAAAAAAAAATCACAAAATAAGCTGGTATTAATGGTTCTTCCATGGCAGACTGCATTGAGACTTTTCATTTGAATATTCTTTTTCCAGATTGAGGCCTGACCAGTTCATTTAGGGCTGCATATGAAAAGTTTTACCAATCTTAAAGGTGTTTTTCTTCCTAGACCCTATAAAATGAGGACTGCAGAGCCCTGACTTAGTGCTGTCAAAGAACTTTCTTGTATTTAGTCCTTTGATTTGAATATGAGCTTGTGCTGGAAATTCAAAAGCTTTTCTCCTGGCGTGTGAAATGTGAAGAGTGGGGTGTTAACCTCAATTTTAATTTTGAAATTGTTTTCCTTCTACCCCTCCTTCTCTCGTCGTAGTATTGAAACTAGGTTATAATTCTGTAAAGCAGCTTTAGTTTTAATAGGTGGAAGTTGAAATACATTTAATGCTTTGCTTGATCTTTGTTTATTCAAATGTGGTTAATGACCTCCTCGAGTAAGAAAGCGCAGAACCTCTCTCTCCTGAGTGTCTTGTGCAGTGTTAGCAGCTTTGGGAGTGTGCTTGTGTCTTGGCTTTGAATTCTGAATTGCTGTTTTGCTGGCTACAGCTTCCTGCAGAAAGGGGCAGTGAATTTTTTCTTTAAAATGCCATTAGAAGTACCAGAAGGTGAGTAATTTGCATGCAAAATTCAGTATCTCAAGTGTCTGACTTCTGGGAGAGGGACATGAGCCAGAGAGCTGCATAAAATTTTGAATATGCTGTTCTCTGTGTTGAGTGTTGGGGAAGCATGAGGCTTCAGCATTTTTCTGAGTTATCTGTGAAAAATAATAGGGTAAATAACAGATTTGCCATTTCAGTCTGTATATTGTATGGGCCTAAAGTAAGATTTGAAGAAAGTATCTCTGTGGATGAGGTGTGTTATGGAAGTATGGTCACATTTTTAATAAATAATAGTGATGAGGGCTGAAGAGCCAGAACTGAACCTTATAATTGTACGTGGGGATGTTGATATGATTTAATCATTTAACTGGGAGAATGCTGTTTCTAGAAATTTGGCTAATGTGGAGGTTATTCAGTGGCACCTTGCATTTCCTTTAATCTGCACCAGAAGTGTGATTGCATGAATTTAACAAGAACATCTGCAGGCTTTATCTTCTGATTTTTCTCTAGGAGAATCATACAGTTGTGGCAGATGTAGTGATTTCATAGATACCAGGTTGGTGTGTCTGTGGTTCCCAAGGTAGCTAACATGTGTGGAGCACAGAAAATCTGATGTAGTTTGTACCTTCAGCAGAAGTTTGATTGAGATGCTGTATCTTCAAAGGTTGATTTTACTGTGTAATTTGAAAAAGAGAGAAGACCTGTTTTTCAGTTTATTCCTGGTTTTATAGCCACAAATGAGATACCAGAGGTCTCTGCAGAAACATTTACCAAAACACTGAGCTGTAAAACAGGAGCTGTGTACACTGAGTACGGTGCTCACGATGCAGCTCTGTGTGGGTGGGAGCACTACAAAGGCTGGAGTGTGTTTGGTTTTGGGGATTTTTAATCCTGGATTGAAAAGCAGGGCCTGTTAAAGCTGCTGTTTTGTTTTACACTTTTCTACCAGGCCACTGGTGTCAGTAATGCTGGGAAAGGTTACATACATACATAGTGAGGGAGCTGCAGTAGCTCCTCTGTCAGAGCAGCAGGTGCTGGCTCAGGGGCTGCAGCAGGACTTCATCCCTGATGTGTTCAAGGCCAGGCTGGATGGGGCTCTGAGCTACCTGGTCTAGTGCAAGTTATCCCTGCCTGTGGCAGACATTGGAACTAAATGCTCCCACCCAAACCAGTGATCCTCTTTAGAGGGGTGGCATGAAGACCAGGATGATTTAACATAGCAACTTCATGTCACACAGCTGTAGGCTTTGAGGAAACTTCTACTTCTGTAAATGGTTTCTTGGGATTTTTGGGTTTGGTTGGGCTGGGTTTTTTTTTAACAGATGATCTTTAAAGCAATCTTCTCCAGGACCAGGTTAAAGAGCAGTTTGCCTCTGAGACAGTCCATGCTGGGAAAGTCTCCTTTGTCAGAAACAAGCTTTCCCTTTTAATGATTGCTCTGAGAGATTAATGTTTTTCTTGACCTGAAGGTGCACTTAACTTTCAAACAAAGCCAAGTGCAAGGCTGCAGAACAGCAGAAGGAGACAGACACTGAACAGAAATGTTAGCGGGGTTTGTAATTTATTATAAAGTTTCAGGCAAATCTCAGCCAGCTCAGAAAATTCCTTTCCTGTCCCTGTTTGAAGTGAAGTCCTGGTTCCCTGACTCTGACAGTAGCACTGTTACCTTTCCCCTTCATGAACAGCACCATGAAATGAGCAGGTTAAAATGAACTCTGAAGATGGTAAATATTTTTTCAATTCTTTCTTTTAGAAAAACTAGTAGATTTATTCTGAGGTTGTTGTTTCTTTAGTCGTTGGACTTTTGAAGTTCAGCTGAGACAATGTGACATCTCACCTTGAGGTTTATTACAGCTCAGCAGAGCCCCAGCAATATTATTTTAGTAAATGTTTTGCAGGCAGTGGGTTGGGTGTGGTGTTAGTGGCTGTAGGGACTGTGGAATGTTGAGCAGGATGGGCACTGCAGCTGAACAGAGAATACAGGGGGGTGTTCACAGCAGTCTGGAGAGCTGCACTGTCAATTCACAGCCCTGCTTCATGGTTTCTTCATGAATGCACAGCACAGAGGAGTTCTGGGGGTTTGTGTCACATCACCTGCAAGTTTTGACAAGGGACCTTGAAACACATGAACGTGTCAGTGATAAATACTAACCACAGCTCTCAACAGAGGAAATAGATTATGTTTAATGGTGTTTGCTGGGCCAAAATGATTAATGCCAAGTCCAGGCTGCAGGGGTCACCTGGACCCTAGTTGCTGATTCAGCTGTTCTGTACATGCTCTTTCTGACCATGTGCTAGTTCATGACAAGCATTTCATTTATGAAATCCTGGCTTGCTTGGAGGGGGAAGCAAAACACAAAATCCCTTTGTGTTTCTCCATCCCCCTCATCTCACCCCAGCATCCATACAGTTGGTGTGAAAGTTACTTCCCTGCAATTGTTGATTGTTTCTGCATGTCTGAAATTAAGCCTTTATTCTCCAGTTAACTCCATGGTTGGCTGAGCTGCTTAACACTTTTCTGGAGCAATACACATTAAAGGCAATTTACACATTAAAGATAACTTGTTAAACATGCCCACAGTAAATTGAAATTACGCCATAATTTCAGAGCCACCTCAGCTCCAGATGAACTTGACTCACAGCTGCTCTCCAAACCTCTCAGCTGCTTCTGAACCAGACAAAAATGTTTTCAGCTATTCTTTGCTATATTGGTTGGTTTTGGCAAAGGCATCTAACCAGGCAGCTGGTTGTAAAGTCTGTGTGTCCTCACATGCAGATTTTGAGGTTTTGCTGTGCTCAAGGATTCTTCCCCATTAAAGCATACTTAAGGAAAATGTGCAAAATAAAAAAAAATTTAAAAAAATATGAAAAAACCCTAAGTTTTTTGGGTTGGGTTAAATGATTAGTTTATATAATTAGCTTTTCAAAGAAATAAGTGTCAGTCTCACGTATTTCTCTTAAGTTTGATATCAGGGCTTCAGACAGGGAGGAAGCACTGGTGTTTCCCATAAATTGATAAGTTTTGTCAGAGACTCCTGCATGCAGTATCAGCAATACTAAATTGCTCCAAGTATTTCAGCATGAGCTGTTTGTTCCTCACTAAACACTTGGTTTGCTTGTGTTATGGACTTTAGAAAGGCTCTTGTCTGGTAATTTGCTGCATCACAGGTGATCTCCTCAAAATACTGCCAAAAAAGCAAAAGGCCTTTCTCTGCTTTGTTGCAGTTACTGGTTAAATCTCCCTGGGGAAGACATCCTTTACTGCAGCAAACAAAATGAAGTATTGCTGCCTCTCAGGCACCTTGTTTCCCTTGCACCACTCAAGTGTGGTTTCCCTGAAGCATTTGGGCAGCAGTGGGTGAGGTCTGTGTGTTTAATCCTCAGCAGGATTAAACAGAGATAGCAGAGTTTGCAGACTGCCATGAGCTGAAGTGCAGCAGCTGATGAGTTTGTGTTGGGTGAATTCAGCAGCCTGTTTGAACAAGGAGAACGAGTCCTGTTCCTGGAGGGGCAGGGGTAGCTCAGGGACTGTCACAGTGCGCGCTGGAAGGTCCTTTCAGGGGCTGTTGGGATGGGTTTTTCTCTGAATCCAGGTGGCCAATTTCTCAGAAAAGTACATTAATACCTACTGGCAAAACCTGGAGACCTTTTTTGAACTTTCTTTTCACTAATATGCTTAATCTTTCCTTAGTGTCTGAGCTGATGATGCCGTTTCTTTTCTAAGACAGCAAATGCTGCTGCAGTGTGGCTGCTGCTGGCTGTGACAGATAAATTAGTTTAGGACACTCAGAATGGTGTCACATGACAGATTGTATTCCAGGTTCAGCAGTCTCTTGGAATAGCAGTGGCTGGCTAAAAAAAATTACAAGAACCAAGTGCATCTAGCAGGGAGAACACCAGAGCTCCTGGGTAACTTTGTAGTAAGCTCAGGCATTGCAGTGAGTGTGACTTGCCAAAGGAAAAAAATCTGCTTCTGTCAGCCCTAAAAGCAAGGCTCCCACTGATAATGATAAAAGGCAGCAATGCAATGGAGCAAATTTAAAAAACTGTTATCTTGACAATGGGAAAAATGCTCTTCTGGCTTTTTCCTTACTCCATTGCTGTGGAAATTCCCAGTCTGCAAACAGCAAGTTCCTGTTGCCCTCAGCTTTACAGCACTTTGGACATGTGAACCATGTCCACATTTCTTCCAGGCTGGGACCCACAAGCTGCTGGCCAGAGCTGATGGAGTTAGCAGTTGATCAGTTCCTCGTTGCCAGCTCTTATCTTTTCCTGCTGGATGGGATTGTCTCTCACCAGCTCCTTTCAGTTGACAAGAAATGTGTTCTCAGGTTAAATCACCAGTTACCCAGTCTCTTGATATACCTGCATTGTATATACCTGCATATATACCTGTATTGATACAAGTATGATATTATATACCTTGTATTGATATACCTGTATTGATATACCTGCATGTAGCAGGTTACCTCTGCTACAAGCCCCTATGGCTTCAAAAATGCCTAATTAAGGCTAAGAAGTCTGAGTTTGTGTCTCAGTCTTACAGCCACAAATACACATTTTTGTAAAAGAAACTCAGAAGCTTCCTTGGAAATGAATGAAAATAATCATAACCTCTAATGAGGACCTGTATGAGCCAGCTGGACTTGGAGCCTGAGAATTTGTTTGTTGTTTTATTCTTGGCTTAATGCTACATGTGATTTCTATGTGATCCAGTATTAGATGCTGCAGTAGATGGGAGCAGGTAGTATTATTATAATACTAAATAATTTGACTCCATGGGGGCTAGAAGGGGAAAGAAATGAGACTGAGACTTGTGGGAAGATAAAACATTAATATTATGAAACAGCAAAATGGAAATGTCTAACTGAAAATCTCATTTGTCCTTGCTGCTTAATGATCCTGGAGACTGGAAGAGAGTAATCTTCCAGTGGGATGGTCCTGTGGTCACCCAGAAGGTCCTGCAGCACTTCATCTGAATTTCTGCTGTTGTCCTGGTTCAGGAAGGCATGTGGAGCAGCAGCATGGAAAGGCTTCTGCTGACCCTCCTGCTTCCAATAAAATACTTACTCATATTAAAAATAAATCATGTAGCA
This sequence comes from Promerops cafer, assembly GCA_013398275.1. Taxonomy (NCBI): domain Eukaryota; kingdom Metazoa; phylum Chordata; class Aves; order Passeriformes; family Nectariniidae; genus Promerops; species Promerops cafer. The sequence goes on along the minus strand of VZSE01000989.1, from coordinate 93,939 downwards.
GAAATAATAGATTTTTTTTTCAAGGAACAGCAGTGGTTGTCACTTCTGTATCAAAACTGTGCTCCCTCCCTGCTTTCTGCTCTCAGTTCATCAGCTGAAGGCTTTTTCTGTGTGGGCAGGAGTGGGAAGCGCTTGCACAGGAACACAGGGACACCTTGGGAAGCAGTGTGTGCACCTGTACCAGCCCCTTGGCCTGAAAGTCTGCAGAATGCAGGTGTAAAATGAACAGAAACACCAGTCAGAAACAGAAGAACAAACTGAACATTTGGGAGAAGCAAATATTTACCTTTGTAATATCTGGAAGTATTAAAAATGTGTCTTCTTGTGTCCCCCTCAGACTGCAGACAGTCGATGAGGGAAGAGGAGGGGACAGTAACTATCAACAGGAGAGGAGCTATCAAGCAAGCCAAAATCCACTACATCAAAAGTCATGAATTTATCGCCACCTTCTTTGGACAACCCACGTTTTGTTCTGTCTGCAGAGACTTTGTATGGTAAGAAAGAAAATCTAAGCTTCCCCCAGCTCCAAGGACCAAATTACTGCAAAATTTGCTTTGGATATACTCAGACAAAACATCACAAATAAATTTGTGTTGGGGAATTGAAGTTATGTACTCACTAAGAGCATTTTTATACCTAAGAGCTATAGTTATCTTTCACATTGAGAAATAGAGCTTGAACATTTTTGCCACTGAAATAATAGGCAGATTGATGCTAATTCCATCAGCATTAAGTGATATCTGGCCATGGTCATCAGCAGCTCTGCCACAGGAGAACAAGAGGGGTGGGTCTGAGAAAACAATGGCCAGACCTTGAGATGTGAAGTGACTTGATGGCAGACTGGAGACCCAGGAGAGGCAGCAGTTGGATCCCTTTCATTGTAAGGCTGGTTTTGTCCTAAGTTAGGTTGGGAGGATTTCCCATGTGATTGAAACCTTGTTGTTTCTGGGTTTTCCTCCTGAAAGACCCCCTTTAGGGTCTTCTAAACCCTGCTTTCCTAAGACAAAGGATTCTGATTACCAAAATTTAGACCAATTTATTGATTGGTTGTTTGACATGGTGAAAATAAAATAAAAAACAGCAATCTTTTATTCCAGAAAATGTATTGATTTCCTTTTTTATAATTTGTTTTTCAGGGGACTCAACAAGCAGGGATACAAATGTAGACGTAAGTTGATTTTTTTTTTTTTACTTTCTTCTTATGCTGCTTTCCACATGAATCTGGAGATCCAATAGTTACTCTTGAAAAAAATCTGTGAATGTGCATGGCACAATGCATCATCACTATGGGTAGTAGTAGACGTTAAATATCAATTTTGCACAATAACCAAAGGAATCTGACTATAATTCCTACCTGGGATTTCAGCAGCAAGATTTAGACTTATCTATTCTTCTCAGAAGTGTGTAATGCTATTGAAAAGTTGCACTCATTTCTGACAGTAGTTTTTTGTGAAACCTTTTCTAAAGTGAATTACAACTACTGAGGGGTTTTATAGCTGAATTGAAAACCACTTTTGACTTGGCATAGATCTGTGCATTACTCCAAGCAGGGAGGAGCTATCAAAGGGTAAAACTCAAAAGCATAATATCGTCCTTCTGTTATCAAATGCTGGGGCATTGCTGATTTTGTTTAGAAATAAAGTTTATGGTAAAAGAAAAGGCATGGAGGAATCAGCTTAAAAAAAGATGATTATCTTGATAGAAAAGAAACTTTTGGTGTATATAGTATGATATGAAAGGAGTGTGATTTTCACATTCTGCCATTAAATTTAAACACCTCATCCCATGTATTTATTATCTGAAGGAATCCTTTTTTTTCTTGTGCATGTCTTGAAGAATGCAATGCTGCTATTCATAAGAAATGCATTGATAAAATCATTGGGAGGTGTACTGGTACTGCAGCCAACAGCCGGGACACAATGGTAAGAGCTGGAACAATATATTTAGAGTGTAATTATGTAATTAAACATTGCTGAACTAACAAAACCTTGTACAGAAGCTGACAACTCCATTTGGGAGATGCTTGGCTGTACAGCCCAAGGTTCTGTCTTTGCTTAAAGCTGTGTAAAGTTCTGTAACACGCAGTGGGCAAAGCTTTCAAGTGAGAAAGGCAGCTGAAAGCTCTGTGTGGGTGGGTGCTGTGTGCTGGGCAGATCCCTCTCCCTGCTGGCTGAGATGAAATGCTTGTGGCTGTGCTCAGTTCCAGAAGGAGAGGTTCAACATCGACATGCCCCACCGCTTCCGAGTCTACAACTACATGAGCCCCACCTTCTGTGACCACTGCGGCAGCCTGCTCTGGGGGCTGGTCAGGCAAGGGCTCAAGTGTGAAGGTGAGGAGGAGGAGGGAGCTGGGAGCTCTCTGTGCTTTTGCAGTGTTCCCCCCACTGGAGACTGCCGGTGGTGCCCACTGTGCCTTTCCACGTGTGTCCTGCAGGCTGGGATTTGTCTCGTCCCTATGGGGTAAAAAAGCTTTTGTACAAAAGAGAGACAGAGGCACTGAGCTCAAGGTGAGCTGCTGAGAGAGTCAGGAAACACTGCAGAGCTGTAATCTTGAGCATTATCAAAATTACTGCTTTGGGAATAGCTGAAATTGGGAGACTGACTCAACGTAGCATCTCAAAGTGTGTTCAAAGCATTTACTGTAAATATTGCTTTTATAACTCTCCCACAAAAAGGCAATATGATCCTTATTGTCACAAGTTTTGAGAATAAAGTAATGATGATTGGAGGTTTTTTCCCCTTGTGAAACCTTTTTTAGCCTTCATTGTGTTAAAGGATAAAAACTGCAATTTTGTTAGCAATGACAGGTCCATGTCCAGTCTGGCCTTAAAAAATGGTTTCTGAACTGCACAGAACAGCCCTGTTTGTTGTAATGTCAGTATTTTCCTGATGCTTGTATAACAATCCTTACATTTCTTTTAGAATGTGGGATGAATGTGCATCATAAATGCCAGAAGAAGGTGGCAAACTTATGTGGAATAAATCAGAAGTTGCTAGCTGAAGCTTTAAATCAAGTTAGCCAGGTAAGCTTTATTGCCATTTCTCAGGTAATTACTTGTTTTCAGAGCATTTTGGGGTTTTCACATCATCTTTTCTGCATCACTTTTGTGGGGAATTGTATTTGGAAAAGAGGAAATGCAGACAGCTTTTGTCTTTTTAAATTTGACACTTACAGAGACTAACAAAGATATCAATAGCCTGAAACTGAAATAGGGAAGGGGGTATGCCTCTTAAACAATTTTTTAAAAGATGTGTGACTTCCTGAAATCCAATTTTGTTCTTTTGTGATGCCAAGATTATTCTCTTCCTTTTTGTTTAATGGATTAATCAGTGGCATCATAATGCTGAAAATCTGTTTTTATGTGCTTCAACTTTAAAATTTCACTGGAATGATAAAAATGAAGTGAATAAGGAGAAATATACCAGATAGTCTCATTTTTTATTCATCTGATATTCATATATATATACCCACACACAGACAACCCTTCTGGAATTAATGCTGGCCCCATAGCTTGCATTGTTCATCGCCTGCTGCAGCATGATTCTTTTGTGGTCAGCTTCTGCAAATAGAGATTGAGACACAAGCTCTGAAATAAAACAGGAAAATATATCACAACAGCCAACAGTGCTTCCTCTGAAATGTGTATTCCTAAGCTTTCACAGGATATTTACTTTGAAAACAGTGAGAGCTGTTGTGGCAGCTCTTTCATGACACAGGAGCTCAATCTTTTCATTACTGAAATTTGATCATAGGGATCTTCCAAATGTAAAAGTTGTTTCCCTGTGCTAAGGACAAATGTCACATCCAGATATGACTTCAGCATGGCCAGTAAAACAGTGATTCCCATCTCCTCTTTCACATGAACAGACATCCAAGGGGACATTTCCCCACAGTTCAAATCCTTTCCACTGTGGTTCAAACCATTGTACCTTCAAAAATTTTGCAATGAACAATGGAACATAGACTGTTCAGGAATTTCAGTGACTTATTTTCCTGCAATAAAGGAAATAAAGCAAATGGCTGATGTGAAGCTGTAAAGAAGGTGACTAAATAGTGTGAACCAAACTTCTTGAGAAAAGATACATACTGGGAGTTAAAGAAAGGTTTATGCTGCCATCATGTTGCATTTAAAGCTATTACTCTATTTCTAAAGTAACAGTGCTAATATAATTTCAAATATTCCCCTTCTCCCCAGAAATCTACACGAAGGTCTGATTCTGGATCTGTAGAAAGTGTTGGTATTTATCAAGATTTTGATAAGAAACATAAAGCTCCAGGAGGAGGCACAACAGGTGAGGAAACAGACAATGTTTCAATACAGCCACTTACCTACCAGACAATTTAAGAAGTTATTCATTCTTGCCTTGTGTTAGACAATTTTTTTAATAAGTGCTGTTAAAAAAAGCAGCATGTCTTTCTTTTTACCATCTCTTGGCCACATGAAAAGCTTACACAGGACTTGTCCCTTATGTTTAGGTTCACCAGTAATTCAGCAGCAGCTGCATTGAAATACTGTGTCAGTACCTAGTTCTTATCCAGGGCTCTGAGTCCTGCAGTGTTCCTGCATCCACTGAACTTTCCCCTCCCTGTTTTGATCAGCAGATAACAGCGAGTATGATAAGCTCTGGGAGGTGAACACAACCAAGCCAGCACCGAGAACTGCAAGGAGGAAATTCAACATAGACAGCTTTGTCTTCCACAAAGTGCTGGGGAAAGGAAGCTTTGGAAAGGTAGGTGACAAACTGAGAGTTAAGGTGTCTGCCTGGCTTGGTCTCTGCAATGTGATGGGCTGTTTCCTCTAACCAGAAAGGTCTCACAGCTTCTTGGGTCAGTAAGCTTCTAACAGAATTGTATGTAGACATCTCTGTCAAAGACACTAGAAATTCATCAGGTGCATCTTGTGTAAACCCAGAAGTGATTCATGGTGCACAGCAGTTTGTCAGTGTTCAGTATCGAGGCAGAGGAATTGCCCTTTAATGCACACAGTGCAAATGGATATTTTAGTTCTGTTCCCTCCACAGAGAAACAGCCTCACAAAGCCCCAGTGCAATGGCAGGGGATGTTTGGGAGAGCAGTGACCTGCACAGGCTGTCACTGCTGTCTCTGAAACTCTGAAACTGCAGCTCTAGTGACAGACCAGGCTTTACGTGGCTGCTGTTTATACACTCACAAGACATTGACAGGAAAACTGCTGTGCCTGTGGTACTTGGTCCTCGAGCCCCATCTCCTCATCTGTGTCCAGCAGCTTCACCTTCCCAAACCTCCCTCATCTTAGCCATTTAAATGTGGTTTTTCATTGTCAGTGCACCTGCTATGAACACCTTTGGCTTTCCCTCCCTGGTACATCAGCACCAGTCTTTCCTACGTGTGCTGTACTCTCCTCTTTTATTTTTTGTAGGTTCTGCTTGCGGAGCTGAAAGGGAAGAATGAATTCTTTGCTATCAAAGCTCTGAAAAAGGACGTGGTGCTAATTGATGATGACGTGGAATGCACCATGGTGGAAAAGAGGGTCCTCGCTCTTGCCTGGGAAAATCCATTTCTCACACATCTTTACTGCACATTTCAGACAAAGGTAAGAAAAATTTAAATGGTGACAGCAACACAACAGATTGAGCCTTTAATGGATGCTGATACCAGCAGTCAAATGAAAGTAATTTAGTGATGTGAGAATTAAATGTCCTTTTCCTGTGCTCTGTGCAATTCACGGGCCTAGAGGAAAGTAAATATGGGTATGACCAAACATACCTTGATAAGGACAGAATAAAATCAGAAAAACATCTATGCAGTCTGGAATAAGGAGGAGTTTAATTAAAGTCCCTAATCTGAGCTTTACCCTCGGTGAGGGGAAAAGGATGACTGTCACAGATTGAAATCAGTGACTCTGTTTCAGTGTGTATTAAGTCTAGAAACGTACAGAATACTGGATCAGATATTTATATTTACAAGACCAGGCCACTCAACTCTTTAGGAGCCTCATAGGGGTACAGGAAACCAAAAATCCTTCAGGAGAAGAGGGAGGTGGCTGCTTGGTCCCCTGGAGGCACAGTGCAACTTCATTTATGGTTGGATAGCATCAGTAATTGTTCCATTCCCTGGTTATCTGCAAAAGGATCATTTGTTCTTCGTTATGGAGTTCCTGAATGGGGGAGACCTGATGTTCCACATCCAGGACAAGGGGCGTTTCGACCTCTACAGAGCAACGTGAGTCCTCCACCCTTCATTCCCCACCTCCATGAATGATTTCATCTCTGGGTTTATGGCTTCTAGTTCTGTGCCGCTCCTTAGCTGCAGTCAGGTTTCAGTGCCTGATGGTTGAAAAGGTTTCTAGGACTGGTTGAATACAATGAAGTTCACTTAATGATACGTGGAGTTGGGCTTCCTTAATTTACATAACAGTGTGATGGTGTACTTTATGGGATCCTTGTTTCTAGAGGTGCAAAATAAATTGCAAGTACTGAAAAGCAAAAGGCACAGCTTCAGTGTACTTAAGGACAGTATTCTGATGGAAAAAATTGGAAAACAGCTTGGGGGAAAACATTCAACACTTATTTACTGCTATTGCTAAATTGACATGATAGTACAAAAAAATGTACATTCCATGGTGCTAATTAATGGGTAAGCACTTTGTTTGGTAAATGCACTTGTGTTAGTTATCTATGACTCAAGTTTTCAGCTCCAGTGATCGTTAAAGGACACAAACATATTGTATTATTGTTACTTTAGCTATCATTTTTAGTTTGAGGTCAGGTCAGTTTCTACTTCTCTCATCCAAACCCATGGGCGTTTTAATGGCAGCATGTAAACCTTAAAAAGTTACAGTGCAGAGTACTGGACCTATCTGTAAGCCCCAGGAAAATTACTTCTGTTACTGGCACTGCACTAAGGACTGGGCTGGATGGGATCACAACAAGAAGTCTGGCATTAACAGCAGCCAGTTGTATAGGTCAGGTCCCTTCCCACTCTCCCTAGCAAAAATGTGGATAAAACCTCTCCATCTTACCTGCATCCCAGCAAACATCTGTGCATCTGGCATCCTCTCTGGGTATATTCTGTGCCTATTTGTTTTGGACCAACATTCATCTACCATACAGAAATGGAAATAGTTTTGTATTTTTCCAAATTTAAAAACAACCATGCTTTCTGGGGCAGAGGGAAGCATTCTTTCAGATTTTCCTTCATGTCCCCTAGATTATCACCTCTTTTTTTGAGGAGAGTGCCCCTGAAGTGATGGCATTTTTCAGTGTGTCTGTTGTGACCAGGCAGATGCAGAGGGAGATGGGTGAGGCCCAATTCTAACCTTGCCACTGGTGCCCAGTCCCTCCTGCAGCAATCCTGGAGGGCTGAGCTCCCAGTAGCTCCCTTTCAAAAGGCACGTGCCTCTCTCTAAAACCATACAAAGACTGTTATTAAAGAGGAGGAAGGGGCTGGTGTTCCCTGAGGGAAGTGGGATGAAGCCTTACAGCAACTGCTGCCGTGTCCCCTCTGCTGTTTGGTGCTGGACACTGCCAATGCGTGATGAAGGGATTAACTTGCAGGTTACAGCATCTGCATAAACACAGAGATATTGGGATTTAAAGATGTCTACAGTGCTTCTCACTCTGTGAAAAGTTGCCCACAGCATTATTTTGGCTACCTGCATTGACTGTTGTAACTGAGCGAAGATTAAAAGATGTTTTGGTCTTTTCAGGTTTTACGGAGCTGAAATTTTATGTGGGCTCCAGTTTCTTCACAGCAAAGGCATTATTTATAGGTGAGTACCAGCTAGCTCCAGGCTGGCACCTGGGAATTGTCTTAGCACTTCATGCATCTTTGAATTCCTGACTTACATGACAAACACAAGCTGTCTGTCAGAGATCTGATGTAGTTCCAAGGCCATGAACATGCCCAGGATTGATCTCTATTTGTGTGGTTTTTTCCCTTGGCAACTGGAATGATGGAATGGGATTTGTGTTACACAAAAGCAATTTTGTTTCAGTTATTTCCAAGCACTGCCTTCAAATCATGAGTCTGTTTAGTGTGGAGGTGAGGAAGAGGCTCCTTGAGCAAACCACCAAGGTGAAAGTTCCCTGCTTTTGCCTTCTGGTGAAAGCACAACATTGACGCTTCTGCCTCACCAGGTTGAAGCATCAAGGGCCAGACCCTGATCCACTGCTGGTACTGGGAACTTCAGTTACCCAGGAGAAAAGACTGCCCTGTTCTTGTGTGAAATTCTCTGCTCTAGTTCAGCCCTTGGTAAGCAGAGGGCTGTTCAGTTTCTCCTGCTCTCCTTGGTATGTGCATTTGCAGCCAGATGGACAAAAAGTGCAGTATGGTCAAATGGAGAGAATGTAGCTTTTGGAAACTGCTGGGAAAAAAGCTCTTTCTTGGTTGAATAGTGTTGTTCTAAGACGTGAATAGGACCCTTCACAGGCCGTGCAACAACACATGAACTTGTGCTGTAACCGGGAACAAATCACAGGTAGTGTTAAGAGTTGGGCAGGTTTCAAGCAATCAAATTCCTGCCAAAGGCTCTCAGAATCCAGCACAATCCTTCTTTTGAGCTCTGGAGCTGGTGCAGCACTGCTGTGTCAGCTGCTGGGGCATTAACTCACGCCACCTTCCAGCAGCAACAGAAGCTCTGGCTGTGCTTCTGGATCTGAAAGCAAATGTGGAGGATTATTAAGGTCACATTCTATATATGCACCTCAGCCTCTTATTTTCTTTGATAAGAGAGAGTTTTTCCCTTGTCCTCTTGTCTTCAGAGCAGAAAAGTACCATTTTGGATGGATTGTGTTGATGGATGATTATTTTCCTTGAAATAATCCTTTGTGTGTGCAGTTGGGGAGGTGTTTATCAGTGAAGAAACTGTGTGCATCTGATTACAAAAACTACTTAAAGCACAGCATTTTAAAAACACTTTTTGCAGAGACCTAAAACTAGACAATGTGATGCTTGATAAAGAAGGCCACATCAAAATAGCTGATTTTGGAATGTGCAAAGAAAACGTTGTTGGTGACAACAAGGCAAGCACTTTCTGTGGGACCCCCGACTACATCGCCCCCGAGGTCAGTATGGCACACACAGACACTGCTGGCATGGATTTAGTGCCCTGATGGCACAAGAGCTGCTCTGATCAATCACCTGTTTGCAGACTAATAGTTCAGAAAAGCCCAAGTCTAATTAGAGGTAAAAATCAGAGCAAAAAGTTGTATCTATGTTTTTTTATAGAAGGTACTTGAGATTTTAAAATATTCTGTAGCTGTAAGTTTAAAAAATGTGGGTTTGGAAAGTTAAAATGCTCCATTTTTTAAGAGCTGGGGGTTAGGTGTAGCCAGCACACCCATGAGGCTCCTGCAGAATGAATCTATATATGTGCACTGCAGATGGAGAAGAGACTTGTGCCTGTGCAAACAACCAGAATTCAAAACAAAAGGGGAATCTCAGAGTTTAATTATGTGTTACAGTTATTTTTTTAAAAAATCTCATTAGCAAAGCAGCTCAGTGAAGGTATTTTGCTTTTAAAGCTATAAATTAGCTTCAAAACTTCTGTACGAATCTACTGTGCATCACTACTTGCTTCTCCCTTCATCTTGTAAAGAAACTAGAGAGGATGTTTCTTAAATCTGTGGGTATTTAAAGTTAAGGGAGAAAATTTCTGAATGAGAGCAAAGACCTGTCTATGGAGCTGGCCACATTCCCACAAACAGCAGCCTAGAGTAAAACCACAGCTCTGCATCAGTGTCCACAATTTCCCAGAGACGTGGATTTTTATTCTTCCCCTAAGTGCTCTAGTCATTAAAGATTCTCTCTTGAAATTCCTCTCCTGGTTTTTGGGATGTATTGCTGCTTCTTACCTCTTACCTGGATTCCCTCCTGTGTGGCCCAAGATCCTGCAGGGTCTGCGGTACACCTTCTCTGTGGACTGGTGGTCCTTTGGGGTGCTGCTGTATGAGATGCTGATTGGCCAGTCCCCTTTCCATGGGGATGATGAAGATGAACTGTTTGAGTCAATCCGAGTGGACACCCCTCACTACCCACGCTGGATTACCAAGGAATCAAAGGATATATTAGAAAAGGTAGGACTGATGATCAGCTTGGGGTCCTGGTACTGTCTCTGTGCAGGGACAGACAAATCTCCTAATAAAGGAGCTGTTTATCAGCAAATTGCTCTTACAGAGGGAAAGCCGGGTCAGATTAATTCCTAATGCTGTTTGCTGTCAGCAGCCTTAGTTGTTTTAGCACCATACCTGTAATTCTTCCACTGCCATACACCTCTGAAGCAGCTCTTTACTGGGTGTCTTCTCCTGCAGCTCTTTGAAAGGGATCCAGCAAAACGACTTGGGGTCACTGGGAATATCAGAGACCATCCTTTCTTCAAAACAATCAACTGGACAGCGCTAGAGAAGAGGGATATGGACCCTCCCTTCAGGCCAAAAGTGGTATGTGGGTTGTTCTTTGTTCTTAGTAAACAGCAGCCCTGGGGTAAGGGGTAAATTCTGTACCTGCACAGAGGATCCTACTGCCATTTTCTCCTCACATTTTGTTGTGTATCTGTAAGCCCCTCGTTCTTGAATGGTTCAATTATACACAGGTGCACTGTACTCCTTTGACTGCCCTGAGCTCTTCCTGTTAAGACTGCCTTCCTATTGCCCTCAAGGAGCTTTATGAACAAAATGTTCAGGAAAACCAACAGATAGCTTTGATCTCCATTCCCCTCCATGTTAGAATGTTCACAGTTCCTTGCAGTTTGCTTTTCTGAAATGCCCCACGGGAGGAGCAGCAGTAGCTCCAGGCTGCTCAGCTGGTACCTGACTGCAGGCACTCTGTGCAAGCATTAAATCTCTGCTGCTTCAAACTCACCCAGGCATCTCCAAGGGGGCAAGAAGCAGCATTCTCTAAGCTACTGAACTTGGAATTAATGTACATGCCTGATGTTACCTGGAAAAACACCTGCAGAACAGACTGTAACGCAGCCTGTATCACAGTGGGATGCTGCTGCTTCAGCTCACATAGTTAAAGATCCAAACCAGTGTTTCTCCAGCCTGTTACCAGAACAGGTGAAATGGTCTGGAGGCAACAGTCTATTTAAAATGTACTCCATGGAGGAGAACTGTGCCCTTCAAACACACAAGGTTTTGTGTTGCTTGTTCCCAGAGAAGTGAGAAACCTGGAAACATAAGGATCCTATAAACAGTAATCTTTGGTGGTTCAGAGTGTAAAACAGTTTCTAGTTATGTGAATATTTATGAAACACAAAACAGCTGCTTATAGGGCACTGCTTTATTCTCTGAACAAGTATAGCCTGTACAATTCTGTTCTCGGGAATTTAAACATTTTGGTTAATGGCAAGAAATGTCTGTCTGATGTGTAAGTTAGTGCTGCATTGCTTTTGTCAACAGATAATCTTTGGGTAACAACCCAGTGTTATCTCAAATCCAGGTGGTTCTTCTCCAAAGCAACCTGGGTTTGGTTTTTCTGTTGGTTTCCAACTAACAATAAGAAAGTGCTCAGTTATAATCCTGTAGTCTTGTTAAAATAGGTTAAAATGAGATTTTTTTCCTCTCGCTCTAAAGCAGGGGAGGGAGGGAGAGAGCTAAAAGACTAACTTCCCAACATTTTGTATTTCAGTAATTTGTTCCAGAAGAAAATACAAAGTTTGTCTCAAACTGTCTTCCCTCTCTAACACAGAAATCAGCAAGTGACTACCACAACTTTGACAGAGAATTCCTGAGCGAGAAGCCAAAATTGTCTTACAGTGACAAAAACCTGATTGAGTCCATGGATCAGTCTGCATTTGATGGATTTTCCTTTATTAACCCGAAATTTGAACAGATCTTGAACAAGTAAGTCTCTGAACAGCTGGACTTGAAAGCAGGGTTACCCACCCAGACTCCCAAGTGTTAATGCATTCCAACGATGTCGATACTTCAGAATAGTACACGGTAGTGTGATGAATTATGTTCAACTCCTGATTTATTGGCAGTGTTTTTATGCATGGTTGAGTTTAAGGTATGTGAATCATGTGCATTATTTTCTCTGTTTGGGAAAATGTAAATTCTGTTTGGTACTTGAATGTAGTTATGTTATATATATATGTGTGTGCTGTATATTTTGCTCAAGAGAAGACATTGGGGAACAGAATATGTCTTTTTAAAATGTGTTTGAGCCCTTGGTTCTTTTATTTGTCTTCAATTAAAAGAAAGTTTAATGTAACTTTCATTCATGGCTCTATGATTTTTAACAATATACAATTTAACTCCAGTGGTCTTTAAAGTACAGTGAAAAAATAATGCTTGGTCAACCCTGATGGCTTTCTTAAAATATTTGTTGTTTTTGTGAATTAAACAGAAGGAAGTGACAGGCAAAAGCAGAGATTCCTAGTGTAACACCAGCTGCTGTGGGGGACACCTCAGGGGTGCTATTGCTGAACAAATGCTACATCTTTATTCCAAGGCAGTCCAAGTGTGAGACAAAGAGGCCTCAGCATCCCAGAGCAGCGCCATCCTGCCTGGAAATGTGGGGTTCTGCCCCTAAATGCCACTTCCTGCTAACAGCCACAACAATCACAGCAGGACAGAACCCAGGTAATAACTGTAGAGTTACTTGCCTGCTCTGCCTGAGGAATTATTCTGTTTAACTGCCAAGCACAAAATCCTTCTTCCAGTTTTATTTGTTTGTAGCACAGCAGCTGTGGCTCCTCCTGCTTGCTGTTAGAAACACACAAAACCAGATCCTGCTGTTTTGCAACACCTCCTTCTGAATTTTGATTTTTAGCCATTAGGGAAAAAAAAATGTAATTACTGCAAAGCTCCTTCCAAAACCTTCGCCTTGCAGTCAGCTCATAAAATTCAGGCTGAAGCAAGGTTTCCTTGCTTCTCAAGAGCTTTCTGTATCTTCTAACACTATTGCAAATTATTTGATTTTCTCAACACTGAGCAGGAAGAAAAAATGTACATGTGTCAGTTCATCCAAGTTATGGAATGCTACAGAACTCTTAGGAGCACCCTGGAGCTTCTGGGTAGTTTCAGACTGTTAATCCTGCTCAAAGAGCAGCAGAAAACTGTAATACTTCACAGAGATTCAAAAAAATACACTGCTGCCTTTGTTCTGCTCCTAAAGAACAGCTCTAGCTTATTGTTATAACTCAAGTAATGCCAGCGTGACTCAGATGCCATCTGAGCCTGCAGCAGATTGAGGCTGGAAGGGGCAGAAGACAGCTGGCATTTCCAAACAGCCAGGGCTGGTCACCAACCCCAGTCCAAGGGGATCAAGCAATGCCCTGCAAGGTTCTGCAGGGAGAGCAGGAACCTGGGCTTTTCCCCTTCACATAACCTGCACAGTCACTTCTGGTTTGCCATTTTTCACCAGAACGTGACTGCTTTCCAAGGTGAGTGCTCTGCCCTTGCCCCTGAGCAGAAACACATTTCTAGGTAAGGAGTAACAAATGTGGGTGCCAGCAGCAGTGGGTATCTGCACATGAAGAAGCTATTATAGGCAGTAGTAAATATTCCTTGTGGGAACGCTGGCTCCCTGTACTCACCTGCACTGCTCTGGAGTAACAAGTGCCAGATCTGCTCAAGAGGCTTCACACAGCAGCTCTTTCAGCTGGCATCTGACTGATGTACCAGGAGCATCTCCTGCTGCCACAGCTGTGTCTGACTGTGTCTGACACAAGGGCACAGATCCCTTTCCTCTGCAGAGCAGCTACTCCACCCCTCCTCCACGGCAGTGCTGTCCTGTGGAGCCCCTGCACAGGGCCCTGCCCTGCACCACTCTTACCTGTGTAACAGCACAGACAGGAAAGCTCCACAATCAGGGGAGCTCCTCCACCTCCTCTGCCAAACTGCTGCATCCCAGGGCCACCTGTGAGCACCATCTGGGTTCACTCACCCATCAGCTCTGGGTCATCCTCATGCTACAGGAAGTCTTAGCTGTTAAAGGATTTTATCCAGAAAGCAGCCTAAAAGCCCTAAAACAAACAAAGAAGTTACCTGCTCCCCAAACACAAATACAGTGGAGTTAAAAAATGATGAAAACACTCCTCCCACCTGGCAGAGAAGAGACAAGTGGTTACCACCTGGGGGGCTGCAATCAGCAAGAAATGAAAATGTGAGTACATAATTCTAAAAGCACAAAGCAGTAATTAATTTTTTCCTTGTCTTTCTGAAGGATAAGTACCCCTGCAAAGGTAATGCCCTCCAGCTCCCCTCTGCATACAAACTTGTACTGACAGGCAGCATTTGGCTGTTGGTTTTCAGCTCTCTCAAAACACCAGCAGCACATTCAAGACAATATAAGAACAGTGTAGGTCTGAGAGGGTGGAGCAGATCTTAATCCCAGGGACCAGGTAAAGCTAATAAAGTCTTACCTTTCTCCTCCATTGTGTGCAAATCCTGGCATGCATTTATTTAATCAGCTCTTCCAACTTCTTCCTCTATGATTGAGCTTCCTACTTAAATCATAGTTATTTGTCACAGTAAAGCAACCACAAGGTGAATTAATATAATCCTTACATTTCTATGTAAGCTCCCTAAACCCAGCTTGTGGAAGCTGTGGAACCCTGCTGAGGCTTGGGAACACTCACCTGGCACTTCAGCCACTGGAAATGGACATGGAAAGAAACACACATCAGTGCACCTTGTAGCATTTGATCTTTATTACTTGGATCAAAGGTCAAATGATTACATTTGTCTGAAAGATCACAAGAAAGGCCAACGATGTAAGAAAGGACAGTTTAATCCCGTTCAAGAGACTGCATCTGAGCCAGGCACACACAGAAAACAGAGGCAGTCAAATGGTACAAACACAGAAGGTCAGGACAAGGGTTTTCCCCACCTCTGTCAGTGACTATTCTGAAAAGGAGTGGGGGACACACACTTGTAGAAAGTGACAATTAACTGCAATTCTTAACTGTGCCTTCCAGAAGAGCAGTTAGGGTTACACCCTAGGAGAACCCATCACTCCAAATCTACATTCAGCTCAAATCTACATTCATCATCTACACCTGCTCTCTCCAGCCAGGGTCAGATGCAGTCACTGATTTAATTACCTTCCTACCGTAGAACCAACAACTTCATTTTTTTTTTCTCTTCAAGTATCAGCACAATAGTTTATTTACACTTCTATACAACTCTTTTTACTGAACACCCATTGTACTAAAACACCCATCACAGTATATTTGAAAGCAGGCTATAAAAATACCTACTGTACATAGAACATGTAGCCTCAAGGATGTTACAGCACCTCTGACAGATCAGAGAGGTAAAACAAAGGGGAAGAGGAGACACTTCAAGCTGTGCTCACCAGCAAAGAGAAGCAACCCTGGGCTCAGCTCTCACTGGGGGAAACATTTCTGCCCACATTTCTTCAGCCAGGTCTGAGCTCCCAATCTGCCAGTAAAATCCCCCTTTTCTAATGCATCCTCCTGGGATTTTTACAGATAAATCCTGACATTCTCAGTGTAAAAGCTGTTTAACCACCCCTTCTGTCCCAGCAGAGGAGCGAGGGCTGCCTGGGGCACAGCCTGGCTTTCCCACACCACAGTGGGAGGGGAAATTGCTCCTTCAGTTGTGCCACAAAGGTGGCCTTGTTAACCACACATCAATAAATTCACTCCTCTGAGCAGTGCCAGGCAGGCTCTCTCCTCACCCCACAGCTACGGGCACAGCTGAATTAATAAAGGTCTGAAATGGCATTACCATAACACACACACACAAAGCTTTAGACAGCAGCGCTTGAAGCAAGTGTTCCTGGTCATTCTGCACCCTACATGTTCCTCCTCTGAAACAGAACCCAGCAATGCACTATGGCTTACTTCCAGAGCTGAATATATTGCTGAATTTAGCTTATTAAAAAAAAAAAAATTACAACAGCAGCACATTATTTTATAAACCCTGCACAAACAAAAGACAATTTAGCCCTTGCCTGTAAAACTATGTTACCAGGGCCTGATATTTCACACAGGAATTCAGGAAAGAAAAAAACCAAAACAACAAAACAACCCCACCAACTCACATGGTAAAAGCTCAATTAATTAGAAAGAATCCTTAGAAAAAACACAGTCCAACTACCAAAGAATTGCAGAGCTAAAGCCAGCAGCAGTGCTGGCAGCTCACTTCAGTTGTCTGGTAACACACATACAAAATACACTTTGATTTAGTACAGTTAAAAGGTTGTGACCTTGACAGACACAGAAAATTCCATTTTTAGCACTGGAGCTTCACTAGGCATAAAAGAGCAACGAAGAATTGTGGGATGATGGAAGGTGCTTAAAAACAATACAAAAAGCCCCAAGGCAGGTGTGCCATGTTATAAATTATTTCAGAATTTACCTGGTGTTTCTGTTGCATGAGCTGATAGAATGGTTAAACTCACCTAACCTTTCTGTACTGTTTCCTGATGTACGTAATAAGTGTGGCTATAAAAGAGAAACATACACTTTTATGTTGAAATTCATTCCAAAAATTCTCTAAAAATATAAAGACAACACTAACAAGACAAGCAGCTTTTCCAGCCCTTGACAGGCTGAATCCTTTTCGCCTCCCAGACTCAGAAAAGTTGCTCATCCCCTCCCACAACTGCAGCAGGAAGGATGAGTCTCTCTCCACCTCTCTCAATTCATTCCCCAGCTGTCACTCACACTCGTGTCCCCCACTGCCCTCCAAAATACACCTGGTCTCTGAAAGTGTTAAAATCTTGCTAAAACAGCAGAATTTCCCAGGTAGCAAATCCAGCTTTAATGCTTTGATTTTTCCAAAGGGAACATGTCCCTTGTGAATTTCAGGAAAATTTTAAGTTGTGGTTGGCAAACCGAAGTTCAATTTAAAAAACAGGACAGTTATCAGAGCTGATGGGCTTCCCCATTTGAAGAAGCTTTGCAACATGAAGCCTCCAGTGCTCAAAATGTAGAATTTTGCCCATGTTAAATACACCATCAAAAAAACTCCACGTAATTCTAGGCAAACATTCACAGTAAAAATAAGAGAACTCTTAGAAAAAACACTTACTTACAAAAGAAAATAAAATCTAGTTAAAATCTGACAGTAAAATCAACACGGGCAATTAACCACCTTGCATTACCCACAGACGAACAATAAAAACCCAGTGAAACTGCACAAATTTACATAAGAAAAATCTAAAACCAACTCTGCTCTGCTCCCCACAATCTTTACTGATACCTTTCGAGTTATCCACGAGCACAGGTTTTGTCCCAAGAAGCAGAATCACATTCGAAATGTCTCGAAGGGAAGGGGAGGCGCGTCCATCCCGCCCCGACACCGCCGGGCCCTGAGCTGCTGGAGGAAGGGCTGCTGCCCTGGGAGCTGCAGCTATAGGTGCGTGGGGACTGTCCTCAAAGCTTCTTCTCTCGACCTATTCACGCCTACATTCTGCAAATTTAAAGACAAAAAAATAACAATTTAAAGCAAAGGTCTCACAGGCAGCTGCGGTTTTTGCTCAGCACGCAGCTGTTACACGACACAAATGGTGAGCAAGCTGTAACACCTGTTTGCTCAAAATGCTCTGCAAAACACAAGGAAAGGGCCCAGCCCCTGAGCAGGAGCCAGAACCTGGCTTGGACCTCGTCCCAGTGCCAGGAGCTTTACAGAGCCCCTCAGACACCCAGAAACAGGATCTCTGCTGCCAGTGAAATGCATCCCTCAGACTTGTATCACACCAGGTCTGGCAGGACAATTGGTCCCTGTACACCATATTCGGGTCTCAGTGTTACAGCTTTTTAAAGCCTTTTTTCCTATTTTAACCACATTTTTCTAAGCCACTGTCTCTCTCAGTCTTTATGCATGTAGTGTAAGGAAAAACAGAACCCTGCAAAGGCCATAAAACACACAGGAATCAATAAAATCTTGAGGAAGGGAAGCCCTCCTCTGCTTGTTCCAAGCACACTCCAGCACCAACAGCCATAAAGCCAATCCTGATCCTATCTGTGAGCAGCCAAATCACTGGAAGGACTCTGAATAACTCCCTGAAGAGCTGGTAACATCAAGTGTTCCCTGAAGAGCTGGTAACAGAAAGTTTAAAAGCACTTTGGGATACACATAGCATGTGGCAGATGTCACACTGACATCAGGGAATGCTCCAGTGGTTTTATAACCACATTTATTCGAGTTTACATTAAAAACAAAGTCTCTCCAGTCAAACTCCAGGGAAAGGAGAGCCCCACGAGCACACAGTGAGGAGCCCTCTCAGCACATGCAGACACACAACTCCATCAGTCAAAACTCATCAACTCAAAAAGCAATTCAATCCCCTCCCCAACCCCAGTTTCTGGATTTTCAGCTATTTCTTATGGAAGCAGGATATAAACAAAGCAACACCAGAGTCTCTTCGGAAGTTGAATTCTGATGTTGATTGCTCTGCCCTTACCAGTTCTCCTACATCCACATCAGCCCTTTCCTTTGTCATCAGCCTGCAAGCCCTTGGGTAAATCCCCATTTTCCACCATAAATACCATGCCAAGGTTTCTGGGAACACACACACAGAGCAGATGCTGCTGGACAGAGTTGTCCAAATACTGGAAGTGTCTGCACCCACCAGCACACAGCCTGACCCACTCTCACATCTCTTTGAACGAAAGCAAAGCAACAACCCTGTTTCAAAAAGAAGCTTTTACAAGAAGCATCTCTTCTGCAGCAAGGGGAAAGCATCATATCTGCTAAGAACACAAGGAGGTGGCAAAACAAGTCACATTCTGCACAGTTATAGGGGGAAAAAAAAACAACAAACCAACAGAACATGCTGGCATTTGATGTGTTTTTGTTTTTCTTAGCAACTGCTGCAACCTACCCAGAATTTCCCTGGGACTGCAAAGAGGTCTCCACAGGCACTCCCAGAACACTGGGTGAAATCTTTTAAGCTGAACATCTGATGCTGATTCAAAGAAAATTAAATGGAGCATGAAATGGAGCATCAAAATGCAGGAATCCAGAGGTACTGGAAATTAGTCCGCAAGCAGCAAGAGCTAGACAGCTCAAACATGAAGCTAAAAGGAAATGAGGTGATTAAGGCAAAGCAGAAGATACAGCTTATTTCAGTCAATGAGAGATACTGGATAAAAGCAGCATTCTAACAACTAAGACAGACCCAAAGGGAATATTGATAAGCAGGCAAGAAAGCTGAAAGCAAAAAAAGCTTGAATTTGAGTAAACACAAACAGGCTGTGGAAGCAAAGTGTGCTGAACTGTCACACTGAAAGAAGAAAACTGGGATAAACCCTGATAAACATCCCCAAGGGCTTATTAAACAAACAAAACAGCCAGCAGCAAGACCAGATGAACAGGGGCTTGGAAAGGGACCACTACCCTCATTAACTGTAAGTGGATTCCTACACATAGGAATCCCATTAGATGAGGTGATGGCAACTGGGATTGTACCCAGTTTCACACCAGCCATGGGCACTGTGAGGGAAAAGGCATGCAACAAGGACAGTGCTGCTGCTTAGAAAGGTGACAGGTTTCAGCCTTACTTTTGGGACCAGAAGGTGTCCCTGCAACTGCCTGGCACCAAAGCACACCTGGACAAATGACCGTGCTGGGAACAGCCCCACACCAGCAGCAACACAGTCTGGAGAGCCCAGGAAACACAGGAGGAGGAATAAAAACCACACACCTGTCCCAAACACTGTTTCTGCCAAGCCAGACACCCTCTTCCTTGGCCAGCCCCAGCAGGAGCTTGCTGCTTCCAGAGCCTGCTCCCCGAGGCAGGAGCAGTCTGACCCTGCCTTGCACAAGACTACATCCTACCAGTCCTTCCTGGAGAGACTCAAAGTACACAGATTACCTCAAATATCCTCCTGTTCCACTGTTGCTGTTATCATTATGCCCTGGCCTTTGTACATTTTTTTCCTACAGGACAGAGCCTCCCCCAGTAAAGTGCTGTCTTTGGCTTCACTCTGACTCAGCTACATGTGATCCTCACAGCAGAACAGGCAGATCTTGCACAAAGGCTCCCGCAGGCAAAAGGAGGAACCTCTGGAGACACGAGCCAGCACAGGCACAAACACAGAAATAAACAGCACAATATAAACATCCAGCACTCTATCAGCCAGCTTCCCCTCAGCAAGCTGTGCCACCAAGCACCCCCCATCCAGCATCAGGCCTTCCTTTCACTGACAAAGCAACGCTTGGGAAGCAATCCTGCTGTGAGAGGAGACCCCTTAGAGCATTCTGCTTTTAAATATCCACTTCACTCTGTTGCACATATCAGCACAGTGAGTGCTGTGCTCAGCAGAGAACAACAGGCACACACAGTCCCAGGAGAGCTGGCTGGCAGCAGCTGGCAGGAACAGAGGGTCCTGGGTGCTCCTGCTGCTTCCCTTCCCTCTGCAGCCTCCACCAGCCACAGACCAGGCAAACTTTGCTTTCCTCTCTGGCTCCTGCTCCTGTCATCCTTGCCCTCAATTTCCTCTGACAGCCCAAGCCATCCTTTTTCAAGCAGCAAAACTCAGTTTTTCCATAGCAGATGCCTGCACAGATTTTGGCTCCATCAGAAATGCAATGCATTTAATTTCATTTGGATGAATTTCCTTAGCTGTGGCCTGTGGAGGTGACAGCACTCCAAGCTGTCTCCATGTGGCTCCTCAGTACCTGACTATGGCCAGCATCTCTGTGATCCCTCAGGAATGTCACCTCAGCTGTCAGGTAAGAGCAACCAGACTCCTTGCTGTGTGCAAGGGGGTACAGCAGGCTCAGGTGCTCCTCTGGGCCAGCTTTCACAGCAGAGCACATGCCCAGACCCTGGAGCAATTAAACGTGGAAAAGTGACCAACCACTCCTACATCACAGTCATGACAGCAACAGGAAAACGATCCAGGTTCTCCCAATTTCAGCCCAGGGACAGTAGTTTAACTAAACACCAAGCACCACAACAGGAGGCTCTCTGGCCAGAAGGTTATCTGGTTATGGAAACATTCCCAATTGCTATAAACTTCTGAAGACTTCAGTACTATTTTAAAAGTGCAGATATGTAACTTTTTTTTTCCAAAATCCTGGTTTGTGAAAAACATACCACCTGAGAAACCTAACAGGTGAAAGCCTTCCACAAGCTACAGTCCTGCTTACTTTCACTACTAAAAGACCCCCTCAGAAAACAGTTCCAAGGCTCAGTGTTTTTCTGCCTTTCCCTGCCTCAGTGCTACCTGCTCCATGGCACAGGTGCTTCCCACAGCCCTGTGGTGCCCA
Source organism: Promerops cafer (assembly GCA_013398275.1). Lineage (NCBI taxonomy): Eukaryota > Metazoa > Chordata > Aves > Passeriformes > Nectariniidae > Promerops > Promerops cafer. The sequence goes on along the minus strand of VZSE01000989.1, from coordinate 72,765 downwards.
CAGAACACCATGGGAAAGGCACCAAATCTCCCACAGCCTGCAGTCTCCTCCCTCCTACAAGAAGCATTCCTACCATACAGTTTGGAATTCATGCCCTGCTGGTTTGAAATCTGTATCTACTGCAGCCACTACCCAGCTACAAAATCCTCTGGCTAACTCTGCTTCCCTGTTCTGGAATGGTCAGCACTGCCTATGGAGCCCACATAAAATCTGGGTACACAGCAGCTGTACGTGCTCCATCACCCATATCACCACAAAGCAGGAAAAGAGGGAATTTAAAATCCCTTCTGCCCACAGGCAAACCCTAAAGCCTGGTTAATGCAGAACAGCTGTTAACAAAAGTTGTGTATTAAAAACATTTACACACATTCCTGTTCTTTGAATAACTGTCATGGAACTAAGTGAAAACTTGCTGCCCTGCTCCAACAGCACATCATTAATTAGTACATGTAGAGCACTAGTGCTGTGGATCAGTGGGATTAGGGATTTACAGTAATTATGGGTTGTTATTTTACACTACATGGCAGTCCAATCACTCCCAAGGGCCCTGGAACAGATAATACTGGTGGCTCTGCTGGGCAAAACAAATTCTGACTTTCTTATCTCACACAGGATGTTGTGTTTCACAGCTTTCATAAACACACTGCAGCTAACACTAAATGATTGCTGGCTATTACAATAAAGCTTAATGCTGCAGGATATTTAAATTACAGCAATTTACAAAACCAGCATTCCAGTGAGAGCCGATCAAGGTTTGATAACTCATCCACAATAAATTAGCCAGTGCAACAGTTTTATTGTGATTGGAGAAATCTTTTCAGGTCAGGCGCTGTACAAACATTTGGTTTGGGTTATGAGTTTGGTTTGGGTGTGGCTACTTTTTTTTTTATTTCAAAGTGATTGGAATGATTGGTTTTTCAGTTTATTTTGTAGCAGGACGGAAACAGCACCCCAAGTTCGATAGTTGGTCAGCACACAGGATTCACTGATGAGCAGGGACTGTTACAAGAGCGTCCTCGGTAGGTCTGGAAATGTCTACATTCTGTATAATAATAAAAATACAGAGAATATTTATCATGCAGCAGTAAGACCAACAAAAACCACCAATCAGGTCCCTTCACAAGTACACAGCTGGGTTGATTGAGAAGCAGAGATGGTTTCAGCCCCCCCACACCCCAAGAATGCAGCAGACTGAGAGCCAGTTGCTGTCCCGGAATGAGACAGCACAAAAATGCATTTACAGTAAAAAAATAAAAGCTTTTGAATTTTCACAGTCCTCTGAGGAGCAATTAAATACAGCTCCCTTGCTGACAGCACTACCTAAAGCTCAAGTCAGTCACATTTAGGAGGAAGTCTTTTACAGGCACAAGTAGGAATCCACCTTACCTTGTGCTTCAGCACATACACATCATCTCACTGAGAAACTTTCAGTGTTTCTCTGAAGATGCCACATGCTTCTGTGCCAAAAGAAAGCTTTTAACATGTGTTTGTGTTATAGGCAACCTAACACCTCTAACAAAATAAAAAATACATTCTCAGACACCTTAACCATTCAAGGCTGATCACACCAACTAGATCTCACCTCCTTTTGCAGAGGCTGCAGAAAAAAATGACATTCAGGGCAGCACTCAATTATTCAAAACCGAATGAAACCAAGACCTCAGTGCAGCCAAACACATCAGGAATCACATCTGCTATGGCACCACCTCCTGCCAGTCCCAAAGCCTGTGCAATTGGTATTCTCCCTCCTACCAAGAGAGCAGACCATGACAAACGGCTCTGAAGCTCCTTACAAGATCCATTTTAGGCCAAATCATTGCCAATTCTTCCAACTTCACGCTGATGGGTTTCATTAGTCTTGCTTGTTCTGCACTGTGGTAAGCCAGCTCACCTTGCACCAACATCTCCCTCCCCCATGTCCCCTCAACAAAATGACAAAGGAGATCTGGGATGAGTAATCCCCTCTCTGTCACTCACCGACTAAGCCAGATGAACAACGCAGACATTTCACCCCAGCATTTGTTTTCTGGCCCAAAGAAGGGACCCAACAACAGCTAAAGCAACTCCCCTGAATTATTTTCTGTAAAAGACTATAGGCTCCTTCATTGGAAAAGGTCAGAACTTCAGCCACTACAATGCTGACAAACACAAGGCTTCAGTCTGCTCCAGACAAACCACCACGGTACTCTGAGGTTCACACATAGCACAAACAAACACCCCAGAGCTTTGCCTGCATTTCTGCCATGTGAAAATGGACATTTTCAGCTGAGCTCAAAAGGAGGGCACTGTTCTGGAGCACAGACTACAATTGACTGGTGGGTAACAGACCAGCACACTGGGCAATTCTCAATCCAATGGTTTCATTGTTTAACAATGCTGTTATGTGCCACTGTATTTAATTAAATGCTTTGACTTCAACAGACTACTTGAAAACTTAATTTTACAGAAGTAATTAACATTTTCATAGGTGATATAAATGAAAGCTTTTGAAATTTTCACAGTCCTCTGAGTAACAATTAAATGTAGACAGGACCAGCTTAAGTCCTTCATTCAGACCCACTACCTGAACAGTGTAACATCATCCATATTCACCAGGCTGGGTTTCCTTTGGGGCAGAGGGAGAAAAGAATTTGAGGGGGTTTTAGGAAAATGCCACTACTCCTTTTATTTCTTCTTATAAAATTCATTCACTCTACTTATTTCTGTTCAAATCAGCCTTGTGTCTTTGAGCTCACTGCAATGGAAGTGTCTTCATGATCCTCTACGTGCACCTGAATAGAAGCCACCCCACAGCAGTGTCAGCATGGCCACATCACTTGCTAGACACATGGAGAGTCACTGGGTGATTCAGGCAGAGCTTTCCCCCTTGAAATAAACCCCTTCAGTTAGAGGACTGGCATTTTCAGCAACATTTTAGCAAGCTGTAAATTCAGCACTGACAAGATCAGCAAACTAAAGATGTTCATCTACATTTAACCTTCTGCTCTAAGACACCCTCATGGATTTTCACTGTGCTTCTCCAGCTTTAGGTACTGAGAAAACACAGACTGGATTTCCTAAACACAACAAATCAAACTAAGATACAAAATGGCAAAGCAGAATGACAAAGCAGGAAAAGGAGGATGAAGGAAATAATGCAATGCAGTTGTTGAAGAGAAAACATCCAGAAGTCAGTATTTTCAGAACTTGGAATACCCAGGTCATTAAAACAAAACTTCTCTGCAGAAGAATTCAGCAAAGAATTCCAGCATGAATTCTGCACAAAAGTGAACCCTCAGTTACAAAAGGGCCTTTATGTCACGTTGAAAACACACATAAAACCTCATTTCTCACTATATTCCTTTTCACCACAAACTGTTGCTCTGCAAACCACCAGACACAGCCCTTTTTTCTCATGTTATCAAACTGACTTCCAATTCACCAGTAGGCACTGCTCAGCACAGAATCAGTGCCATGCCTGGTGGCATGAGCCTGAGGATCTGCAAGGGAACCAGAGAGCTTGAACCATGACACATTTCACACAGCTTTGGTGATAAAGCAAAGGAGAGCTTGGCACAAGCAGCAGAATCAGCCTGAGCTCAGGTGGACACTGAGGAGCACAGAGAGCCTGACACAGGCAGGGCACAGAGCTGCCATGGGCTGACATCTTCTCTGCACTTACATTTTACAAACATGCTCAGTTTCCTTCCCCCGGCTGTCCTGCTGTTTCCCCAGATCTAGTCTTCCTCTCCAGCTTTGGCTTAAAACACAGGTGACATCATCAATTCCTCTTTTTCATGCAGCAGTGACCGCAGTGATGAAAAAGCTGATGATTTCTCTCCCCAGAACAGGCGTGGCATTCATAACACAACTGTGGGCTACACCTACTTCTGCTGAGTGACAAAGCCTGGCAGAACTTCACACAGTTTTTAGCCTGACACCACATCTTCAAATTCTCATTTCTCAAAGATAAACTGTTCCTCATAGAACTCACATATAAGATAAATTCGGTCAACAAAAAATTTGCTCCCCCCTCACAAAACTTTATATGTAAAATAAAATACACTGAGATGTGTTATCAAATCAATTCTAGCCACGAGGACAATGGAAATCAGCTCAGACAGTACATTACATCAAGTTCTCCAATTTGAAAAATATTCTTACCTCAGGTTTATCTCTGTGTGTGTTTACAGCTTCGACATTCAGAAATATAGATTCTACTTTACATCCTGTTGATAGAAAACACATTTTTAGACACATCTGCTTTGAAAGTGAAGTTATAATAAAGATGCAATCTAATTTTGAGATGGTAAAGGTTAATCACTTTCCCCTTCTGATTTATATCATAATTTCCTGAATTCTGAAGAGCTAAAGCTAAAGAAATTAATCTGTTCCACTTTGATTTATATTATTGTCAATCTGATAATCAATCTTCTCAGCTTAGCTTTATCATTATTTTCTTTGAAAAGAAGTCCTTTTTTAAAAATATACAAGAATGTTCAGTGAGAAAGTTTTTATTTGTAATTTTTTGTGTTTTAAACATCCTGGACTGCTGTATTACCATAAAATTCTAAGAAGATAAATGCTACTCTCATTTCTTAAACACAAAAACAACTACAAGAAGGTACATTGTGTTGTCAGCAACCTCCATTCCTCTACATGTGCAAAATGGTTTTAACCCCAAGCTGAACAGAACTTCAAAGCTGACTCCCAAAAAGGAACTTCTGCTTTACATTCAAAAATTCAGAATGCCAGTGAGGCAAGAAAAGTTAAACAGTGAGATGAAACAACTATGTCCCAGGTAGTATAAACTGATCCACTTAGAGAATGATATCATCACTTCATATGCCACGGCCACAGCACTTTAAGCAATCTCTGCCAAACCCTGGCTTATGTCACACAAACATGACTTTATAAGCTACCACTACTCTACACAACATCCATTAATAGTCACTTCCTCTGACACACCAGAGTCCATCCTCTGTCACAAGCAGGTTTCCAGATTTTTCTCATTTATTCCCTAAAGTTGTAACACACTCCATAGAATTGCTACATGACAGAAAAACGGGATTTCCTTAGCCACTTAGAAAGTGCTTAGAAAGCACTTTAAAAAAAATAAAAATAAATTTGTAAGGCCAGTATTTGCCTTCCCTTTGGGAAGCCTGTCCTTTTAGAGCTCATTTGTCAGGAAGAACGTGAGCAAACGCTGCGGGAGGGCCAGAACTCGGAAAAATAGTGAACCATGGACCAGATTTTAAGGAGGAAAAGCACACATCTCCCACTGGAGCAGGATCCTTACTCATCCTTCTGGCCACACATCCACTGTGAGCCCTGAGACCAAGCCAAGCCAAGCTCTGAGCCCTGCTGCTGGCCATTACCCAGGACTGTTACACAGCAGACACTTCAGAGACCTCTCAGTCCTTGCCACAAGCTGAGTTTAAGATCCAAAGAGAGCATCGAGTGCAAAGCTTTAAACATAAACCAAACGGACATGCCTTGCTCCACAGTAACTACCACATGCATACTCCCAGATCATTTTGAATTACTGATGAGCAAGTTCATACCTACAGTAAGCTGCAGTTTCTCTTTCCATAGACCACCACTGCCCTGGACTGCTGGGTAAAGGTCTCATCCACCCTGATCCAGCTGTCAGGCTGTAACAGATGTTTTCTACTGCAGATCAGACTCTAAAGGTGGGAGTGATGCTCCTCTCCAACACCAGAACAGCAAAGCCCCAGGGGAGGCATTTCCCCAGAACAGGCTTAGCTGGGAGGTATCAAACACACCAGGTCTGATCCTGCGTCCTGCCTGGCTGGAGCCAGGTGACACATCAGCCTGGAGCAGTGCCATCCATCAGTACTGCAGAAATAATTTACACAGTCCTTGTGTTTTCAGATGGCAGAATTCCAGAAAGCAGGTTGGCTGAAATGTGCTCATCAGAGATACATATCAAACACCTTAAAAAAGGACAATGGCATTTCTTTCCCTCAAGTCAAAAGAGCAAGGACAGCGTTTTGTACCACTTTGTTTCCTTCCTCTCTTGGAGCGTGAGCAAACAGTGCAAACACCCACACCCTCTTAAAACTTAGGAACAGTCACCCAACTTCCCTCCCCCCACAAAGAAGAAAGAAAAACTGCAACAACAGCAAAAAAAAAATCACCAGAGAACCCCCAAAAAACCCAAAAGAACCCCAAAACAAAGCCTTGCTGTGGAAAACAGGCAGAGGTTAGCAGGTCAGAAGAATCTAGTTTTTAAAAGCCCAAGTTTTAACTGCAGCGAATCTTTATTTTCAAAACCCCAGCTTGTCATGCAAGGCTGGGAACACCAGATGTCACCACAGCACAGGCTGTGGTTCCTGTAAGACTTAATTGCAACCAAATGACAAAAATCTCCTCAGATTTCCCAGTCTAGCAGCTACTTTGTTTCATAATTTTCTTTGTTTCAACTTCATTTAAAACTTAACAAAAAAAAAGTACAGATCTGGACCACTATTTTTCAGAGCTGATAATCAAAGACAGCTTCCAATTAAGGACTAAACCAACATTTTTGGGCAATACATTTTTCCTAATAAGCTGTGCAGATAATTCTCTGCCTGAGATGATCATCTGAAGTGGGATAGCAGCAGATACGGCTCAGCCAACCCTTAACGAAAATGAACAGAAGGCACACGCTAAGCTGAGGTGGGAACACACCCAAAACTCCATCAGCAATCAGCCTCCAGCCCAAGCAGGGCACAGGGTACCCCACACCCCACACTGCCCACGGAGCCCAGGGAAAGCCCCCGAGCCAAGCACCAGAACAGCTGCTGGCAAACAAATGCCAACATCAACAAACAAGGTGAGCTCATGGGGCACTCTCATAGGCCATGGAAAAAATACTGCAGGAAAAGAGAACAAAGTTATTTCAGGCTAAGGGAACACATTTTGCAAGATGATAAACCTATACAAATGTGCCTGTCTTCTGAAAAGCAACACCCTCCAATACATCAATAAAAACTCACATCTTGCTGTGTAAATGCATGGGTTTGCCAGAAGAATTAGTGAAATAAGTATGAACTGAGCACAAAACTGTCCCCTCCAGCAGTCACAGCCACTGGTGGTTTCAGGCCTTCAGCAACACATGTTTCCTGGCACAAGGCAAGGATAATCCAGAGGATTCATTTATTCCACCAAGGCTCTGCAGGCATACATGCAATGTCAAACCTAACTACTTTAAAGCAACATAAAGTGTGTTTTAAACACTTCACCACCTTTCCTGATGACAGAGACAGTATAGCCAAGCTCATATATTAAATATACATAATTGCACTTACCATAAGCCACCGGGGTTAGCTTTAAGACAGTATGCAGTGGGCACTTCAGGTAGGGCAGTTGTTCTGAGAAATCAAACCACAAATTACACATGAAATACAGGTTACAAGTGACTTTTCTGTTATGTTTCAGGTCAACTACTTGAATGACTTTACCTAACAGTTTATCTGTTCTCCCAGCATGCAACAGAGATGCTAATCAGAGCAAAAAACAATTATCACAGCATTTGAGGTGAGGAGCAGCTCAATAACATCAACTACCAGGTTTCATGTGGGGGTCAAATATGAAAAAACACACTTGGGTACCTGCCTAGCAAAACCAGCCTCTGATGACACAGTAAATTGTTAGAACTCACTGTTTGGAACCTTAAGCAGTAAATTTTAAAAAAACCAGACTGTTTGCAATGTATCAAGGAAGACTTACCTGCGGGCTTGTCGAGGAAATATGCGAGCAAACAGCGCATGACAGCTTGGTGACAAATGACAAGCACATTTTCCTGCCTTTCGAGTTCCATAATTACTGGCTCCAGCCTCTGAACAAGATCCTCATAGGACTGGGTGGGGAGGAGAAACACAGGGCACATTAAAAAGGGAAAACTCTTTGAACAGTACATGTAAATAGAGGGGATCTTACTTTCATATTAGTCACCTTCTAAATGTTATTTAGTGCACAAATACTACAGTAGTAATTCTCATTAAACTTAGAACACCGCTCAGACCTAAGCATACACATAACACATTTTATTATACACATAACAAAACAAATCTGCCTCACAGAAAAGCTTTATTAAATTAGCCACTTTGATCAAGAATTTCCATAAAATCCCTAGGATTTAATTCACATCTGCAAATATGAGTCTTGCATGTTATTTTCCATAGCTCATCTTCAAAAGCATCTCTCTTCCAAGCCCGGATCTAGGAAGCTCAGCCAACAATCAGCATGCAGAGTTCACAAAGCCTGACTTGTTCAGGCTGCCCTTTCAAAACAAGCTGTGGGCATGTTGGACTGGCCTGGTGACAGCAGCCACCATCCCACCAAGAGTTGGCACAAGGACTTGCTGGTGACCTGTCCTGCCTCCTCATGCACAGGGAATTGCTGCTGCAGGTGAACAGCAGGGCTCCTGCGTGGGAATGTCACATGCATGGTAAAGACTCTGCTTCCAAAATATGCCAAGTGCTTCCAAACTGCGTCACGTATGTCCAAAATGTGTCATGTACTGCACATGGAGAGCTCAGCACATTGCCCAGCAAGGCAGGGACTGAGCACAGCAGAAAACCTTCACCCTGGTCCCCAGGCAGGACCAAGTGGCACTGCTGACTGAGCCCTGGACAGCAGAAAGCCCCCAGCCTCCAGAGAGCTGTGCAAACCCCCCACACTGTTCCCAGGCACAAAACTGCCTTGGATAAATGAGACCAACTCATCCCCACAAGGCACTGAGGGAGTTTGACATGCCAGCCACCATCCCCAGGACTGCACTGGTTCAAAAAACAAACACTCCTTGTTCAAATGCATGAGGAGAACTTTGCAGCTTAATGACTGCCTCATTAGCAGGACGGGTGACACTGGAGGGACACTGCTCTTGTCACAGGGATTGCTCTTGAGGAAGAAGGCAGAGCTCTGCTGCTCGAGCAGCTGGGCCAATCCCTCCTCCCTGCTGCCCAGACCCTCAGCCCCGAGTGATGGCCTCTGGCCATCACTGCACTGTACTAGGGCTGCTTTAGAAAAGCCATCAGCAAGTTTATTTTCCCAGAGGCAAGGAGTTTAATAACATGGCAGGAGATTTCCCCAGCATTTTAGCCAGAGCTGCCTGAAAAACAGCCACAACCAAGGGCAGGGATGAATAGAAACAGGGCATCTTAGCAGCATGTTTGCATATGCAACAGTTGAAGCCCTGCAATAATTCCTCCTGCTTTATCAGTACAGGACCAGCACAGGAACATGCCCACAAGATCAAAGCTCTTCGTTGTTTTTCTAAATTTATGGTTTTCTTTTTCAAGCCCTGAATCAATATAGGTGGTCTGGGTTCAATCCTTGCAAGATCCTATGTGCTTTTCCACAGAGAAAGGAACAACCTTTTCATTAATTTAAAAATATTTTTTTCCTTCCTAAAGCCAGCATGCATGTATGCAAGAAGAGAAGGAAGTCCTTCAACCTGAGAGATTAAAAGCAGCATACCTCTCCTTTAGGGTATCTGTATCTGTATTTGTCTTGGTCTCTCAGTGCAAATTCAAGCGGATAATTTTCCTGTATTTCTTCATATGTCATTTCTTCACACACTCCCTGTTGGTAATGACAATAATTAAAAAACATGTATTTCCAGTAATGCAAAAAGCAGATAGCACTCTTAAATAAAGCCATATACAAATAACCTTTAACAGTTTTGTTTTGCTACTCTGACACTTAAAATTGTCACTCATGATAAACAGGGCACTCAGCTTGACTCAGAAGTGATCAGTAGGAATCATTAAATTCCTGTACAGGTGAAGTTACATCTATGGACAAAGCAAGGCCATGTTTTAGCTACTGCACCTCCTATTATATCTCACAGCTGCAGCTGGAAATTGCCAGCTAGCAAACCCCACCACCACAAACTTCTTTCCAAGCCCAGCTAACCAAAACTTCTTAACATCATGGCTTCTACAGAGGAATGTTCTACTGGGAAAGACAAGAGAAGAATAAATTAACAATGGCAAAACTTAATAAAACGTTTAGCCTTGCTTACAGGTAATGACAATTATCTCCAGCCTCTAGAAGCAGCTTCAATGACTTTCTATCCCATAAAAGAGATATTAAAAAACTAAGTACCCTCTTCACCCTTAACAATCAAAGCAACTTATTAGGCATTTAAAAGAGAAGAACTTACTGCATCTATCTCATTCAAAACCTTCCACTGCTCATAAGGCACTCCCAAGGCTTCAGCAGTCTGAATTGTCCTTTTCATCTGGCTGGTCCAAACTTTCAGATCTTTGATATTTTGCTCATTAATAAACTGTGCCAAGCTTTTGGCAAACTGGAAGAAAAACCAAGAGACACTGGATGAGGGCTCAGAGCCAACACACAGCATTCAGTTTAGAACACATGGGTTCCAGCCTCTGGAAGCTCACTGTAGCTTTTCCAAAAGACTGTCAAAGTTTTTGCTAAGAAATACAACCTACTCCATTATCCAAGAGGGACAGGAGAAAGAAAAGAAGAATGAGGAAAATACAAGTTTTTAGCAGTTCCTAGCTTTCCTTCCACAGATTTTCCTTTCAGCCTTAAGTTGTGTACACTTTCCCAATTACCCAATTAGTCAGGATTTCACAAAAATATAGTGAAGCCCTCTTGCCAACTGCTTTGTGCTGTAGGATAAAAAGGAATTCCAGCCAACAGAGAGACACACAGATAAAAGAGTACAAACCACAACACACACAGTGTCTGTCCTGTTTCCACTACCCAAATACACAACTGAAGAGGTCCTTTAAACTCATTAAGGGGAAAAGGCTGTAGAGGAGGAAAGCTGCAACTGCCCAGCACAAACACACAGAACACAGGTACTCCTGGCTGAGGTACATACTTCCTTCCCCCTGACAGACAGCCCGGGGTCTCCTCCTATTCTCCCCTTCAGGTTGAGCTCGCTCTCTCCGTGCCGGCAGAGGTAGATTGACCGAGGGGTCACATGGATATTCATGAGGTAGTAGACAATCCGGCTCTGGATGTGATCCATCACTCTGTTCACGAGGTAACTCCTTCCGACATCCATGATTTTAATGTAAGAAAGATCCCTTTCATGAGCAAGTTAAAAAAAAAAGTGAAGTTCCACATTGTTGCTATTAGCACGTACCACAGTCTTTCCACCCTCTCTCTCACTACAAAACAAAGGGGCGACAAGCCAAAGAAAGGAAAAAATCCTCAATTAGCCACGGAATACGCATTAGTCCTAAGGAATAACGCAGTATTCCAAAGGTACAGGATGAACTCTAGTCCCTTCACATGGAGCTGCTCACATCACTTTCTTTCCTGCTTCTTTTACTTCCATTTTGTCCAGATCGAGATTCTACTCTTGGAAAAATACAGCCCACATACTGAAAGGGAGATTCAGTGGAGTCACTTAAGTTACCACAGCTGAATAAGATATACACAGCTATTTTACAATACCTTTTTTTTTTTTTTCCAGGTTACAAACACTTTCCATCACCAAGTGTTTGTCTGATTGTACCCAGGGGCCAAAAGGAATGGTCACTAATTACCCATCTCATTTAATCCCTCCAGAAAAAGTAGGGCACCAGAAGAGCCTGGGAGAAGTCTGAAGCAAGACATTTTCTCAACTGCTCTGTGAGCAATCCTTTGTTAACAGTAGTGTAATCTACCCCACCACTACCTTCTCTCAGCTGTCATCAGACAGCTTATAATTTCAATTTTCACTTCTTATCCTTTATCATCTGAGCTGTAATTCTAGAGCAGCCTCTCGTTCACACAAGGAAAAATGTCTCATAGCTGAAAATAACCACTATTGGTTTCTAGCAATGTGTTTGAGACACCACACTGCGATAAAACAAGAAAACTGATAACAAAACCAAACTGAGGTAGTGAGAAACAGGCATCAGCACCCTCATTCCTGCCCATGTTCCTTGGAGTTAATCATTACTATTCCAGCCAGGCACAGCCATTAGGTCCATCACGGGAATTACACGCCTGAGCTGAGCCGATTGAACCGGCTTCACGCTGCTCACGCTCAATTACATTAAAATGCAGCTCAGCCTTCTCTGCAGCTCTGGCCTGGAACAAACCAGGAGCACCTGGGAGGGCTGCAGCTCCAAATCCTACTCTGAAATCCTGGGCTGTAGCAAGAAGAAAGGGGCTCCTCCTCACATGATTCATCCCTACCTTTCAAGAGTTCAAAGTTAATAAAAACCAGAAGAATGCTTTGGTGTGAGGATAAACAATGTAGCTAAGAGTTTCCCAGAGCCCTGCATCTGCAGGATAATTTTGTAAGCACAAAGAAATTAATTCAGAAGTCATGTTTTTAAGACTGACGTGTTCATAATTAACCTTAACCATGCCAACCAATTAAGTTATGCTTACAAATCACTCATGTCTCCTCTATGTACCAAAAAAACAAGTACCAATCACCAAACCATTGTAGAAAGTCTGGAATAATTGCTAAATGCTGGTTCTATCCCAGAAGAATAAATACCATTCTCAGTGGGAAAATCAAAAAGATGTAATCCCAGACTAGACTCACTAGCCAACTTTCCCTCAAACAAGGAAGTTTCCATGCTACACCCCCAGAGTCAACACACTCTAATTTGCCAAAGGAGAGCGAGAGCTCAGGCCACTAAAATAATGACTTGAAAGCCCTAATCCCATCCAATACAGGATGCCCCAACCCTAAAATAACATTTTAATAATACTGTGATCACCAGCTGTAATCACAGTGTTGTTTCATCACTTACTTGTCCAGAGTTTCATCCAAGGTCTCATACGAGTTCTTGTAGCACTCTATTCTTTTCATGAAGTCTTCTGTTGCTTCATCATTACTACAATCAACATAGTCAGGACTACCCAGCTTCACTTGCTGTTTAAAATAAAAACCATGAGAATAGTATTTAAGTTTCCTTCCCTTCATGGATGTTTAAAGAAATAGGGAGTGGGAGAATACAACAAAAAAGTTTTGTCTGCAACTTCATTAAAATACACGTAAAGCCAAAAAAACCCTGCTCTTCAGAGAATTAAACTTCTGCGATAATTAATTAATTAATTTCTTCTGTGAATTAGCATTCACATGGACAGGGGAAAAAAAAGATATTTTTTCCATTAATGAGAGCTAACGTGGGGTTTTAGCTATTGGAAGTTCTTACAATGCACTTCTAAAAATACTAAGCTACTTTAAACCTCCCAATGTCAAGCCCTTAAAGCAAACTTTCCTTTACTCACCACAATGTTTGCAGCAATGACCTCTGGATCAACACACACAGACTCCACAAAAAAAGTCTTCAGTCCAAATGGGAGCCACATGAACAGAAGGGAGGAAGGAGGAAGACGCATGAAAACACCTCTGGATAGTAACACACAGGAGCAGCATGTAACCCACTTCCATGCCAAGGCCTTTTTCCCTCCATTTATTCAGAAAGCTTCTCCAGACCCTCTTATCAGAAACTCCTGGCTCACCATCCTGTGACACATCATGCTCTGTACTCTTTCCCCCAACAATGCTTGCCAGTGGAAAATTCTTGCCGTAGAAAAAACGTAGGAGGGAAGAGGAAGAAACAAATGCAGAGGATGCTAGTTCCACCCCCAAAACAGTAACTAACATTTCTGAAATAACATTTCAGAAGCCTCCCAGCTAATGGAGTAGCCTTGCTTATAAAGAGGCTTGTGTTTTGCTGTGTGAAAGGCTTACAGAGATTAAGCTTAGAGGAAATGAAAGATGACTGGAGAACAGCTAAATGTGAAACCAGAAGACAGAAAACAACTAAGCTTTTGGTTTGTATAGACCTAACACAGAAACCCCTTCGTGTTCCTGCAGCAAAGATCTGAACTGCATGACCAATCATACTTTAAATGTTCTTTCTGACACTGCACTCATGACCACAGGTCCAGGAAGACAAAATTGAAGCTGTAGCACAAAATAACAGCTCCAAACAGTACAAACACTAAAACGAGAAAACTGAATGACTTCTAATCACAAACAATGCTTAGGAACACAAAACACATTATTGATTAAACATCCAAGAAGGATGTGGCTTGTGCTAGTGCACTTAGAGTACAAGTAAGGGCAAACTATCACTGGCTTACTGGGCCATGCAATAGCTCACAACTGCTTTGCTTTGACTCACCTTATATCCATTTTCTTCACCAAATTTATAAATAGTTTCTCTACGTTCTCGAGTTGTGTTTGTAGCATCAAAGACCTAGGAACAATTAAAGCGAGAGAGAAAAAGGAATTTAAAAAGCAGCACAGCCTGTGGAAAGCACCGTGTTAATAACAACAAAAATATGGATTCAAAGTCCCTCGGTGTGAAGGAAAGCATTGGAAACACTTCCCCTTCCCTTTACCCCATTATCTCAATGCTCAACAAGAAAACAAAGACATCACTACTTTACACATAGTATTTTCTAAATACTAAAATTTAGTAATATTTTGAAAGCAATTCGAGCAGAACTCTGGATTTGGAAAAGGAAATCAGAATTTAAGCCTAGCACATAGTACAGGAGAGAATCTTCCTCCTTGTCCATTATCAGCATTAAATTTTAATGCACAAGTTTTTACTGAACTTATGCTACAAAAAAAGAGATGCTGCAGTTCAATGGGCTGTTCAAAATGCAAGTGTAAAACTTGCAAGAGTTGTAAATCCTGCCCATAAATAACACCATCAATGCAGCCATTTTTCTAGGAACTCAGTTTAGCTCTGAACACATCAGTGTTTTACTAAAGTATGAAGTTTGCCAAAGCGTAACATTTAACTCATGCATTCAGCAGAACTTATTGTTAATGGTTTTCCCTGATTAGTTAATAAAAACCCCAGAGTTGTGTCACTAGTCTTAAGACAAAAATTTTAAAAATTAGTCTCAACATGCCATGTCAATAGTTGAAGAACTGATGTTTTGCATCCCATTACTCAATAGTCAGGTATGCAGCAACCTATAGTAAGTTTCTCCTGCTCTCTTTAGACATTTCTCATGCCAGTAACAAGTGCCAATAAATACAGAGGATACTTATTGTTCAGCAAGTCTTTACCTTCCACTTGGAACACTAAACTATCCAATAGACAAGCAATCAGAATGGCAGATGTGTTTAATGGTACACTGTGGAGCATTGCCCTGTAGTAATGCGGAGAGAAGGTGGACTTTTTCTTGGTGTCACCCTCCTCTCAGCTAACCCCTCAAATCAAAGGTAGTTGCTCAATAGGGCATCATCACCCTGAAATTCAGCACTCACTTCACTGCAGCAACAAGGCAGATGTAACTGCCAAAGAAAAGAAACCTGGTATAGTGAACAGCTGCTGTAATCACTGAGGCTGTGTGCTATCCAGCAGACACGCAGTGTTTAGTGCAAAGGCATCTCAAGAGGGTGTCCAACACTTACAGCCACGTGCCCGTTCTCTTCACTGAGGTACTGCCGGACGTCGTTCAGCGCGGCTAAGGCACACTGTCTTCAGAGGAAACAATCACAGTCAAATGCTAGTTCAAGGCATTTTGTTAATGCACTTGTGAGCACAGTGCCTTGAAAATGTTAAGATAATTTATCTCAAAAACACAGACCTCCCTCCAAACATGGGGAAAAAACCAACAGAGGTCAGCCAAGCTACACTAAGGAGATGTGGTCATGTCACCTTGCTCCTCTGTGTCACTGACACAGCTGCACATGTCCACAGAACACCCATCAGCTTTGCTGATCATGATACACTTCCACTGATCTAAAATAACATCACTGAAACATCCCTGCAACTGTATGTTTTTCCCAGTTATCTATTCATACATAACTGCTTCTTAATTTGATTTGCAAAAGAATAAATAAAATAAACCAACTTAAGGCCTTTATCTTGTGGCACTAAGTTGAAGTGGAGAGACAACTATTTTTCATTAATCTCCTTACTCTCTTTTGAGCTATTGTGTGAAAACTGCTTATGTAAAAAAATTGTTAGAACAGAGAGCAAAACAGAGGTAGCATCAAGTATTAGTGACTGAGGTGAAATATCTGCAGTCACCAACCCAGTGTAATTAGTCCTGAGGACAGCTGAGGACACAAATCCCAAAAATCCCCACCCTGACATACTTTACACGTGTGTTAAATCTGGACAAGAACACATGAATATGCAACTTCCCTATGTCCCCAGCATTAGCATTATCTTCACAGTCCATTATGATTCCTAACACATCAGTAATGCTGGAGGGCAACATTGTACACGATTAACTTGTTAGAAGAACAAAGCCCCATTTATTCCCAGCAAGTACAGCCTCTCTGCAGTACCAACATAAAAGCCGACCCATTTCAACAGCCCTTTCCTACATTACTCCTGAATTTTGACTTCCAGACCCAAATTCACAACTCCTCTATTTACCATCTTCTGGAAGCACAGCTTTATCTTGAAAGAGCAATGAAGGCTTTTGGATCCTGACAGTATTTCCACATTAGCACAGTTAACAGATGTCAGGAGCTGAGATTCATCGCCCAGGTCTTCACTGAATCAATACAAACCCTCTTTACTCACTGCTAACCAGGCAGATTATCTCATACAGCCCATTTCATGCTACCTCCCTCACCACTTAGCCTAATAAGTGACACAGAGGCACATTAAAAGGTTTGGCTATACCTGTAAGTAAAAGGTAGTGGCTTGCAAGGCTAATGCACCTCCTAACTGCTCATTATCCCCAAGGACTGGGAGGTTCTAATGCAAGCCATTCTCCTTTGGCTTTAGCAATACTCAATGCTGCTGAGGGGGAGAAAGGGAAGAGAGAGAGGGGACAAGGCAAGGGACAGCCACAAAAGAAAGTCCAGACATTTTGGATGCGTAAGGTCAAGCTGAATTAAGAACAAGACAGTTCATATTTTAAGTAGCCTAAATAAATATTATTTCAATCCATCTCAAATTTCTCATTTCACACTGCATGCTCTAAGTGCTTTCCTGAACACACAAAAATGAACAGTGAATGTTGAAGAAAATCAGAAGGCCTTCTCATTTGATCTCCTCTAGGAAAGAAGCAGCTCCCTCTTGCTCTGACCTTTCTCCTCATCCACCCTTTCTTCTCAAGGTCTGTCCCTACATTAAAGCACAGCCTCTTTCCAGGCAAGAGCAGAGACTCAAAGGCTTCATCTGGACACAGAACTCTGGTTCTCTCCTTGCTTTGCACAGCATTAGCAAAACACGGCAATTTTTGAGGCTGTGCATTCATAGACTGAATGAGGCACCTGCATGGTGGCCAAAAACACAGATTCAGGGAGAAAATTATCACATTTGATTATCACTCATTTAAACACATAATGATGAATACATTCAAAGTGCTCTAGATGAACAATTTCACGATGCAAATCAAAAAGAAAAGTAGTTAGGTGAGTTTTTTCTTTTATGAAGCAAACAAAAGCTCTAAAATGGGATTTAAGGAATTAGGCAGCAGAAAGAGTCATACCTATTAGCTGATACTTTAAATAAAGGTAGGAAAAGTTATAACTATCTGTTAAAATAGTTTTTGAGTGAAAATATCCTAGAGTATCTGCAGGAATAACAGTGGTCACATCCCAATGAAAAGGAATCAAGAAGGACTTCTCTCCATTTTTGATGCTTGAGATGAAACAATCAAGGAAAAAAGACCCCCAAATTTTAATCAGCCTAAAGAAATCACTATTCCACCTTCTCTAAAATGTCTTTTCCTGCAGTCTCCCTAAGGGTCTTCCTGATCATACTAAAATGCAACTTCAAGCCATCTCTAAGCAAATTACACAGGATATCCTTTTAGTACAATTAGCATGGTGTACCAACCACAATCAAAACTTACTTCCTGATTTTCAAGCCTTCTTCATTGTCAGGCAGGAAGAATTCAAAGGATTTATACTTTTTCACCAAATCTCGACGATACTGACCAACATTAAATTCTGCCAAGAGAAACCAGCATTAGCAAGAGCCAACAACAGTCACGTGAGAAGGACAGAAGTTATGACAACTTTGAAACCAAACTTCCTGCAAAGATAAAATAACTCGGCCTGTAAGAAGTCAATCTATCATACTTCTTTTTGTGTTTCGTGAGGTTTAAAATAGCAAGACAGCAATAAATCTTGGAAATAGCTAAAGAACATTTGGGCTGCAGTCACTCTACTTCAGTGGCCACACTGTAGTGCCTTTGTCTGCCTGTTTGCCTGGACAACAAAAAGAAATTCTTCTCCTCCTTTTCAGGGGTTACTCAAAGTCTCTAAAGGATTAGTAATGATTATTAGTACTAACAATAATTTATTATTAGCCTTTTCTCCTATGTATATGTACAGTGAAACAGTATTCAGAGAGCACCTCCCAAAACTTCCAACTCTTATTTAATCAAGGCAGAGCTCTAAATAGAACTAAACAATCTTGCTTTAGGTAAACAAAACTTAAAATTCCAGTAGTGGGAACATTTTTTCAGAACCCTGCTCTAATATTTCTATTCCTTAGGGATTAGTATTTCACAACCCTTGTTCCACTTACTGAAAAAAAAAAAAAAAAAAGATAAATTGCTAAAACAAAAAAATCACTTAAAAATAATACTTAAGTATGAAACAATCTCACTGTGATCTCATATCAGTGGTCAAAAAACACCTACTCCTTATCTGGGCAAAGGTGCAAAAGGTCCATGGCCAAACACAATATCCAGTCACAATATCAGGTATGGGATTAGGGCAAGACAGTTTGGCTTTGCCTCAGAGCAGAATGACACTGAACCCTAATTAATTTCATTCAGTGGCTCTAAAAGCAGGCCTCTGAAACGCAATTAATGTTTAAGTTGTTTCAGACCTACAGATTTTTTCTGTTGAACTGCAAAGCTTTTGGTTTTGTTTTTTTAACATTAAACCACACTGAAGTATTCTGTTTGAGATGCTGCCAAAGTACAACTCCATTTGCCAGACTTCATTTCTGCAAAGAGGAAAAGAAGCAGTAGACACAATTACAAGGTTGTAGTTAAGAAAGAAGACACAGAATAAAAGAGCTCATGAACCAGCTGCTGTATACAGATTATTTTTCTCCCCAAAAGTCAAGTTTTGTTTGAGCTCAGCAATGTTGATGGAATTCGTCATGACATGGATTATAGAACAATCCAGGTGATTCTGTGATGGTTTTAATAAGCACTGGCCACAGTGCCCACATGAAAAGTAAAACAAACAGAAGGTGAAAGAAGTTCAGATGGCCAGTGTTGTCAGACAGAAGCACTTTAACAATCAAAAATAATGAATTTCATGAGAAGGAATAGTTACTGCCAGAGGGCCATGCACAGCAGAGGAAAATGTGCTATCTAGTGGGACAATCTTCAGCCTTTATTCTTAGCAGCCACGCCTATGGAAAAGTTTCCCAAAGCTAACTGGTATCACAACCACAGCTATTCAAAAAAGCTTCCAAGGCTTAGTATCTCAAAACCACACTGCAACACAATTCTATTCAGACATCTAATTGACCTCATTTCCTTCAAAAAGCACAGACAAAAGTCCCCTGTACTTTTAACCATTTCACATTCCAAACAACAGAGGATTTTGGGAGGAAGAAAACACAGAAATTATGGCTGGAACGATTCAACCATCACCAAGCCAGGTTACCTCCACCTTCTGTTCTTGAACTCTCCAGTTTGCTTAATGTTACATGAAAAGATGGCATTTATCTTTTCTCTGGTTTACATAACCTTGTAATTTGAGCCATCTGTCTCAGAGAACAAGAACTGCTAAATTAAGCACACACTAATTTTAAGACATTAAGAGCCA
Source organism: Promerops cafer (assembly GCA_013398275.1). Classification (NCBI taxonomy): domain Eukaryota; kingdom Metazoa; phylum Chordata; class Aves; order Passeriformes; family Nectariniidae; genus Promerops; species Promerops cafer. The sequence goes on along the minus strand of VZSE01000989.1, from coordinate 53,060 downwards.
AAGGGTAGCAGATGTTAGGGCTACTTGATACTGATCCTGTATCAGTTCAGTCCCACCAACTGGAAGAATTAGAGAAAATGTCATTTATTCCCTCAGCCAGGCAGTGAGGTGTTTTACATTAACTTCGACTTCAGTAAAATTGCATCACTGAAGACACAAACAGAAAGGCTCTGCGGTTTTCTGAGAAAATCTCAGTCACCCTTTCTAACAAAGACAAACAATACCCAGTAACCAAGGATAGAAACTCATATGGCAACTTTATGTTGCATATTTTTGTAAAATCAGGCAGCAATGCTCTACCTGTTTCATCAAGCACAAGTGTGTCTATTTTCTGATGTGCTGCTCACAGTAGCCCACAGAATGTTTCCTACAGCTGAGCCAAACCCCACCTACAGTAAAATTAGTATTTGGGATACATTCAGCCAAGCATGAGCCAGATGTAGATAATACCTTGCTTCCTGTCCAGTACTGGACTTCTGCTTGTCAAAGATCATACAGTGAAGGGCTCTAACTCAATGACATTTATACATAACGCATCTCATAAATTTAAGTTACATCTGTATCTAACATACAAGCATTTTGTCACCTTGGATATAAACTAAACTACTTGGACTGTTATTCCATTTCAGCCTAATGGATAAAACTGAACTCTGAACTAGCTGACACTGGTCATCAGAAGGGTTAAACCATGTGAGAGCAGTAAAAATCAAGTGATCATTTAAATCCTGTAAACTCTCATACTTAAACAATATAATACATCCCCGATAATATCTCTTCTAAATAAAGTACATTATACAAGTTCCTAAAAACTTAAGAAAACGCCCACACAAGAAAGCTTTACCCTAGAATCAAAAGGCAGTTTAAATATAGGCCAGAATTTTTCATCTTGACTTCTTAGAGCGAGTAGGAAATACATCTCTGACTAGCCAGCCAAAACTCCACACTTTAGTATGACCCCATATGTTTAATGTCGTTTAAATTATTAAATAGGCATAAAGCTACTATTACTGCACTGGACACAGAATCACAGCACACCAAATGTGTCCTGCTCTTCTGCAGATGAGAAGGAAGGGGAGGTGGCTGCTCAGAACCTCAAATGGACTTAGGTCCTGTTAACTGGGCCCACAAGACACCACAGGAGCCCAGACAGGTCCTTGGCACAGCCAATCTGAGCCATTTCCTGCCCAAAACACACACAGAAATCCTTAAGAAGGTGATAACAAGTGGCAACTGGCTGCCTCGGTCTTTGGGCTCTGAGCATTTAGACAAAGAACTGCAAGTCATTCCACAAACACAAAGAAGTAAAGAACTGCAAGTAGCACAAAGTTCACAGGGAAAAAAAGATGGAGAAGTCGGGAAGCTTAACCCAGAAGTGCCGACTGCTCAACTGCTTGTAAACAACATTCCTTTTCACCCACATGAAGAAAGGAAAAGGAAAACAAGGAAAAAAACAAATAAACAGGAAAGGGCAGTGATAGTGATAAGGGGAAAAGGTTGATTTAGGCACCTGGTAGAACAAAAAGGTAAAGGGACAGTCAAAATAATTTGATTAATTATTGCTTAAAAATACATTAACAAAGCAGAAGGATTTTAAGTAATCAAACTTCGCAACAAAATTACTGGAAATCAGGTTTATAAACCACCTAACGTCGTGCCCTGTCCTTCTGATGTAAACAAAAGTAAATCCATCACCTTTTGTAGGCACCCCAATCCAGTTTAAGTAGCGTGTCAGCTTCTTGGAGATGTAGGTTTTTCCTCTTGCTGGGAGACCCACCATAACAATCAGAGTAGGGCAATTGGTCATGCATACTGGAACAGAAACACAGGAAAGCAGGATTTACCAACAGCATTCCCACAGAGCAAAGGCTGCTGCTGCAGTGGCAAACCCCTCTGTGCGAGCTCTGAGAGCAGGTGCCCATCCAAGCAGCTCATGCATTGTGCCTGCTGTCTGGGGTCAGTGAACCTGATCACCTTCCTTACGCTGAATTTTGGAAGGGAGAGTCAATGGTAGTGCAATGATGGGCATGTGAGGTGTAAACAGGCAGAAAAGAAGAAACCTGTGTATTTGCACACAGTAGCAATACCAAAATAAAGGCAACTGACATCTTATGCTCCTGTATACCTCAGTTCAGTGCTTGCATTGAAAGGAAACAGCAAGGTGTACAGTTTGTAAATTATTCTTATGTTTTTAAGACAAGACCTAAACATCATTCAACTTTTTCTTGATTTTGAGCAAAACAAGCATGACAAACGCATCTTAATACATTTACAGTAAGACGTGCTACTCGCTACTGATTATTTCTCCTTTAAGGATAATTAACACTAAAATCTCTCTTGAGCAGAGCTCATTTTGGCTGTTACTAAGAATAAGACAAGTATTCAACACAATCAAGTACAGTAATCTGAAATAGATGTATGTACACACTCTTAATCAAAGCCAGAGCATTTAATTAAAAAAAACCTCAACCCTGTAGGAGGCTGAAGGAATTGTATGTATAATCTGAAAACCTTGAGGCATTTCCTTTCAAATCACAAGTTTTTGAACATTTTAATGGCACAAAACTAAGGATACCTTGCATTAATCTATCACAGCTACAAGGAACTGCCTAAAAAGAAAGAAGATATTAAAGTGATGCAGATACCACCAGCTCCCTCCACCCTCTACTTTTAAGGGAATTAATTCCTATACAATCCACATGTGTATCAATTTCCTCAGTGCTTTGACAGAGGAGACATCAAGTCACTCCAAAAGACCAAATCTCAGTGATTAGCTGTAAGGCATAACTGAACTGTTGTACAAAGGGCTGTGATTGCTCAAAATTCCCAAACTTTGGATTGCCAAAGTCCCATCCCACAGAGTCACTTGCATAAATCTGGTGCAGAGAGTTCACATAACAGATCAAAAAAGAACAAGCAGATTAGCAAAGGCAGATGTGCTGTTTCAAAACGCACATTGAAAGACACAAAACAAAAAACATTAAAAATACACCACTTTTCATGAGGGAGAGGAGGTAAAATGGTACCCAACCTCAAATCCATGAAACGGTCAACTACTCCCTGTAATGAAAGCTACAGAGAACAAAATGCAAAGCAAAACAGATCCATCCAAACGTGACCAAGTCTCTGGAAGGACACTGATAAAAGCCCTCAGGGTAAGTTGCTCTGTGCAGAAGCCTTTAAACAGGAAAGGTAATAATTTCTTTTCCTCTTTGTCAGAAGTTCAGGCTGTGAACCCCCTCTCCAAGAGGGTGAAGGAAGTCTCTAGGGAAACAACAAAGTCGATGGAGTGCCAAGAGCACAGTGCTCATTAAGCTTAACAGCCCTGCTTCCAGCTTTAAGGACAGTACAATAAAATACTGAGATGACAGAAACCCCTGGGCCCCTAGAAATTTTAAGAGAAGACATTTTTCTTCAAAGCCTGTTCAAAAGGTCCTTCACCCAAAACACCTAACTCAAGTTTTGAACAATTTTTCAGTACAAGCAGTGAAGTAAGGAGCTGTAAAAGACAAACCAGGATCTGTACAGAAAGGCTCCATCCACAGTCCCATCTCCTCCTGCTCTGCAAGGAACTGTGCTGTAACAGGCTTTTCTACCCATTCCAAGCAGAATTTAGAAACTTTTATCCTTAGAGTACCTCTTTTTTTTTTCTTTTTCTGGTGCTGGGGTTGGCCATACAAATTTCACCTTCTCACAGAACATTTGTCTTTTGGTAATGCAACGATAAACCTGTACTGGAGTAAAACTAAAGGCTGGGAAGCTTCCATGAAGAGACCTGAAAACCACCTAAATTAAACGGTTGCTTCACAGATTATATCAACAGCTAAATTTCTAAATTGAGTCCTACTGCCTGCATGGGTTTGTAATAGCTTTTCTAACCAAGCAGCAAACTAGATCAACACAACTACAACATGCACGAGGGACATTCAGTGTGCCAGTCGGCTACCACCTGCATTTTTACATATATTTCCTCAAAGAAAGCACAAAACTAGCAAAGCTGCCTTTGTTAGAGCCCCACGTGTCCCGTTTAACATCTCACCCATTATTCCAATCACTCTGGTGGGTAACCACAGAGCAGAAACCAAGAGAAATATCCCAATCAAACAATCCTACTCTCATTAGGTGCCAGGCTGACCAAGAACAGTTTTACTCTATAAAGACAGATGCCCCTGTCTTTGTAAGGAGGAGCACCACTGATGCCAATGATCCCAAATACTCTGCTTTTACAAAATGCCAAAGCCCTGTAAACACTGCACAGGACATGGTGCTACAGGACATGCCATCCCTCAGCGCTTGTCTTTAACAAGAGGGGGGCAGTTCACAGTCTGAAATTCAGGGCACTAAAAAAATGTTTGGTGTTCTGGATTAGATGGCCACCAATGGCTGCAGCCACATACCACCTGCACAGGTGGCACTTAGTGACAAGCACACCTGGGCATTGGCAAGTAGAAGCCAAAGGCACCTGTGCTGGCCAAAACAGCCCATTCCCAGGTAAATGGCAGGACTAAAAAGCACACAAAGCAGCTATTTCACTTCTTCTGTACCTCAGCATAGCATTCTCAACACACAAAGACTCAGCACAGCAGACTTTATTTCCTCCCTTATGATCCTGTGTAATTAACAAGGCTTCATTTTGTTCATTAACTGAATAAAAGAGTTAAGACCAGAACAGAATGCAAAGTTCTGAGGATGTATTAAATACTCCAAAGAAATTAATTATCTTTCAATTTATCTAAACCCCAGCTTTCTCAACAAAATACTGCCAACACTCACTGCAAGCAGGAAGGAACAGTCGTTCCCACAAAGATATTTTCAATATCAGTGTCTCATGGCTTACATTTTCCCTTGAAGAAATGTAAGCAAGTTTGACATGAGGAAGTAGGCTGATAAAAATAGCCAAACATACCACAAGTTACATATACGTAAGTCCTGGTTTCCCAGTGGCAGAGTGTTCAATCCCCCTTTTCACAGCACCTCACCATCATTCAATTCATATAAAAAAAAACTTCCAGTGTGAGTTACAGGTGTGTGAGTTAGAGCCAAGGCAGACTCCTAAGGGCAGCATTCTCTCTCCTCCTTACCACTGGATTGTCTGGTTTATCTCCAGAAATATCTCTAAACAGTCTAGCCTCCAGAAAACAAACTCATTTTTCACTACTGCTTTGCATAGGTAACTCCTGAGGGTTTCTGACAACCCCAACCTGTGGATGTGCCATCAACACTAATATTGATAGAGGAACGCAAGCACTCAGAACAGTAAAAACAAAACTTATGGGTTGCACACCATCATTTGCTAAAGATGCTCTAAGACTTTAGTCAGTTTTTTCTTTACAACAGATGCTTGCAATATATGCATTTAAGAGTGCATGTTTATAAACAGCATCACTAAAGAGAGGGAACACAGAAAAAAACACACCCAAAATACCAATCAGTGAGGGAAAATGGCCAAATGATGAAATGGTGAGACTGAAGCAAAGTCATTATCCCACTTTAATATTTCTTAAACATTACAAAAACACAGCAAGTTGCAGCTCAAGAGTAAAATTATGACTGCCTACCCTTCTAAAGTTTAAGACTTAACAGTCAAGGAAAAAGAAATTACATGTTTATTTCTTGCCTTAGACTCTATTGTGAAATAATGCAAATGCAAAAGAAGGTTGTGAAACCAAACTGGGACATGGAATGATCCAGATCAGCTGTGCTGCAATTCTTGAGCCCTCAAAACTCTTTTGGATCTTGTGAAATCAGAGTCAAGAGTTGATATTTTCCAGATTCACTTACTACCAAACAAATTATCAGCTGTCCTTTCCTTTGACCCAGAATTAGATTTTGTTATTTCCTTATATGTGTTAAGGACAGATTATTTTGTATCAAGCTGCTACTGTTACAGATTTGAAATTTACAAAGTGTTCTTGCAGTTTTTGTGGCCTTCAATTCAAGGCCTGTTCTCCAAAAATCCTGTACTATTTAGAGGCTCATACACAAATATCTCTGACTTTAAGCCAACACAACCACCCTTCCAAATAAGTTCAGCCCTATGTGTTTTACCCATCACTTCTCCAAGTTAACCACTGCTAATCCATCATATCCTTTTGACCAGTAATGACAACCAGTCTACCTTCTTTGCACCCCACGCAGATGAGCTCCCCATCCTGCTGTTCTTCCTGAAAAGCATCTGCTCCTAGACCTGAAGAAGTCCACTATCTTCTCATTTGTCTCTCCTCTTTTTGTCCAAACCACCAGTTTTTAATATCACCTTGGTACAAGGGATTCAGAATTCACATTTGTCCCCTGGCCAGCCTTGTGCCACCAGCTGCTCCGAGCTGCTCTGTCCTTCACATCCTCAGGGTCACCTTTCCCTTCCTACAGCTTTGATGCCAACAGCACCGATCCCATCACACCTCCTGCTCCTCAGGCACCATCCTCACCTCATTCACTCTCCTATTTTCAGTTCCTAGGATTAGGAGCATAAATACACACAAGCAGCATGTGCTCAAAGGGTAGAGTTCTTTAGAGCACAAATAATAATTCGATAATTTTTTTTTGGATGTACATTTCTACTGCTGTACCAACAGCAAATGACAATTATTAGAATGACCAAATTCCAGCAGCTGTAGGGAAACAAAGCATTTAACTGTAGTGGGGGGGAATGTTTAACCACAGGAAGTTCACTATTTATCTCTCACTATAAACATCCTCTGTTGGCCTCCCCAAACAACTTTCACTAGGACCTACTTTGCTATTTGTTTTTTATGTCCACGTTTACAGCCCTCTGCTTGATCCAGAGGTTAAATCAATCTGAACGTCCAATGCCAAGAACAGCTTTAATTCAACCTATTCACAGACAAAACTTTTCACAAGTGACCACAAAAGGCAAGCCACAGCTATTAATAACGACATGCACTTCCAGTGCCTTCAGGTGTGACTTTGGAAGGTCACCAGAACAGATACCTCGGCTGCAGCAGTGCCACCAGCTGTAAAGGCTGCCTGCTCAGTAGGCTGCACACGGACACAACTCCTCCTCGAAGACCTTGTGCCACACAGACTGAAAGAACTGGCTCTTCAAAGCCCTGGGACAGCTAAACCCTGGCACAGCTCAACAGGTTTCTTCTTCCCAAGACAACTGTAGTTCCTACAACTTCTAGAAAATCACACTAAAAGCAGCTAACACTGGCAAGTCCTTTTGTAGACAAATCTGCTGAGTCCTCAACTGCAAGTGTGTACAATTCTGCTCATCCACCTTCTAGAAGGATAAAGACTAAAGATAGTGCAGATAAAGGTCAGCAGCACAAAGCAGAAAATAAAAAAAACACCAACCAGAGGAGACTAGAAGAGCTCATCTTGTTTAGCCGAGAAACTCAGAACACAGTGTGACTAGCTTCACTCTTCCCACTGCAAAGCTACACTTGAGGACAAGAAAACCACTTCCACCTTGAGCTGGTATTTTTGGAACAGTATCACCTGACACGGTTACCTGAAGCAGCAAAGAACTGGAACTGGTCTGCCCAACACAGCCCCAAATCACCCATCTGGGCAGCCCATCCTGAGCTGCCACAGCACAGCTACAGCACCCACAGGTCACACTGCCTCAGTGGAACACAGGGCAACGCAAGACACGCGGAAATCTCAGAGAAAAGGAGGCTGCAACACCCCTGCATGGGAAACGTGACAAAGTGTTCTCAGTTTGCTGAAACGAGATAGATGGTTTCATCAAGGAAGAGTAACTTCTGCTCCTTTGCAGGCTGTTTGTAATTCTTACAAATGACCACAGAGTTTTTATGGGTAGGGCTGCAAAAGGATTTTTTTTAAAAAAGGCAATCTTTTTTACTAGCAAAAGATTTTTTTCACTTGTAAGGGGTCTTAGGCATTAAACTTAGAAAACCCCACAGGCATGTGAGATATTTTTTAATTTATAGTCAAGTGAAGCTAAATAATTCTGCCAAGAAGACAATGTACATCGTCAAATTACACATGACTCATATGCAATTTTCTTCTTCGGTTTGGGGCATTTTTTTGTAAAACAGTATCTGTGTCAGAGCTGTAACAGATATTACTCTGTTTGGAAAAAAGATGCCACATTAAGGCTAAAACAAAGCAGTCTTCTTAGCATGTTTATAAAGCACTTAGGCACATTTTCTGACCCTCTTCCTATTTCAGCATTCAACTCAATCTACCATGGTTCAGATGCTGCAGTAATTCAGGTCCCACAGAAACACACTCCTGCCTGTTTGCCCAGCACACAACAAGAGAGGGGTGGTTTGGGGTTTTTTTAGTGGGGAGGGTTTTGGTTTTCTTTTATAGCAAGGGCTGCACCAAAGCATGAGCAGACAGAGCCAAGGCTGCAGCCCATGGACTCCTGCCACCACACCGGCAGAGCCTCAGCTCTGTCAGCACAGCCTCTTTGCATCACAAATACAAACAATTCTACACGACAAAGCCCCTTTTGTCTGCAAAACTGCCGTGTACCGGACCTCAGTTACTTAAGTAAGGGGGGGGGGGG